>CM039638.1:0-340000 GCA_022405125.1 Anthidium xuezhongi
GTTTCTTCAACACGCTGTTCAGAACGGGTAACGTTTACGTTTATTATTAAATAGGAAACTCGCACAGACTGTTTGTCTGTTGTTTTATTTACAAATTCTGTATACATGTATCTCGATAGCTGAAAAGGGAAATTACGGCTCGTTGGAACGCCTTTGCGGATCGGTATCGAACTTGGCTCACGTAGAAACAGAAAAATTACAGACATGGTTGAAGCAAGTTATCTTGGGAGCAACGAGTATTTCACCAAGCGCGTCTTCGACAAACGTGCAAACACCTACAACAGTAGCTGCAAATGCGTAAGTATGAGTTTATTCACGTGGAAGGATGCTGAGGATTCTTTTATGGAATTGTTGTTACTTATTGAATAATAGTAACAATAACAATAACGATAATGATGATGAGGAGATGATAAAAGGAAAAGAGAAAATAATATTAACGATAATGCGGGGAAACAATGTAGGTTAGTTGCGGTTTCCGAGACAACAGATGATACGCAGAAAGCAGACGAGGTGAATAATGCACCAAATAACGAACAGGATCGGTGGTTGATCTTGTTGCCGGACGATTCTATAAGTAACAATCAGTCCGCAAGCATCACCGACGATCAGCAGCAGCAGCAGCAGCAGCAGCAGCAGCAGCAGCAGCAACAGCAGCAGCAACAGCAGCAGCAACAGCAACAGCAACAACAGCAACAACAGCAGCAGCAGTTACAGCAGCAGCATTCAATGCATGAAAATAGTCGACTTCTGCGAGCACTTACAAATTATATAGTGAAAGAAAAAAGGTAAACTTATCTTTAGATTTCTATTTATTTTTTTATTTTTTTATTTTTTTTTACGATTTTGTCTTTTAAATCGTTTTATAAATGATGCAGTAGTGTGGACGAAGGTGTACCAGTGACAATTCTTCGTGCTCTTATACCGTTGGCTTATCATATTCTTTCCCCGGCGATCGAGGGCAATGGATTTTCCGAATTAATGAACGTTATGTCCACTTTGGCCGACGCTGGCTCCGAGAAAGGTCATACTTTGTTGTTCAAAGCGGGGATTGAGTGGATTGAACTATGGTAATGTGTATATATATATATTTATTTATTTACGGTGTGTATATGTATTTTTTACGGTATATGTATACATCTAGAGAAATGTTGCTTTTACAGTAAAGAGCAATTGATGAACAAAGATCTTCAAAGTTTGGATAAACCGCTACCATTCGTCGAAGCTGGTTGCTGCATATTAAATTATATAGCTGATATAGTAAGCGCAGTTTGTCCTCAATCGATGTATTCGCAAGATCGGGCAACAAGTCCACCATGGGAGGGTGCTACTCCGATAAACGATGTAAACGATAGCGATTGGGTGGATGAAATTCCGCACGAAGACGAAGATAGCGCTGCCGAAGACTCTGACGAGGATAGCTTGTGCAACAAGCTATGTACTTTTACCACCACGCAAAAGGAATTTATGAATCAACATTGGTATCATTGTCATACTTGCAACATGGTGGACGGTGTCGGTGTTTGCACGGTCTGTGCTCGTGTTTGTCACCGCGGACACGATGTAACTTATGCGAAATATGGAAATTTCTTTTGCGATTGTGGCTCGAAGGATGACGGTTTTTGCCAAGCTTTAACGAAGAGAAGCCCTCAAACATCGGAGCACCAAAGCAGCGCCGGAGCTATCGGTGTTGGAAATACGAACGTGTCGAGCAGTGGTTCGATCGGTGTCGCCGCTGGCCCGAGTTATAGCAATGCGTTCAGAGGAAGCTCTCAAGAAAATCGAGATCTGTTTCTAACGAGTAGCTTACGTCGAAGAACTTCTAGTCCCTTGTACTTTTCGGACAAACAAGAGAAGCAAGGTCGTGATAAACAACGACACGCATATTTGGCGAAACAACTAGGTATCTTCTTCTTTTTCTTCTTGTAATTCTATGTTCGATTAACCTTAAGAGAGGTTCTAATCGTTTGCTGTTTTTCTTTTTTTTTTTCTTTCCTTTTTTTACATTTCTTTTATCGAACAGAATCGTCGAAAGAGTGGATACAAAGTCATCTTTGGAAAACGGGTTTAGTTTCGTCACTGGTAGACTTGACTCGAACATTGGTACCGGTGGTGGATGCATCTTGTAAAAAGAATTCAGCGGTCGGTTGTCACGCGCGTGCTCAAATGGCACTGAAACAGTTGCATACATTGGAGAAAAAGTTCGAATATACCGATCAGTTAACGGTATGTTTTGATCTTTGATCTTTGATCGATACGCGATAGCGATGCGTAATTTTGTTCATGTTAATCTGTAATAACACAATGCTTATTTCGGTCGGTTTTTCAGCTGCCTACTTTGGGATCGCAAGAGGGTGCGTTTGAAAACGTTCGCATGAACTACTCGGGAGATCAGGGACAAACAATCAGACAGCTATTGTCCGCGCATATGATACGTCGCGTCGCGATGTGCTGTTTGTCGTCGCCGAACGGTAAAAGGCAGCATTTGGCGGTGTCGCACGAGAAAGGGAAGATAACGGTGTTACAATTGAGCGCTTTGTTGAAACAACCGGACTCTTCGAAGAGAAAACTGACTTTGACCAGGCTCGCTTCCGCGCCTGTACCTTTTACCGTGCTCTCGGTAACCGGTAATCAGTGGAACGAAGACTTTCTGGCCGTTTGTGGGTTCAAGGACTGTCACGTGTTAACGTTCAACTCGTCGGGAACGGTGTCGGATCATCTGGTATTGCATCCTCAATTGGAAACTGGTAATTTCATCATAAAAGCAATTTGGCTACCTGGATCTCAAACTCAGCTGGCATTGGTTACCGCGGACTTTGTGAAAATTTATGATCTAGCGAAAGATGCGCTTTGCCCTCAGTATTACTTTTTGGTGCCGACCGGGAAGATACGGGACTGTACGTTCATGTACGCGGAAGATGGTATCTTCTACTTGTTAATTATGTCATCGGCCGGTTATATTTACGGCCAGGTAATGGACGAAGAAAGTTTAGCAAAACACGGCCCGTTCTACGTGACCAACACCCTCGATATCTATCATCCGGAAATAAAGGATAACGGTCAAGTGGGCGGTGGTGGAGTATCGATTTATTACTCGCATGCTTTGCAATTGCTCTTCTTCAGTTATACGTGCGGTAAGAGTTTTATCGCGCCCCTAAAGCACATGGATACCGACGTCACCACCGTATTTCAAATCAATCTCGCTGGTAGTAAGAATTCGAACGGGAACAAATCGAACAACAATCAACCGCAACCGTTGTGTCAGTGGAGCGAAGTACCGAATCACCCAGGATTGATTTGCTCCGTATTACAGACGAGCAACAATCCGGTGATATTGATGATCAAACCAGACACGATAATGATTCAAGAGATTAAAGTAATTCCTGCCAAAGCTAAAATAATGGACATGGTCGCCATCAGACACCCGAGTTCGAACGGTGAACATCGTACGACTTTGATATTATTATGCGAAGATGGAAGTTTGAAGATTCATATGGCCGGCATGGAACAAACTGGATATTGGATGTCGTCCATGGTTCAACCGATCGGCGCGTTATCCAGCGTGAAACCGGCACGAAAGAAGAAAACGACCAAGACCGGAAAACCTTCGGGTTCCGTCACTTTTCCGATAGATTTCTTCGAACATTGCCAAGTGATGAACGACGTCGAATTCGGCGGTAACGATTTGCTGCAAATTTACAACGTGGCACAAATAAAGCATAGGCTGAACACCACCGGCATGTACGTTGTTTCCGCCAAAGCGATGGGATTCAACGTCGAAGTAACTAACAACGACGCTGTTTTGGTCATGACTGGAATTAGGGTGTTACTTGGAAATCAAGATATTCAAAGAGCTCCAGTTTATATAGAGGTAGTGACGATATTTAACTTTCGAACTTTCAGAGTTAACTATACTTTGCAGTTTCACGTCTTCTCCATACGTGATCATTCGCCGATATTATTCTCGTTTTCAGGTATTTGGTAGGATCATTTATACGACCTTGAATAGAAGCCGATGGTTCGATATTCCTTTAACTCGAGAAGAGAGCCTTCAAGCTGACAAAAAGTTAACCATCACGTTTGGACCTTCTCAGGACCCCGAAGGTGTTATCATGGTGGATTCCATTAAAATGTAAGTCCTTTTTTCGTTTAATTCGAATTTAAATACCGACTCGTTAGCAAATCGGTTTTATTACCGTTATTACCCTTTACTTTGTCAACTCGAAATACTCGAAAGACGTGAATAATGTTCGTTTTAAAAGCAATAACAATGATCACCGGTGAAGTGATCTTGGATTTTTTGTAACCCCCCCCTCTCTCTCGCTTTCCAATCATTTACCATCTCTTACGTGTTGCATGAAGATACGGTAAAACGAAAGACGCGTTTGGTTGGCCCGAAGAAATAGAAGATGTACCATCTGGCCAGTCTACGTCTGCACCGATAACAGCGATCAACAACGATACGGACAATACTCTTGTCGCACCTGCTCCTTTATCATCCGTTGATAGGTAAGTGAAAAATAGTATCGGGACAAATGTATACACGCTTACACACAGTGTTTGTGAGTTTGCTTTTAAAATATAGTGAATTTCTCTTAATCGTGTTACAACGAAATCTTTTTTATCGTTGCATAACGCGTTAACTCCAGGAAGGCCAATTCCCTTAATATCGAAAGGTAAGAAGA
The DNA here is from genome assembly GCA_022405125.1 of Anthidium xuezhongi. Taxonomy (NCBI): domain Eukaryota; kingdom Metazoa; phylum Arthropoda; class Insecta; order Hymenoptera; family Megachilidae; genus Anthidium; species Anthidium xuezhongi. The sequence goes on from CM039638.1 coordinate 4,683, forward strand.
AGTTGATCGGACTTTACTAATGGAAAGTATAAAGGATGCGTCCGATGATTGTTCGCCCTACCTTTCTTTCGCGTGAAGAAATCTGGCTACCTTTAACATTGTCTTATGTTGTAGAATGGTTGCCGGTATGTTAGAAGTTTTGGAATTGTCGTTCAACGTTCCTACAAACGACGAGAACAAATTATCGTTGAAGGTTACGGCTGTCGACGTAGCGTCGAAATTGCTGATATTACCTACTCCGCCGTTGGTACAAATCGACACGACTGCGCTTCTAGCTGCCTTGCATTCGTCAAAGCAGGCCTATCATCTCCATAAGGTTGGACAATCTCTCCTTTTTTCAACTCTTCCCTCCCTTGATAAAAGCGAAGCGACTCTTTGCAAATAGTTTGATTGAAAAATAATAAATGCCCTGTTTCAGGATCATGTTCTGCTTTCGCATGTACTGGATTCGTTAAAATCGATGAGAGAAGTGAATGACGCTCGAGACATTGACGCGGAAAACTACTATAGGCTTGTGCTGATTGTTCGAAGTATTGCCGTTTCACGGCCGCAGAACCTTGCTAAATTTACCGATCAGTATACGAATAAACCGATAGACGAGACTTGCGGTAAGCTTTATACAACAAGTTTGCTTGCGATTCTTTCACCGTTCGCTTTCTTACCTGTTTTTATCTTTCTCCTATGTTTTGTATAATTGTTAATCGTGCTAGTTTGCGTTTTATTTGATGTGTAGTACCAATTTTCGAAAAGGATCGACAAAGTGTTAATCAGCTTTGTAAAAACGCGGATGGACACCAACAGCACTTGATCGTACAACTGATGGAAATATTGTGGTCTTTACATATGGCGTACCCGAAAAATATGGCTTTGGCACCTGTCGTAGTACCAGGATTGACCCACGCGGAAGGAACGATTCACGCGATCGTTGAAATCATTCATGCGTTCACGACTTGCGACGTAGAGAAAAACGTTCCGCTAGCCGCTAAACTTTATCTACAGTTGTTACTGTCGTCCGATACAACGATTAGTTTTACCGCTAAACAAGCTATAATTCGCGTTCTAAGACCAAGATACAAGAAAAGAAGAGTTTACATACCGAGTCCACCTAACTGCAGCACACCAGGTATTAATCAGGAGTTTTATATTTCATTGATTCGTCGTTATATGCTAACACGGGTAACGGGTAACTTCTTTCGATTGGAATAAAAACAGGAACAGCAATGGATGCAGAAGAGAAGCCGACGTCGTTATCGATGCACTCGCATCGAGAGGTGGGAACAACGGGGACAGCTGCGGTTCCGCCTATATTAGCATCGGGATCAGCATCTTCATCGGCGTCGGCGTCGGCGTCGATATCGGCATCGGGTGCGACAACATCTGCTGCGTCAGTGGTAGCCCAAGGACAAGCAACAGTGGCAGGTGTGGATCACGAAGCTGAACGACATTTGGAAGTAGAATCGATGGGATCGGTTGTTGATCCGATCGCGGTAATGCTAGCAGCGAGCAGCAATCAAGGATCCAGTGCTGCTACGAGTAGAACCAGTGGCGGCGGAGGTAGCGTAGCTGCTACCAGTAGTAGCAGCGGATCGGCGGCTACGAGAGGAGCTGTTAATTCTTTGGAAACGTTACTGAGTTCCGGAAGTTTCTCTCAAATACTAGATGTGCCACCTGACACCGACGACGAAGCAATGATGGAACTAGCGATAGCGCTCAGTTTACAAGATGAGGCCGGAAGTGCCGATTTACAAGTACTACGACAAGGATTCCAACAAAATATTTCGAATTTGCAAAGTTTGGAGAATCTTCAAAATTTGAGTGGGCCAGCGTTACAGAGTTTACAAACGTTAGCAGCACAAGGATTGGTTCAAGTTCAAATTACGGGTCAAGTAAGTAAATACGACGACGGTACACTGTACGTGTCGAGATTTTATCAAAACACGATGATACGATACGGTACGATACGATGCGACACGGCATGATTAATAATCGTTGACGCGGTGCTAGGGCCAGGAGGGTGGAGGACATTATTCGGATACAACCGCTTCCGCTGGTGGTTCGGATGACGAAGGGTCAACCGCGGCTACCGATGGTAGTACGTTACGGACATCTCCGGCAGAACAAGTGAGTTATTCGCTTTCGCCGTAGCATTACTTTTTATATACTCTTGTCTCTGTTGCCGTTTCGCTCGTAATTTAACGCGTGCGTGATTTTTCTATTTAAAAAAAAACAAAACCTGCTCGAAAGAAATAACAAGAAAAGAAAGGGTGAAAAAGGGTGGATCTTCGGTCGGTCGGTCGGTCGGTCGGTCTCTCCATATATATCTATAGATGGTTAATACATATAACATTTAGGATATATTTTATATATCAGGGTGGTAGTGGTGGTAGCAAGGGTAGCGAGAGCGGTGGAAGCGAAAGCGGAGGAAGTGCTGTAGACAGTATGACGGGGGAACATAATGTATCGGGAAGGAGCTCCGCGTACGGAGACAATGGTCCCGATTCTATACCTCCGATCGGAGGAATTACAGTCACCCAAGCGCCACGTTCCGAAGCTAATTCCGTGGGTGTTTCCACGGCTTTCACCGTAAGTGCTTCCGTCATTCCAGTCGTCTTCCTCGCGTTTTATTCGCTTTTCCTCATGTTGCATTCTACATATCGTGTATCGGTGTATTGATGGATCGTGTATCGTGTATCGTGTATCGTGTATCGTGTATCGTGTATCGTGTATCGTATATCGTATATCGTACGCGCAACGAATAACTTCTTGTCATTTTGTCTTTTATTCATCTTTGTCTCTCTGTTCTCTCTGTATCGTTCTTTCCCTTTTCTGTTTTCTTCCTTTTTTCAGAACTCTCATATTTTCGTTCTCGCGACTAAATCATCTTACGCAAATACAAATCCATGTTTACATATTTTGTGTATGTGTGCGTGTGTCTCTCTGTATGCGCGCGTGTGGTTTACATATGATGTATATGTATGTATGAAAGTATGTGTGCACGTGCGTGCGTACGTTTATTTTAAAGAGATCGAAACGATAAGTTCGGAAGAAAACGATGACGATATTATGGTCGTACATATGTTCTTCCCTTTTCGTCGTCTGTCAAAGTGAAAAATCGAAAACATTGATCGTCATTGACGATCGCGAAACAATTTTCTCAGGTTATAGAACAAGAAGAAGGTACGGAACAAGAGCACGTCGCCGAACAAGAAAATGACACCAGCTGCGAAACTACTGCAAAACTGCATACCGTTCGATTATTGTTGCTCGATAAGCTTATGCAATTTATACCAAGATTGGCAAACGTGCCTGGTGTCTTGGCTATTCCATTTATGCAGGTTTGTTGTTCGTTCAGTGAATACTTACTTTACCAAGAGATTTCAACCAATATATGATACTTTCATCCAATCGTTGCTTCGTTCGCTTTCGACCGAGTTAACGAAACCATTGCGTTTTAGGTGTTGTTAATGTTAACGGCCGATCTAGATGGACAAGAAGAAAAGGACAGAGGTTGCGTCGAAAGACTGCTTCGAATATTGGTGAAAGAATTGGAGATGGATAAGCCGGATACGAGTAATATATGTCAGCGCAGTAATAAGAGAGAGATTCATTTGGTTATTATGCGATTGTTAAGTGAGTAGTATTGTCAAGTGTACGATACTGTTAGTGTATTGTCGAGGAAAAAGATGGTATAGTTTGTTTATTTGAAAAATACACAATCGTTCTTTCAGGCGTATTGATGTCTCGTTCAAGGTACACTGCCAAAACTCAGAACGAGAATTCAAATTTCGTTTCTCAAATGTGCGCTGGAATACTTAGCAAAGCAGGAGTAATCGATTATTGTTTGACATTGTTGAAAGCGTTGTTGGAATACTGGAAAACGTAAGTGTGCTTTTTCTCTAAATACATTCGGTATGCATTCGGAGTACTTTCGGAGTGCATTCGCGAAAGGCTGCGAATTGATATGATATGTGATATAATGATATGATACGATATGAGGTCGATTGTGAATGTTTGTTGCTGATAATGTATACAGGACGTCGACCGAGGAAACGGGAACTATTCTTGGTGGTCAGTTATTGAAAGAACATCTAACGACCTCTCTGCCGGACATGTCGCCGTTCTTTTTGCGGCAGCACGTGAAAGGTCATGCCGGCGACATATTTGAACCGTACCCGCAATTACTAACGGAAATGGTATTACGATTGCCTTATCAAGTGCACAAATACGCGGAAAATAATTCGATGCAACCGGCGTTCGAACAGCCGTGGTACTTTTACTTGTGCGAATACATGATGTCTTATCAAACGCCGCTGGTTAAACGTCAAGTACGCAAGTTGCTTCTCTTCATCTGTGGTAACAAAGAAAAGTATAGACAATTACGGGACTTGCACGCTTTGATTTCTCATGTTCAGGTAAGTTCATATCGAGATGCGCGTTGTTTCTTCCGTACTTTGATGACATATTAAATATTGCCTGAATTGTGTGTGTTGTGTACAGTCGGTACAGCAGTGTTGTACTGCCGGTGGATTCGAGCCGCTTCAAGCGCGTCCACATTCCATCAACTTGCCGTACGATTCGTTGGTAGAACTGATCGAACATCTGAAGTGCTGTGTCGAGATTGCTACGAGCCGAACGGGAAATTGGCAACGATTCTGTTTGAAGCAGAATACGGTGCTATCCTATCTGTTCACTATATCAACGTTGTTGGACGATGGTGTTAGCCCTACGGTATTGCAACTTTTACAATGCGCTATATGTTCGAATAATAAATCAAAGGATACAAAGGATAGTAAAACGAAGGTAACAGCTTGCACATACGTACAAGTAGGTAGTTTCGTAACTAGACGACGGGGATATGTATACGATATATTGTACAAAGATAAGAATACTGATCGTGTTATTTGTGTTTAGGAGTCTAAGGCAGGAACGGTAGGAGGAGGAAGTAAGGAGAGGCGAGAACGCGAAAAGTCCGAAGATTCCGATACCGAAGCCAAATTCGAGGAAACTCAGTGCTTAGCTTTGGTCGAACAAATTCAAAAGCAAGTGTCACCGAGCCTGTTGACAAGATTTATTCAGACTTTCTTACTCGAAACGAACAACACCAATGTACGATGGCAGGCGCATTCTTTGATACTGGCTATTTACAAGTAAGTAAAGAAGGAAGTTTCTTCCCCACCCCCTTCTGCTTCCCCTCCCTTTCCTTTACTGTTTTTTCCAATTCTTCCACATCTTCCTCTTTATGAAGAACAGAAAGGAAAAGGAAAGAAATATCTGTTTTTACAGAAACTGCAATCCCTCCGATCAAGAGGTTCTGCTGGATTTGTTGTGGCGTTTGTGGCCTTTGTTGCCTGCTTACGGCCGAAAAGCGGCGCAATTCGTCGATCTGCTGGGTTACTTTTCCCTGAAGACGCCTCACGCGAACAAAAAGATGCACTGTTACATGGAGCAAGCGGTCGCGGTATTGCGAGCGCAGAATCAGTTGCTCGCGCGTCACCCGAACGCGAATCTGTACGCGAATTTGGCTCAGTTCGTCGAGCTAGACGGCTATTATTTGGAAAGCGAACCCTGTTTAGTGTGCAACAATCCGGAGGTTCCGATGACGACGATCAAACTTTCCTCGATCAAAGTCGATTCGAAATTTACGACTACCACGCAGATCGTCAAGTTGATCGGCAGTCATACCATCAGTCGAATCACTCTCCGTATCGGTGATCTGAAACGAACGAAAATGGTGCGCACGATCAATATATATTACAACAATCGATCGGTTCAGGCGGTGGTCGAGCTAAAAAACAAGCCCGCCATGTGGCACAAGGCGAAGAAGATAACACTGGCACAGGGACAAACGGAAATCAAGATGGAATTTCCGTTGCCGATCGTCGCGTGCAATCTGATGATCGAATACGCAGATTTCTACGAGGACATTCAAGCCTCGTCCGAGACGTTGCAGTGTCCACGGTGTTCGGCGAACGTGCCAGCTAATCCGGGTGTTTGCGCAAACTGCGGCGAAAACGTGTTTCAGTGTCACAAGTGTCGAGCGATCAATTACGACGAGAAGGATCCGTTCTTGTGTCACGCGTGTGGCTTCTGCAAATACGCCAAGTTCGATTACACGCTCACCGGAAGGCCGTGTTGCGCGGTCGATCCGATCGAAAGCGACGACGATCGGAAGAAAACGGTCGCGACGATCAACGCTTTGCTCGAGAAAGCCGACAGGGTGTACAAGAATCTGATTTCGAATAAACCGACGCTGGAAATGCTGTTGGTGAAAATATCGGAGCATCGGTTGGATCGCAGCTTGGAAGACGGTGGCGGTAGTACCGGCGCCGGTATTCAGGTGACCGGTGGAAGTACACAGGTGAACAGAGCGATACAATTGCTCGCGCAACGATATTGCGGCGAGTGTAAAACCTCGTTCGAGGAATTGAGCAAAATCATACAAAGAGTTTTGGCCTGTCGACGAGAATTGGTGGCTTACGATAGACAGCAACGAGGTCAACAAATCTCGGTGATCGGTGGAAGTGCTAGTTTTTCCAGCACTGATGTTACGTCGAACGTGAAAGAGGAATGTTGTTCGTCGAGGGCATCGTCGACGGCATCGTCGACGGCAACGGCAACGGCAACGGCAACGGCAACGGCAACGGCAACGACAACGGCAACGGCAACGGCAACGACAACAACGACGACAACGGCAACGGCAACGACAACAACGACGACAACGACGACGACCACGATAACCGCAACGATAAGCAGCTCGGCTAGTACGCCAGTCACGATCGCAACTGTGAATCCGCAAACGATTGGTCGTTGTTACGGTTGCGCGACCGCAGCGACGGAACACTGTTTAACCTTGTTGCGGGCTCTGGCTACCAACCAAGTGGCCAAAGAGGTTTTGTGCAAGCAGGGCTTGATTCAAGAATTAGTCGAACACAATTTACGCAAAGGCACAGTTCAGATGCAGGAAGAGGTTAGACAATTGTTGTGTCTGGTAACCACGGACAACGTTCAGTCCACCAAAGAATTGTGCTCTTTGTTGACCGGTCGTATCACGTTGATGTTACGCGGTCGCGTCGCCACCTCGGACTTGACTCTGGCTGTACGTCACGAAATGGCATTGTTGGCGGCGTTGATACAAAAAGAGGACGCCTGTTGGGAACAGAAATTGCGTTGCGTCATGCAGTTGTTCCTGATGGCTTGCAAGGAATCAAAGAGCCCGGTCGTCATGGAGAGCATCATTTTACCGTGTTTGAAGATACTGCAGGGCCTGGTGAAACCGGACCAACCAGTCTCGAAGAAGAACAAGGACAAGAGTATCGAATCGTTAGCTACCGTGCAGGCGCCGGAGTGCGTCACCATCGACGTGGGCAAATGGTTGAACGGGGATCCGAGGCATTCGTACTCGGAATGGATTCGTCGGATGCCGAACAAGAAGACGACGGACGCGACTTCCGCCGGTTCGAAAGCGTTGAAAAAGGAGGAAACCCGGGTGCTCTATCTGATGGAAAAGTACGGGCATAGATGGCGAAATCGATGCACCAGGCAACAAGGGGTTCAACCGTTGAAATTGGCCGACGGCGCTTGGCTCAAGGAGGTTCTGTTTAATCCGAGTTCCCGACTCGCGCGACAAGTCGCTTGCAACATGATCGAGAGCCTTTGCCAGGGAACCGAACGAAAGAAGGAAGTGTTGGTCTTGTTGACCTGTTACTTGGAAGAATTGCGCACAGCCGGCGAGAGCAGCACCGAGTTCCTTACGTTGTACCAAAGTTTGATACGACAGCCACCGTGGAAACAGTTTCTCGCGGTCAGAGGCGTGATGACTTTGCTTGCCGATCTGCTCACCAGGGAGATCGAGGAGCTACACCGGCTGGAAGAAACGACGCTGACCAGCGATTTAGCCCAAGGTTATTCGCTGAAGATGTTGACGGAACTGATGGCAACGTTCCTCGAACAAGAGAACATCAAGCAACAGTACAAGGGTCGGCTGGTGGCCGCGGTGCTGAACGGATATCTGTCGCTGAGAAGGTTGGTCGTTCAACGAACCAGGCTGATCGACGACACCCAAGAGAAACTGTTGGAGCTGCTCGAAGAGATGACCACCGGCACCGAGGAGGAGACGAAAGCGTTCATGGCGATCTGCGTGGAAACGGTACAAAAGTACAGCGTCGAGGACGTACGCACGCCGGTGTTCATCTTCGAACGGCTCTGCTCGATCATCTATCCGGAGGAGAACGACGTCGGCGAATTCTTCCTCACCCTCGAGAAGGATTCGCAGCAAGAAGACTTCCTCCAAGGCCGAATGTTGGGCAATCCTTACAGCAGCCTCGAGCCTGGATTAGGGCCACTGATGAGAGACGTGAAGAACAAAATTTGTCAAGATTGCGAACTGGTCGCTCTATTGGAGGACGACAACGGAATGGAGTTGTTGGTCAACAACAAAATTATCAGTCTCGATTTGCCGGTGAAGGAGGTGTACAAGAAAATTTGGGTGATGGAGGGCGGCGAGTGCGACGCGATGCGCGTCGTCTATCGAATGCGGGGATTGCTCGGCGACGCGACCGAGGAGTTTGTCGAGAGCTTAAACGCGAGCAGCGAGCAAGAGGTGAACAACGAGGAAGTGTATAAAATGGCGAACGTTCTGGCGGACTGTGGAGGCCTCGAGGTCATGTTGAACCGTTTGGCGGCTATACAGGACGTGAATCGCGCCAGGCCCCTTTTGCAAGTTCTTCTCAAGTTGTTCCGACTCTCGGTCAAGGTGAAAAAGAATCAAGAGGTGTTGAGCAAGCCGGAACTGGGAGCGGTCACTGTCTTACTGGACGTGCTGCAACGTTGCCTGGCCATCGAATCGGACAATTCCCAAGCGAAGGTCACCGAACAATTGTTAGACATCATGGAGACAATTTTGACGCACGCCGCCTCGCGACCGTTACCTGAGTTTGAGATATTCTCGCGCACCTTGGGCGGGCCCGAGCATGTAAGAGCGCTTCTCGGTTGCACCCAATCGGCCGCAGTCAGGCAAAGCGGGAACATGTTGGCTCACGTTGCCCGCGTACTCGCTGCCCTTACCTACGGCAACCGAGAGAAAATGGCGCTTCTCTACGATTACTTCAAGCCCGTGCTCAACTTTTATAAATTCGATTTCGAGCACACGGCCGATGACGAGCAGAAGCTCGAGCTGTTTTGCATCCTGACTCAAGCGATCGAACGCAACGCTGTCGGCAACACGCTCAAAGATTACATGATCAGCATGGGAATTGTGGAACACGCGTTCGAGTACATAACCGTGCACGCGCCTTGCGTGAAACCGACCCTCTTGCGCACTGACAGCGACGAGTTGAAGGATTTCATTTCGAAGCCGGCGCTCAAATACATCCTACGCTTTCTAACTGGCCTAGCAACCGACCACGAACCGACCCAATTAGCGGTCTCGCAGGTCACCATCAGCATCATTCACCGACTCGAGCAAGTATCCTCGGACGAGCACGTCGGTTCCCTGGCTGAGAACCTCTTGGAAGCTTTGTGCACGAACAAACGCGTCGCCGAGTTGATCGAGGAAGCGCGCCAGCACACTCGTAGCGAGAAAAAACGCTTGGCGATGGCGATGCGGGAAAGACAACTGGGTGCGTTGGGTATGCAAACGAACGACAAGGGTCAAGTGATGGCCAGCGGAACGATTCTTCAACAAATGGAAGATTTGGGCGACGAAACGGGTCTTGTTTGCGTCATTTGTCGCGAAGGCTACAAATTCAAGCCAAACATGGTGTGTATGCTTCTTTTTCTCTCTCCCTCTCCCTCTCTTTCACTCACCCACTCACTCTGATGTATCATTCGTTCATCTTCTCTTCCCCACGTTCTTAGGTTTTAGGAATATACACGTTCTCGAAACGTTGCAACGTGGAAGAGTTTGAAACGAAACAGAGAAAGACGGTCGGCTATACTACCGTGACGCACTTTAACGTTGTCCACGTTGACTGTCACATGTCGGCGGTAAGATTAGCTCGCGCGAGAGACGAATGGGAGAGCGCGGCTTTGCAAAATGCCAACACCAAATGCAACGGATTGCTGCCGTTATGGGGTCCTCAAGTTCTCGAATCGGCTTTCGCCGGTTGTCTAGCCAGACACAATACCTACCTGCAAGAGTGTACCAGCCACCGCGACATATCTTACCCATCCACCGTTCACGACCTGAAACTGTTGTTGCTGCGATTTGCTCAAGAGAAAAGCTTTCACGAAGATAGCGGTGGTGGAGGACCTCAGTCAAACATGCACTTGGTTCCCTATCTAATTCACACGGCTCTTTACGTAATTAATACGTGCGTACCAATACTTCTTTCTTATTATCTGTAATGTTGTCGCGTTGCATGCGTTTCATTGCTATTGTTATTACTACTGATATTGCAGCACGAGAGCGGCCGCTCGAGCAGACAAAACGTTGATTGGATATCTGGAGACACCGGCCGGTTCCACTTGGCTCGAGAGTTGTTACGAAGCCGAAGGACCGTTCTATCAATGCACCATGTCTCTTTTGCTGCTTACGCCGGCCCGCTGGAATACCCATAGAATCGCATATTTGAATAGATTAATCGTTCTTGCCCATCAACGGTATGTTTCACCCTCGGGTGCAACCAAGACCATTACCGACGTAACAGTTAAGCATTACGCGGTATATAAAAGCGCCTTGATCTTCTTTGGACTAGTCGACTGTATTTATGCCAATTTCTTCAAGGTATGTGTTTTCCTACGAATTTACATTTATATTTATTGTATATTTATATTTATATTTATATTTATATTGCGTACATTTGTAAGAAATGTGAACACTTCTTCATTTCAATTCAATGTCTCGAATAATCCTTGATTAAAGGATGCCTCCTTTTCGTTGCAGAAAGTGAACGTACTGACCGACGATCAGTGGCCTTCTGTGTTGGCCGAATACATCAGGCATAACGACGAAGCCATGCTGAAAGCCTCGGAACGCGTGCTTGCTACTTATCGCGACGAGCTCTTACCTTGTACATCTTTCGAGGAATTTTGTGATGTTGTCGGTAAGCGAATTCAGTTGAATCGAAACAAATGTTTCATCAACCAATACAGTTCTTCATTACACTCTTTCTCTCTCTGTCTCTCTTCTTTTGTCTTGTTTGTTTTAGGCTTGTTGGAAGAAATAACAAATCCTTCTACGTACATAAGCGACGTTTTAAGAACGCTCGCTTAAGGAACACGAATGCTATTCAAAGAAAATTTCCTCTACCTCTCTAATACCCCCCCCCCCCCCCCCACACACACATCTCCGTGTACCCTCTCCGATTTCCTAAACATAAATATACGACGATTTATGCTTTCAACATCCGAATTCCATCCATTTTTACTTTCGTTGCTTTTCAACTATATAATAATCGTCGCTCGAGCGTATATCTTACAGTTAGCTCGTTTTTGCTAAATCATCAATTACTTTTCACCGTTAATCGTTAACGTTTAACGTTAATATAAATCGTTATTCTGATTAATATACTCGCACCGCTGTGTACATTGCGGGTAACCTTTTTTTGCTTTTGGTAGGATCAAAAGGAACATTCAGTGTATCGCGTGATGTTGTTACTCGATTCTATGATTGTACGTTAAAAAAGAAAAACGGAAAAAAAAAAGAAAATATAAATATGTGCTTTAATAAAATACGAAACATCGATTAATACAGATTTTCTTTTGTCTCCTGCTTTAATCGAATGCGCGCAGCACATCGTTATAAACCCCTTTGGAATAACGTAAACACTCTTGTATTCTACTACCGACGATTCGAATCGATTATATACTTGTAGTACGTACGTACGTACATATGTATATTTTTCTCTATAAATGAGAAAAGGGGGAAAAAAGAAGTGTATAAAACCGTTGATCTCAGGTACGAAAATATATTTCTTTTCGCTTGGTTTTTTACATATACATTTTCACGTTACAAGAATTCGCTTTCATCCGCTTACACTTTCTTCGTTCTTCACTTTTCATTTATCATCATTTATCATTTACCTTTTCTTTTCTTTTTTCTGTTCTTTTCAAGATATAATATACATACGACATACGAGATCGATGTACCGTCTAATACTCTACGTACAGCTTTATTTTCGCCTATACATAAAAACATTACATTCGCATACTTTGAATCAATTAACTATACAATAAATATCAAAACGATAAAAAAAAACAATCATTCACCTAGATATCATTTTTAAAATTACATTTCAAATTTTTGTATCCTTTAGTATCTTCTTACTCTCTTTATTTCAACCGTAATTCTCTCAATAACTTATATCTATCTATATATGTGTATATGTGTGTGTGTGTGTGTGTGTGTGTGTGTGTGTACATGTATGTATTATAAACTATGTATCGTGTCCAGGTTATTGAATTGTGTAATGGTAGTTTGCCGAGAAAGGATCGATGCCGAGTTAAAGTGTACACAACTGTCTTTATACAATTATCAGCTAAAAATTGTTAAAATTACAAAGTAGGTGTTGGGTTATGTGAAACTGTGAAATTCGAAAACTGACAAAGTACACAAGATTAAGAGAAAAAGAAAGAAAGAGAGAAGACAACCGTTTCTTTCCAATTGACGCGCACGAACGGCTTTTCTGGTATCGACGTTGAATGAAAGTTTGTCGTGTCCGTTCTATGTATCGCTTTTCCATAGTTTAATGGTCCTATCGTTTTCAAGCGCAGCCGAAGCTATCATGTTATCCGTTGGATGGCACGTCGTACAAAGCACAACGTCTGCAAATCGATCAACAACAACAAATCGTTGGATACGATAGATGATAATATGTCTCTTCACTTAATTAGTGAAACTTGTTTCACTCAGTTGCTACACATACCTGTATGACCTTGCAGTTTCTGAACAATTTCCTTGGTCTGCAGATTCCATATATACACCATACCGTCCTCCGAACCCGAAACGATCCACTATTATTGAAACAATGAAAATTATGCTTGGTCAAAGTTATTCTTTTTGATAACTTTTGCACGCTTGCTCTCGATTATTAATTAATCGAGTTGGCTTGATCGATTCGCAACCTACCTTTCCTCCTGTAACTGAAAAGTTTGCAAATATGCAATACTTTTCGTTCTTATGACCTGTGTATGTTTTCAAGCATTTCCCCTTGCTATAATCCCACAGTTTTAACGTATTATCTAACGTTGCTGCCAAAATGTATTTTCCATTTGGCGAAAACTTTACGAAGGACACCGGTGGATTGTCGTCGTCGATCAAAGTCTTCAAACACTGGCCGGATGCTGTGTCCCAAATCCGACTATACACGACCGTGTATATCTCTTAGTACATTCCTCGTCTATTCAGTTGCATCGAAGCATGAACACGCTCATGCGCTAAACTAAACATGCACGCTTACCATAAACCGTCGTAACTACTAGACACGATCAACGATCCATCCCTGTTAAAATGAACAGCACTTACGGGATCGGAATGAGCGGGTAACGTTTTCAGGCACTTTCCGGTTCTAACATCCCATATTCGAACACTTTCGTCGAACTGATAGCAACATATTCATTAAGATCAACACACATCGCATATACGTATTTATATATTATTATACATACATATACGTGATTGTGCATTGAATAATTAGACGATTTATAGGATTTACGTGTGCAAACCTTTTCATAATATGTATCAAAGCGTCCGATGATTTGAAAATATTTATACAACTATCTCGAATAACTGTCGAATATCGAATATCGAATATCGAATATCGTATATCGTATGTGTAATATAACTGTTATTACGTTCACGATTAAATTCTCTCTTAATTTCTCTTAGAATCCAATCTCTTAGATTACCAACTGTTACGACATAGTAAGTTTACGTAGCAGGTAATTACGTAGAAGCTTGCACACAATGCAATTTATGACCAAATCCTATAAACAAACGAATACATGTTAAATTACTTACAGAACCGGAAACTATAAGGTTCGACTGTGGATTAAAGTTGCAACAAAACACGTAATTACTATGACCCTTTAACGTCTTTAAGCACTTCCCCTAAAAACATATAGAAGAAACTAAATTAAAATCGTTTGTTTGGAAACATCTATTTGCCAACAAACTTCTAACAATTTCTATTATTATTTTTCAATTATCCTTTCGAATCCTCTTCTAGTTTCCTCTTTTTTACTCTTCGACTTAAACTTACAGAACTTAATTCCCAAATCTTTAATGTTTTATCGTCGGAAGCGGACACCAATAATCTGCTGTCGCTAGACCATGCCACGTCCGAAATACCAAGCTTGTGGCCAGCTATAGTTTTCTCGTATTTCCCATCGTAGGCACCCCATATTTTGATCAACTTATCCGCCGCTGTAAGCATAAAATTATTTATAAATTCTTCGATTCGTTTGTTATGAAATGAGAAACGTTCAGACTACAGTTTTATGGAAATATTTTTCTTTACAAGAACTGGCGAGCCATTCTCCGTTGGGGCTGAATTTCACGGAAGAGACTGCTTTGTTGTGACCGCCCAAAGTGTATTTTAAAGTGTAATTTGATTTCTGAAAGAATACGAAGACGCAACAATTTAGAAATGAAATGAAATATGAAATAAAACAGGTAAAATGCCGAGAAAACGTAGAGTAATCAAGCGAAAAAAAAGATGTTCCATTGTACTCACCAGCGTCGAACTGCTCTTGGTTCCAGTCGCTGGAGTACTCGCAGTATTATTAACAGAGGTTTGATGCCCTGGTGATGGTCCAAGTGGTACCATTTTTAATCGAGTTCCGAGGAATATACCAACAACTTACGAAACAGAAACTAAATCGTACATATAAACAAAGGTTACGGTTAATCGAACAAACGGCAGGTGTTAACTATTTTTATCGCGTTTCTTCGTTATTTCACTTTCTATTAATCACGTGTCAGATTTATCGATAAAATGTTTTCTCGATCGGTGACAATTTTCGTAGGTAGCCGCAACTAGTCGTATATACACAAGCAAGTACGCATGCAACAAAAACGGAAAACAATAAAACCGCTACTATACCTACTACATACTTACTATCCTATTACGCTACTATAGCGACGTTGGCGCCATCTCTCGACGAATAGACGAATAACAGAAAACATGGTTACACACAATGGGGAAAGTACGTATCCATACGTGTGTATATGAATACAACAGTATTGTAACACGGCGGCGAGGCGGCTGTGACGATTAGTCGATAGTTTCTATGGGGATCAATAGAAACTCGCTGTGTAGTTGGAAAAGTATTCATATCCATACATGTGAACAACACAAAACAGATGTTTATTTTATTATTGTATATTTCTATGCGAATATGCCAACATTGAAAAGCAATCGATCGTAAAGAGAAATAAAGAGAAAAGGAAATTAGCAAAACTCGTTAACACTTGAAACTTAGTTATTATTTTAATTTATGCACTATGACTGTGTGACGTATAATTAACAAATATAATTTTTCTATCAAAGTTTTCACATGAATGTTATAAATATTGCTATAATAATTTCATTATTCATCATTTTTACTTTATAATTTCAATTTCAAAATCATTTTTACGTTTTTCCTTTTCTAGACTAGGGTGTCTCTAGCGTCTACTATAGGAACTACCGGTTAAAAATTACAAACTGTCGGTGGAACGCTTCTCTGTTACACGTGGTATGTAACGTGTATCATTACAGATTCAGAGGAAGAAAAACAAACAGATAAATAAATGATGCGATCGAAAATAGAATCAGGAACTGAATTGCTGACAAGACTAAATAGTAAATCAAACTTATGCGGACTTGAAGATTTTTTATTCTTCGAAGGTCTTCAAAATACGGATGTCATAGAAATTAGTGGAGAACAATCAACTGGAAAAACTCTTCTCCTTTCTCGAATAATCGCTAAATGTATCTTGCTGAACGATTATCGGATTCAAGGTTGTAACGCCCCTGCCATTTTAATAAACACAGATCATCATTTCCAGATTTCAAAATTGGTTGAATCTATGAGTGATATAATAAACATTGCTCGTACTTCATCGTGTGCATCGATAGCAATTGAAACAGATTTTGATAACACAGATTTTATTCAAAGATCTTTACGTAATTTGCAAGTAATCGATTGTTATAACAGTGAACAGTTCTCTTTGACGTTGCACGCGTTGGAGGATATATTACTTAGCAATGCTGGAACAGCTCTTTTAGCTGTCGACAGCATAACAGCGTATTATTGGCAAGATCGTGATCTTAATGGTATCGTAACAGTTAATTCTCACATAAGAAAATTATTAAAACTGATCAGAGCGCAAACAACTCGGTTCAGGGTCGTCACATTGTATACCAGACCCTCTGAAAACGTCGCTAACAAAGATAAGAAATTTCCAAAATATTTCAATAGAAGTGACGTTAATTATAGAATACATTTATGCAGAACCGACGATCGAGAAAAATCGATATGCACCTCGGAAACGGTACGCTCCATTAAAAGAATGTATTACTCTATCCTCCCATGTGGTATAAAATGGAATACGAATAAAAATGAATAACGATTTTCGATCGTGTTTGCAAATTTGATAAGTTTTTATTACGAAATAATCAACAAAAGAATATTTTATTCACAATGTCTAAAGGATTCAACAACCTAGAACCAGCTAATATTATAGATGTTGCTTTTTTATTACCGTCAACCGGCACCATCTCTTGAATTATCTTTGCTTCCTCCGATGTTATTCCGCCTACAACGTATATCAGAACGCAGGGATTATCGCAAGGATGATGCTTCGTTTTCCCCCGTAAAATAGAACTACGGTATAGAAAAGCTTGATAAATATTCGCAATCGCAGCGAATGAAATTTCCAGAGATCGTTCAATTATAGATAGAAAGTACACTTACTTAAAACCAGCTGAAATAAACGAACACGGTCTTTGATGAAGATCTCGCAGCTCTCGACTCGTGCCCGAACAAAATACGTCTTTAGTTATCTGTTCTAAAATGCTAACGCGTCGAATTGTTTGTTGAGAGTTTGGCTTTAACAAACAAAATCTACGAGGAATCGTTAATTTGGATAGTAAGAAAATCCGTGAAAGAAATACGGAATATGAGGAGAAATTGAAAGTATTCGAGAGAATAGATTCACCTGTAGTCTTGTAACGTCGAACGTTGTTCCGCTACTGATCGAAGTGTATCCATAATACGTGCTGCTATTTTGTACGACGTTTCTCGCGCCGTGGCAATATCTTGTGATTCTGGTGTAACAACAATTTCAAAAGATAACATTAAAGTATTTGATACAAGATATTTTTTGACAAGAGCTTCCAGTAACGCGTACCTAATAGCGACAAACTAAGTTGGTATGCCGATTTTTTCCCGGTTAACAGTGGATTTTCCATTAAAATTTGAAAATCCTGAAAAATAGCATCAGCAATCGACTCCTCCAAATGATGTTCCTGTTGCGTGGAAAATCGAATTTGCGTACCCGCAAGAGCGTAAATATGTGTCAGTAATGCTAATAGATTCTCAATATCTAGTCCTCTTTGAATTCTTGTTCGTATAATGTTACTCAACTAAATAAAAATGCATGCTTATTTTCTTTATTTTGACGACACACGTACCAACAAAAATGAATAAGATTGAAATAAAGTAGACGGTTACTTGTATAAGTATACTCGATGATTCTCGACTCGTGGAAAGATTTTGTAACGCCAACTTTTCTAGACTGGTAAGTAGTTCGAGTTGACTGGCCTTTTGTGACGTTAACGTTTCGATTATCGCCAAAATACACTGGATTTCAAAATAAACACGATCAGTATTACCTACTGTAAGTAACAAAGAAGCAACAAACAAACAAACGAACGGATGACGGACGATTAGAAAATTACCTGCAGTTTCTCAGCGTGCGTCATCATAGAGTTCATGCTTTTTATAGTTTGAATCTTATTAAGAAGCTTTTCTAAACTATGACCAGAAATCCTCGCCGGTGTTTTCAATTTTGGGCTATCCTTTGTCGTCGACATATCGTTCAAAGATTGATTAGCAAACGTCAACAACTCCTTTTCCGTTTGTGAAATAAACAGATCTATGGTAGTTTCTTCCATACTTGCTAAACATCCTGGTGTTTCGTATGCTTTTAGAATTCCCTTGAGATTTAGAAAATAAAATTTAGCTACTTGACCAACTTGACGGATAAAATGAATCGCAACTTTTGACGCGACACATAAGATATTTATAATTCAGTATAACTTACCGTTATAGGTCCAATCACGGCTGACATATCTATCGCTATGTCGTTATCATGATGCGGCAAACGCGGGAGTGTTTGTAGTATTTTTGTGAGAAAGGATTGCGTATTGTTGCTGGTAGGTGTACAAAGATCCAATGTTCTGTCGATTAAAATGACAGAAATCCCTGTTGTTGGAACTTTTGATAAATGCTGAACAACCAACAAGTATACAAGGAATGAGTTCTTGCACGTTTCTTTGTTACTTTACCGTGTACTGCTACTTACGTTTTTCTGATTGATGCGAACTACAAAATCCTCTAAATTCTCTGCAAGGTGACTGCTCAATTTCCCGACCGAATAGATGTCTAATTTGGCACCTATATCGTCAAATAATTTGCAAAATGATTTTGCTAAAAGATTTAATTTAAGAATCGTGTCTTTTGAATAGTCTGTGTCCAAAGGTGGCATTAGGTCTGCGAAAGGAGGCGTCACAAACAGATTCTTGGTTAGAAAAGCAAGGAAAAGCGGAGCGTAGATAATATCAATGGCAGGCTCCTGCAAGCAAGATTATTCTAAACATCTGGATCTTGAACATTTGACATAAATATACGAATAACAGAAAAACCTGTGACATATTTTCTAACGTCATCCAAGTTTTGATGTCCTTTTTTAATTTAGCATAATCCAATTTGTCTTCCATCGATGTTTCTAAATGATCGACTGTACAACAAGGAGCCCCACAGTAAACGATACAACTTTCAAAGGCATTCTTTGCTAAGATCAATCTGATTGTCCGCTGATAAAATGCTGGATCACCAGAGGTTGATACTATAACGGCTTTTTTAGTACTACTCACTTTGGCATACTTTAATGGAAAAGGTGTTTACATTAATGTTTAAAGTAATATTAATAACGATAATAATAATAATGATAATTGTATAAAGTCAATGTACACGTACTTGAAATTGATACATGCCAAATTCATAAACTGCAACTGCTCCAGCATCTCTCAGTGTTAAATAACCTTTGCCGGATGTGTACCAATGTAAGCATTCGATTGCAGAATGATCAATATAAACTACTGAATCGTATACGTGTGCAAAAATATTTGTCCAACATTCCGAGACAAAGTTTTTCATTTCAAAAACAATGTCAGTCATTTTGATGTATAGTATTTAATTTCACATAGAACAGTTTTTCTTAGCTTTCATTGTTAATAATTAGCTCTGAATACATAAATGAACGTCTGCTCAAATAATGTTGCTGATTTAATTGCATACATGTAGATATCGAATTAGTTAAACTTTATGATACGAAATAATCTATTAGTCCCGAATCCTAAACTTCACAATAAAATGATTGGAGCGTTTTGTTTTATTTAACTTTCTGTTCAGTAAACAATTTGATTCTTCGTTAAAAGTACTATCCTGGTACTATCAAATCGTACTATCGTCGAGTGATCGATTAGTTTTGTATCGAGATTTGATTTTCGATTTAAAGTACAGCCATTTGTCGACTAAAATTCTAACCTACGAAAGAAAATGGTTGTGCGTCAGTGGGAGTGTTGTTTCGAGATAAAAGAGACAACATTAGTAAAGTGTGATTGTGCAAAGAACGCATAGCGTAACTAGCAGCTTTGCATTTGTTTTGACAGAGTAAAATAAATTGTTGTACAAGTTAAAAAGAGATTGAATTGTAATAGAAGCTGTTAATCGCGCGTACAGTTGTTCTTTTGTATTGTTCGCGAGTTGAATTGTATTCATTCGACTGGACTTTTAGGTAGATTGCAGAAATTTTCATCATAAAAAGAATAAAGTGGTGGAAAATCTGAGAAATTTTGTTTCTCAGTACAGGTACGAGATACATGTTCTATTTAAGTGTGCATATAAAATAGGATAAAATAGGATACGCGATATTGTCAAAAGTTGAGAATAATAATTTGGAAAGATTTAAAATGGTTAATTATCGATAACGGTAACGACACTATTAAAAGGAACGAACAATGGTATTTTGTAAGAATGATCGTTGTTTTGCATATGTTTAGTAATGTCGTCGACAAATAGTATAGAATCTTTGGGATCGCTGCAATGGGATATGATCGAATTGGCCAGTCATTTGCGACAAGAACGATTGTTCGTCAACTCGGAACAACAAAATTTACAGTTGTTGAACGAAAAGGTAAGCAAACGAGATAAATGGAAAAGTAAGGTAGGGAATGTAGGTAAGGTAGGAGAGAGAGAGAAAGAAAGAAAGAAAGAAAGAAAGAAAGAAAGAAAGAAAGGAAGAAAGCCGGTTAGAAATGAGCAAACTGTTGTGTTTCAGGTGTTGTATGCTTCGTCGAACTTGGCTCAGCAAGCATGGATTACAGCCCAGCAGAGAGTTAACCTGAATCGACTGATAATGTCTAGGCCGGATTGCACACCGGCATCTTGTTGTCAAAGGGCAAATACATTGGAGAATTCGCATTTTATAGACGTGTACAAGTATCTACGGTATCAAGCTTGTTTGTCGTACGGGGAATTCTTGGGCGCGCTCAGAAAGTCCCCGAAGCTTCTTGCTTTGTGTTTGGTCGAGGGCGAGAAATTGGTACCCGATTTAGTGCAGAGTATCGTGCAGTCGTTGGCAGCTGGTTTATACGGTAGTTGTTTACTGCCGGAGGATAAGATTTTGGTTTTAAAGTTACTGAGACACCTGATGCTGTTACAAATCGTACCCTCGGATAATCCTCGAAGGTTGCTCAGACACGGAACTTGCGCTTTCTCCAGGTTTTATTCGGCGTTTCACGAGAGCCTGTTCTCGGCAAAGTTTTTCTTAACGGCCGCTCTCCATAATCCGATCGTGCAGTTATTAATGGAGGACGAGATGTTTCTCGACATCGATCCGGACAAAGCACCCGTCAGATTTCCTCCGTCGGAGAGATTGAAGAAATTCGGAAAGGAAGGTACCCCCGAGTACGAGTCGAAATTGCAATGTTACAGATTGTGGACGATCAATTCTTTATTTAATATCACGGAACGATTTATAGTGAGTATACGAGAAAATATGCACTGTTTCCCTAGCAGCGTGTGTTGGTTGGTGAAACAGATGGCAGGACTTTTGAGAAAGAACGGAAACATCGATCGAAAGGAAGTACACGCGATGTGCACCGATTTGGTTTTTACATACTTTATATGTCCTGCGATAGTGAATCCGGAACCGTACGGTATTACCGACGCGCCCATCAGCTACGTGGCCAGGTTCAATCTAATGCAAGTTGGACAAATTCTACAGATGTTGTCTCTGATAAAGTATCAAACGGTTGATGGGAAAACGTTCGATCTTTACAAGAGATTCGACAAAGATTCGGTGTCTAG
Source organism: Anthidium xuezhongi (assembly GCA_022405125.1). Lineage (NCBI taxonomy): Eukaryota > Metazoa > Arthropoda > Insecta > Hymenoptera > Megachilidae > Anthidium > Anthidium xuezhongi. The sequence goes on from CM039638.1 coordinate 26,259, forward strand.
TATAATAGACGCGATGGTGGAGGGCGCAACAGAGGAACTGGAGGACGAGGAGCCTAACGTTATCGACAATAGCTTGAAGCTTCAAGGGTTGTCCCGATCTGCCGCTCTGTTCACGGAAAACGAATTGAACGCATTGATCACGTTTCTGCAAGCAATCGCTGCGGAAACTAGCGTGGAGAACGCTTCGCGGTCCACGGCGTTCGATACTAAACAGTTGCTCGATATGTTATCGCAATTACCTCCTGGTTCTTTGACCGCCAATAAACTAACGGCCAATAACGTCTCTAACGTCGATATGAGTTCCAACAAACGAGCCGGTCTTCTAGGAAAAGGTAAACACATCCGTATTGTTTCTTTCTTTGTTTTCTTCTTCTTCTTCTTCTTCTTTCTTTTTTTCTTTTGGAGGGGAGTTTTTATCCTTCGTGTTGAAATTTCGTACGTCTGGTTGTTTTCTCGATCGTAAGTTTTCTCTTTTTCTAATTTTTACCCTTTACCTTTGTTCGAATTGTTCTCAGTAGAGGAAATGTTATTATTTCTGACTCGATAAGATTCACTGGTAAGACAAAGGAATTTTTAGTTCAGCCTTTCGAAGGAAAAATCACTTCCATAAGCGTGATTCGAAGAAAAATCGATCGGCGACTACGCGGTAATCTGAAAAGTTTTAAGAAAAAGCGTGACGATAGATCGAAGATGAAACGTGACAAAGCAAACGGGAAGGAACGAAAGTAAAACAGAGAACACCGAAGGAAATTGAGTAAGGAGTGAGGAGTGGTGGACGGATATTGAAATGTATTTTCTCTTACAGGAAAAAGCCGAGGAGTACGAGTGTCGTCCTCGTCGTCTTCGTATTCGTCGAACGCGACCAACGATGGAGGAGATGAATTGAACGGTACATCTACACCCGAGGAGGAATCGTCTATCGATCGAAATCCTCAAGACGTGCTCGTCATACCGTTTGGACCAAGTACCGGAGAATTTGTAGGTCTTCTTAGCGAACAAAAGGTAAATCCGTTCATTTGAAACGTTTGCCAATCGAACGGATAAGAATGCGTACCAAAACTGCTTAGTTTTGTCTGGAACTTTTCAGGTGTTGTGTACCGAACTTGGAGTCAATATGGAAAATGGGCCTGTCGCTATGAATCTTTCAAACGACATGTCCAACGTGCATGTTAGACGAGACACTTGTAACGGCGACAACATCGGCATCGGTGATGGCGATGCCGGCGGTGGTGGAGGTGGCGGTGGTAGCAGTGGCGGCAGTGGCGGCAGTGGCGGTGGTGGTCGCACTAGCGGTGGTGGTAGCGTTGGTAGCGGCGTCGAGCGTATAGAAACCCAAGAGAAAAAGACCCGATTTTCGTTATCCCATGACCAAGGTATTTAGGTCGTCTCTTCCACCAAACGATGAAGAAGAAACTAACTGTTGCTTCGACGCGGCAACTTATTATTTAAACATATTATTATATCTTTTCTCGTTCGTTTTCAGTTCTGTTCGAAGGTTTCATCGGAAATACCTCGGACAATTTGGAAGCTGTTTCGGAAGCCGCTTCGAATCACAGTGTCGCTTCGTCGCTCGAATTAGAAACGGAAGATCAGAACGACAATCTGTCGGATATGGTGTCTGCCAGCGTTTCGGGACGAGGAACTCCCAATATATCGGGTTCGTTGGTTGTGTTTGGTTGAAAAGAAGCATCGATTCTATCGAGGGATCGGGGGATTAATCGGTCGTTTGTATATATATATTTTGTAGGCCGCGACACACCGTCGTCTCAAATCACCGAAGGCGACGAAAGCCGTGCAGGGGGCGAAGCGCGGCAACTCGATCTACCGCCGTCTAATATGCCGACGAAACAGAGTCGTTCCGAGATAGACGATAAGTTTTGCAAGTTTGAAATAAAAAAGCTAATAGAAGGTAGTTGAAAACGGCGAAACGCCGGGAAAGAATAGTCCAGAGAACGGTGTTGCGATAATATTTTTCTTTCCGTTTTCAGGAGACGAAACCGTCTCGATGGTGTCCGACACCTGGTCCACGGATGTATTGGCCTCGGACAGTGAAATAGTCGAGCAACAGGAAAAAATACTTTATCCTACTTCGAGTGAACAAGCCGGAAGTCAGGTTTTATCAGCGACGTCCGAGACGGTGGCGCAAACCGTGTTGCTGGACGTTAGCGAAACCGCGTCCGAAGCCTGGAGTACCGACGTATTGGCTAGCGATTCCGAACGTTTGACCGAAGTCGATACCGACGATACTGCCAGCGTCGCAAGGTTTGTCTTACCTTGAGAGAGAAAAAATGCAAATCTAGAAACGAAGATTTTACTGTTACCCCCTATGTGGATCCCATTTGCAGATCCGACGACACGGCGAGATCCGAGATCGAAGTTGAGGCTCGTAGCGAAGCGGAGATTACCGAAGAAACGTTAACGCAGAACATTCCTCGTAAGGATACAACTTGACGATGTTAAGCGCGATCGTCCTCTTAACGATACATTTTCTCGGTCGTTTTCGTTCGTTTGCAGAAAACATGTCGTCGACCGAATGCGCGTCGACGAGTTTTCAGTCGTCTTCGGCTGTCAATCATCGAGAAGTTGCGATGCCGCAATTTTCCGCCAACGTTTCTCTGTTGCCGACGACCTTGTCTTCCTCGATGTCCTTCTCTAGCATGAGCGTACGGAACGCGAACAACAAAACCGATTGTCAGAATATCGTGACCGAATACGTGGATAAGAACGCGAATAATATTGGTAACGGTGCTACGGCCGATTATAGCAAATCATTGCCGGAGGACAGATTGGTCCATCTGATAGACAAGCTTCATATCGAGAACGGTAAGGGTCACATCGTACCGGAACGGCAAGGTTCGATGCATAATCGTATCGGAGCAATGGCCGTTGCACCCGCGTTGCTCTTGGCCAATCACATTTCACCGCCAATTTTATCGAGCAGCAAAAAATCGTCGTCGAACGTCAACTCGAAGCAAGAGGTTTGTTTCATCCAGATTCTCTCTGGTTTCCAACTTAAACACATTTATAGATGAATTATCGTTCATCGATCGTAGAAATTAGATGGCACCGGTTTGACCGGGGAAGGCGTGAACGACAGTTGCTGCGTGGACGGCGTTGTGGGTTTCGGAGCCGGTGGTGGCAGCTTGACATCCAGCAGTAGTTCAACTTCAGAATGCCGAGGGAAAAACGTCAGTTCCGAGTTACCTTTGTCGTCGGTTGGTCGTACGTTGCCCGACGAGAACTGTTGCGACGCGATCGACGACGAAGCCAACGATTCTCCGAAACCAACCGCATCCAGCGGCGCGATACCGAAAAGTATTAGTTTCGATATGACTGCGGAACGCGGAGACAAAGAATTGTTGGACGACGACCAAAAGAACAAACGAAGTTTTTTCGGTAAATTAAAGATGTCCCTGAGAAACCGGCGTGGAAAGACGATTCGCGGTACAGAGGATATCGGCAGATGTTACGATCGAGAAAACGCGGCGGATAATAACGTGGTGGAAGCGGGACGGCACAGATTACGCAGAATAATGTCGGAGGATGTAACGTCGAGCAGTAACGTGATCAATAACGCGATCGGTGGTAATTATATTTCGGCTGTTCGTTTCTTCTTCGTTTACACCGTTTCCCTTTGTCCTCTCTCTCTCTCTCTCTCTCTCTCTCTCTCTCTCTCTCTCTCTCTCTCTCTCTCTCTCTCTCTCTCTCTCTCTCTCCTTTCAAATAATCCTTTCCTTTCTAATGACGAAGGCTGAACGAAAAGAATGGTTAAACGATTTTGTAGACAGTACAGACGACATCCTGGCTAAATATAGGAGGAAACCGAGCGTGGCCAGCGATACAGCGTCCATAGAGAGCAATCAATCGCGTACCAAGGAATCGACCGAGGACGAGAGACTTCTTATAGATCCGAACAATATTGAACTTTCGTACGCGTTTGCCGATGCGAAGAGAAAGTTGCGAATGGTACTGAGTACCGCCGATCTTCAACATATTCCTTGGGGCGGTACGTCCGAGGTAAAACCTTTTATTAACACCGATTAATCAATCGATTAGCCGATTGCCAACCAATTGAAACTGTTACGTTTTATTGCAGCGAAATTCTTGGCCACAAAAGGAAAACGAACTGGTTGCTTTTCTACAACTGCAATTAGCGGAAGCGATCAATTTACAGGATAGATCGTTGATAGCTCATCTGCACGAAACGTTGCGCTGCGTTCGATTGTTTAATGACGATGGATGCAGAAAACTGTTCAGATCATTGCGTGAAGATTATCAAAAACGATCACCTTACATCGCGTATTTAATTCGATGTCGACAGGGATTACTTTCCACGTTGGCTCATTTAGACAGGTAACGATTTCCGATCGAATTCCATACCGATAACCTTACAAATATCATTTTATTCATTAATTTCGTTCGTTCGTTCGCTCGTTCGTTCGTTCGTTCGTTCGTTCGTTCGTTTAACGTTATGAAATTTTATTAAGATTGTGCGTTAGAGTAAAATGCGACCGTGACGCCGTCAACAATCATCTTGTATCCGTTTGCGTAAGAGTATTTTTGGAAAAGAGAGAGTCGCTTCTTTTACGTTTTTGCGACGAATTTAAAAAGTTAACGTTGGCTGATGAGAAGCAAGACTTGGTCGATAATTTTTTGAGCAAAGTTCACGCTAAAATGGACAACGATCCGATTTGGCAATGTAAGCATCATACAATTGTATACATATAACGATTTTGATCGTGACCGATCCAGATTTATTCATCGGGTTTCGTAGGTGCGAGCGAAACTCAGCTGGCGTTAGCAAGAGTTGTGGTGGAGAGAACCGTGATGGCGCGTGTTTATCATAACGCGCTTTATCCGAATGGCGACGGGGATCTGTACAGGGACCAATTACTTCACGATCATATTAAAAAATTGGCCAAAGTTGTGACACCGAATCATAAAGATCTACGAATTCCCAAGATATATCATTACGAATGCCCCTGGCCGTGGGCTCAAGCAGAACTGGCTGTGATATCAGCGTATAAAACTCCTAGAGATAAATTGCAATGTGTTTTCCGTTGCGCTACCACCATTATGAATCTACTTTCAATGGCGACTGAGAGGGGAGTACCCGCGGCCGATGACTTGATTCCTGTGCTGGTTTACGTGATTATAAAGGCAAGCATTTCTTCTTCTTCCTACTTCTTTTCTTATTACTATCGTACTACTATCGTTACTACTATCGTTTTCTTACTCATCGTATTTTCTTCGATTGTGTTTTTAGACTAATCCGCCGTCCTTACTCTCAACTATACAATACGTGGATAGTTTTTATGGAAATCGATTAGAAGGGGAAGAACAATATTGGTGGACGCAATTTTGTTCTGCTATTGAATTTATAAAGACTATGGATTAAATCTCGTATCTAGAAACAAAACATTGCTGTATCTGTAGGCATAGTGTATTATAATTTTCATTGTCACTGTCGTTATTGCGACCGTCATGATTATTACTGTATTTTTGTATGATACTGTATTTTTTCGGACACATTGTCACGTTAGATTTTAAAGTCAATGTTCGCATCACTTTGTTAATCTTCAGTTACGAATCCGAATAAAAATGATAGTACTGCTTATAAGCTGTATATTTTAAATACTGAACAATTTTAAACGATTATAGAGAAAATCATACCGACTATTGGCGTCTCTATGTTATCGACTTTGCATTTAGTTTAGTTCGTTTTTTCGTCGCTAAATGGAGCTACGAATAGTATTTACGTTGCTGTTGATACAAAAAAAATAATTTGTTATATTAAATCGATTTATTTTTTTATAAAAAGAAAAATTATTCATAAAATCAAAATCACGATATCAGAAGGACCATATAATTATCTGCAAACAATAATACCCTTTATATCGAATAAATTTTGCGAATAAACTTTTTTAATATCTTCAAGAAGTGAGCGAGCGAGTGATCTACGGGAACAACGTGCGTATAATTGGCTGGCGCTTAATGCACGATTTATGGAAGTTTGCTTTCTTTCAGCCTTTAGCCTCGAAGAGCATGTATTTTAATAAGGGTTAGAACGGAACCACAAGAAAGAAAAAACGCTACAATTAGTAAATCAGTACAAGTGCGAACATGTGACATTTATAACCCATAGTAATACGAGACAATTCATTTAATTTCACAGAGAAAATTGCCCGTAAAGAAGAGAAAGAAAATAAAAAATGTCAAGACGACCGGAGCATTTAGCTCCACCTGAAATGGTAAGAATTAATTTGTTTAAATATCAGCGCTATAATTATTATATCTGCTTTTCTCTTTCTCTTAATAGTTCTATGATGAATCCGAGGCTCGAAAGTACACGCAAAAGTAAGTTTTTGAAGAATTTTATGCATCTTTTATGTTACTGGTAACTTCACGTTAATCTGTGAATCTTGAAACTTTCATTCCACAGCTCTCGAATGATAGAGATACAAGAACAAATGTGCACACGTGCTCTAGAACTACTTTTATTACCAGATGATAAAACATTTTTACTCTTAGACATTGGTTGTGGTTCTGGCTTAAGCGGCAGTGTAATAGAGGAACACGGTCATATATGGATTGGAATCGATATATCTCCTGCGATGTTAGGCAAGTTCGCTTATTTGAAACTATTGAAATTTTAACGATCTCTTACCAATAGTTTTCAATTGCTTCTGTTATATTTACAGGAGTAGCTTTAGAAAGAGAAGTGGATGGTGATTTAATTTTAGGAGATATAGGTCAAGGAATACCATTTAAAGCAGGTGTCTTCGATGGAGCAATTAGTATTTCTGTGCTTCAATGGTTATGTAACGCAGATAAAAGTTCACACGATCCATCGAAGCGTTTATACAAATTTTTTTCCACTTTGTTCTCATGTTTGTCAAGATCCGCCAGAGCAGTGTTTCAGTTCTACCCTGAAAACAGCGAACAAATTGAATTAGTTACAACGCAGGCTACAAAAGCAGGTTTTTACGGTGGTGTAGTAGTAGATTTTCCAAACAGTACCAAAGCGAAAAAGTTCTTTTTAGTTTTAATGACTGGAGGACCTGCTGTTCTTCCAAAAGCTTTGGGCGTTAACGATACCGACCAAGTCGTTTCTTACACGTCCCGAAGGTTCGTTTTTCGATCAAACTTTCATTTCGTATTTAATCTTCGATTCTATTTCTGATAAGTTTGTATAACTTTTGTTCGTCATCTTCAGAGAGCAGTTGAAAAAAATCAGAGGTAAACCGCTAAAAAAGAGCAGAGACTGGATTATTGAAAAGAAGGAAAGAAGACGAAAGCAAGGAAAGAAAGTGCGGGACGATTCAAAGTATACCGGGAGAAGAAGAAAATGTAAATTTTAACATCTTTGTATTCTGCATCAATGTACATACAGTCGTTTGGTTTTCTTATTTCTTAACTAAGGTGATACTTACCTTAGTTAATCCTTTTTTCCTTTAGCAAACTTGAGTCGTATTTATATTTACATTCTTATGTTATCGTTAGTAAAGTTAGTAAAAAAAAAAAGAAAAGAAAAGAAAATATTACGATAAATAACATATTTGCATAAAAGTTTTGTCGTTGTTTCATGTTAAATTACAATTTTGTTACATTTCCTAAACCCAAAGTGAAAAGAGACAATCAAATAGGTGTGTACATAGAAGGTAGCATAGAGCTATACCACTTTATTAAAACTTGATATTTAAACGTTCCATTTGTTGCAAACATGGCAAACAGATAGATCAACTTATTTTTCAACTTATTTTTCTAAGTATGTATATATATATATATTATTAATATATATATTAATAATTTATGTATAAATTACAACTTAGTCAGGTACCAAAAATTTAGACAAACTTTTATGAACATTAGGTGGTACCATTTTCTTCAATTCTTCCCGATCTAACCAACAGTGCTTTGCGTTAAGAGAAATATCACCACTTATATATTTTGCCAGGAAATAGAATACTTTTGCTCCGGTTTGTCTTTCAGTTCGTGCACTTTTAGAATATTTGTACTTATAAAATCCTATTGGAGCATTGCCATAAAATTTCACTTTTACATTAGTTCCGCAAAGCTCTTGTAAACTTCTATGGGCAGTCTGAAACGATAAAAATGTTCTGTTTGTACTTGTAATCAAATAGACCAAAAGGATATCGTGAAAATTACCTGTATCATAGTTTCTTTGTGTCGTCTTATACTTTGAGGAGGCATCCAGAAGTTGGTGTTGCCAATTTTTTGTTCTACCAGTAATAATAAATTTTTATCTAGCTTACGTTTCAACGATGCAACCACTTTATCCTCTGATTCTATAACGAAACACAATTTAAAAAAACATTTTGAGATACTTGCTTCAAAGTTAACATTATTTTAACGAACAGGACTGTAGAGATTTATACCATTTTCTCTAGACGCAAAGTTGAAGTTTTTCAATTCTATGTTGCAAAGATCTTCAAAGTCTTGCGTCGTTTGATTAGAAGTCACATCCGTTTCTAAAGCAATTTGGCTTTCATTTTGATTCTTTTCCTTCTCTTTTTTTAACTCAAAATCTGATAACATGCTATTTACATATTCTATCTGTTGCAAGGTCTTTTGATACCTTACTTCTATATCTTTCATCGGTTTTGTAATTACCGGATGACGTTCTAGACAAACAGCACTTAATAAATCCCATTTTCCTGTGGTATCAATATCCTGTTCTGACAATGCCCGAAATATAACCTTCGATGCAGATGATGGAATACCTGTATGAAAACTTTTATTTGATTGTTCATACTTTACGACAAAGAAACAACAATATTTAACGAGCTTAGAAAAAAGAAAATACCCAATTTACCTGTTGTCAATAACGACGGATTATTTAGTGTATGAAGTGTTAAAATTTTTCTGAACATGATTGTTCAGAAAATTCTTTCTACCATTTACGAAACAACGATCCTCCTTTGGTGAACGGAATTAAGTTAGGTATTTAATAGAATTATTTTCTTTTTCAGCGTTAAATGTTTCTTATTCATAAATTGTGCATAATGTTCAAAACATGACCAGCACTTGCAAAAATTGAGACCGTGTGCGTGTGTACATACGCCAATGTGTACCAATGTGCACCAACGTGCACCAACATGCACCAACATGCACGGAACTGATTAGTTTTCTGTCCCGTTTCTATGAGTTTTCTGATTTATCTCTGATATTATTGAAAAATTTCTTTAAAATAAAAATAAACTAATAAAAACGATATTTCAGTATGGAAATTAGTGGTGTGCGAATAAAAAAGTAAAAGGGAAAAAAGTGAAAACGAAAAAAAGTACTTATACGGTGCAGTGTGCAATCTATCCATTTTATTTATCATAGCATTGTTATAAGATTTGTCAAAATTATTGCGTTTGTGCGCGATATGATTTCAATATATTTTACTACGTAATGTAATATCTGATCGTATATGAGATACGAAGAAATAGTGAGAAATTTATCGGAAGGCAATATTATTTGTAGGTAAATATAAAACAATAACATTCAACCGATAGAAGAAAAGGTGTGTGTATATGTATATGGATAATAATAATTTCTGAATTTATCCGTAAATGAATACAAAAAAGCTTCAAGATTACTAATCGGTTGTTATCGGTTAGTATTGGATTATCTGTAACGAGGTAATAAAATCTATGTTATTTTCTTCATCATTCAGTTTGTATTCAGATTTGATGTTAGTCGTTTAGAGGATAAATATTAGATTTGTGAAATTATAGCATTGGAATTAAATTTGTTTAGATAACATCGATCGGGCAGTATGGTTGGGCCAGATTTACCAGAAATTCCAGCATCGTTAAAAAGTATACAACAGTACTTGAAAATAGCTGCAACTCACGATCAGCGAGATCCTGTAGTTAGTTATTGGTGTACGTAATTCCTTAATATTTTTGTAGTAATAAATTGTTGATAGGTGAATATTTTTGAGTTACTCTGTTGTTTGTCGCAGGTCGATTATACGCTCTTCAAACAGGATTGAAACTTTCAACAAAAAGCCCAAAAGAGACAAACTTTTTGATGAAATTAATGGATTGGTTAGAAAAGACGAAGAAAGAGTCACGGGATAATGAAGCCATCACAAACGAAGTAGCCGCGCAAGCACATCTGGAAAATTGGGCGTTAAAACTGTTTCTTTATGCGGATAAAAATGATAGGGAGGGTAACTTTAACAAGAATGTAGTGCCCAGCTTCTTTACAGCTGGGCTACTATACGATGTATTAACTATTTTTGGCGAATTGACCGAAGAAGCTGCACAGAATAGAAAATATGCAAAATGGAAAACAACGTACATTCACAATTGTTTGAAAAACAATGAAACACCTATACCAGGCCCAATACCAGATGGTTCTGAAAACATTGATGAGGATAGCAACGTGGATCAAGGTAAAGAAAAGGCGTGTGTATTGACATAATTATGCATAAATTAAAGTTTACAATGCCGTTTTATCGATACAGAAAAATTTCATCCAAACTCACTTTATTTCATCATTATTATTACTATTACTACTTACTATTCACTATTGTAATTGTTGTTGTTGTTGTTATTTTGTTCATTATTATTATTGGTAACAACAAATTCAGATAGCAACTTAACAACGAAATCAAAAGTGGAAGAAGTACCGTCAGATTCAGACAAATTAATCGATATTCATGGGACTGATTCGTCGAACGAGGAACATGATGAAACTAAGAAAGGAAACGGTGGACAATGGTCTTCCGAGGATAAAGATTACAATGTGGCCATGAAAGTTGAAGGTAAGTCGGTAAATTTGCAATTTGATCGGTTCATCGTGTATTGTTATTTGAACGTTAAAATGACGTGATATCCGTTAGGAGGTGTCGATTTATCCGTGGATGATGTAAACAAAGCACAAAAGTTGATCAAATGGGCTGGAAGCGCTTTAAATTACGACGATGTACCTACAGCGATATTAAATCTTCGAAAGGCTTTACATCTTTTAACTACTGGCAAAGAAGAGACGGTAGAGTAGCAAAAAGAATTGAACGATTGAACGAGTCGATTGTGTTTTCGACGCTTTGCGTTTAGAGCTTAGGAAATAAATCGAGTAAGCGCGCAAAACTTAATGGCGATTCGTATCGACTTGTATAGCGTGTGATCGCGCACGCCCATCATATAAAATACGAGTATAAGAATACGAGAATATAAAAATCGGAAAATTAGCAGTTTAATTGATGCACATGTAAAAATAATAAGTTATTTATTAAATTGTTTACATCATTGTAGCTGCGCCGAACATTAAAGATATTTTTCAAATATCGAGTTATTTTGTTGCGTGTAAGATCGGCGTTTATTTTTAAAATTGTTATACTGAAAATGTATCGTCAAAACTGAGTACCGCAAAGTGAATGTATGTTTACGAATTTGTGAAACATTGTAAGATTTCCTTTCGCTTGTATAAAGAATGGTATTCAGAAATGTACAATTTCGATTTTTAATAAGAGTAAAAACCGAGAATCACGATGAAGAGAAGAGGATGGTGGAACGGGATGGTGAAAGGAAGGAGGTGGAATTTCTCTTGTATTTAAATGTACAAACTAAACGCGTTTCAATATTCAGTTCGATATTTGCAGGTGCGTGCACGTGCAAAGGCGTACACCGCTAGTAGGTGAAACTAATAATAAGTAATACCATGTATAACGCACATACATATTGGTGAAAATTGCTCCGATCCAGAAGCGAGCTCGAACGAACGGTATTCGTTCGATTTGCACATTCCGATACGCATACACTCGAATTTACATAGATTTCCCCCCATTTTTTGCTATCACGTATTTTCACGTCGCTTTTTAAAGATGCATTTGGCTTGATACCGATACCGATGTAGAGAAAGACAACAAAAAAATAAGGTATGTAAACGGGGGGCTAACGTAGTACGTGTGTGTGTGTGTGTGTGTACGTTATAATGCCGATGCCGATGTCAATGCAGTTAATTATTATCTAAAAACACGATGTTACATCTTAACACGATATCAAGAAGAACACATTAATTCGAGTGGCAGTTAATAATACCTTGTGCTTGAGCTAAAATTTGTTTTGCACGAGCCCGCTCGCATCGACCACGTGAATCGCGACGATATCGATGTTCCACCGATTCGTCGAAAAATAGTTCCCAATAAAACAGACTACATGTAAGTGTAGTTTTATGATGGATGATGCCAAACTGGGTCTACTATATGCGCGAACCGTGAAAACTGAAGGTGCAAATAAAACATGCAAAAACTTAAAGTTTGACGGAACGAATTCTCAAGAGAGAATTTCTAATTATTTACAACGAAGAGGATTTTCATTCGTTTACTTTGACCGATGACCGACTTTTCTTTTTTTTTTTTTCTTTTTCTTCAACGAACTTTGAGAAAATTCAGTCCTGTTTTTTAGTTTTGTCATCGACTCCGTTTGCCGTAACCGGTTGCACGTCCTCTCGCCTCAGTTGCCAATCGATCACCAGTCGTCCTGTCAGCATGAAGAAGAACACCTAAAAACAGATTCCAACAGATCTTGCTTCCACTGTTTGTCTGTTTGTTTGTTTGTTTGTTTGTTTGTTTGTTTGTTTGTTTGTTTGTTTGTTTGTTTGTTTGTTTGTCACAGTGTTTTCAGATATCTTTGCTTCGAGCTTACCAGTGCTGGAGCGATCCTTTCAAACTTGTCGTTTACCATGTAATGAGAATACACGGCCATCAACATCAGCAACAGTAGAACCGTATTCGATGCATTTTTTATTTTATCTGAAAAGAATGAACGGAAAGAATAAGGTGAATAAACGTTGGAAACGTTTGGGAATAAATGATAAAAGAAAAGAAAAGATAAGGATAATAAGATTTTCTTACGACTCGGAGCTATCGCCATTGCAAGTCCGCAAATGATCTCGAGCGAACCGACGACTCTTCTATACCATTTGCTCGGTACCTTAAAATCCAACGTGCCGGATAGCGGAAACACTTTTGCATATTTCACGTATTCCTTTCTCTGCGAACATAAAGTGACATAAGTCAGTCTGGTAAAGAAAACGGCAGAAACGGGGGACGGACAAAAATTCATCAAATATTGTTAAAAAGAAAGAAAGAAGGAAGGAAAGAAAAGGAATTACTGCGATTTCTTAGCTTAGTAAACATCGCATGCTGGCATTCGAAGCAATATTTGGCCCGTCACCAAGAACATCGTCGCTGTGCCGATGGTTTACTATAACTTGGAATATTGGGTAATAACCAGAGACGAAAATAATCTATTCAGCAGTCGCGTCGAAGCGAGCAAATTAAATTCAATTTGCATCGTGTTTAAGAGAAATCCTAGATACTTTGAGCTTCGACGAAATTAACGTTGCACGCATTCAGTTCGAATATGTTAAAGGAGGCTACTTATGTTTTAAGGCTAATAAAAGAAAATAAGGATTTGAACGTTTGTCAAAATGTTCGCGTAGCACTGCCATTAAAATATCCGAGAAACAGTTTCAAATTGAACAATTAGATTAGCTATCGAGGTAAATCACATCCGCGTTTTCAGTTCTAGAAATGATTGAAAATCCTTTGTCTAACGATAAGTAAAATTCTTTCCGCATTGCTTTCAAATATGCTATTATGGTTTCGAAGAAAAAATGACTTCTTTGAATGAAGTATGCGGTGGGAAAGGATGAGCGAAGAAAGGACGAAAGGAAGGGGTGGTAGGGTAAACGTGTGTACGCGTGAGACCACGTGTCTTGTTACCCATCGATGCAAACATGCGTTTCGTTCGATAGAGAACAGAATTACTGAGGATCGAAAGTTAGAATGGTATCGTCGTCGTTTTGGTACGAGGAAAAACAGAAACGAAAGTTATTTTGTTGCGAAATAATGGAAAGAAAGAGACGCGCGCGCGCGCGCGCAAGCAATAACAGGGAGAAAGGAATAAAAAGAAAAACGAAAGAAAGTTAATTTGTCAGATTGTCAAACAACAAAGTGAAGAGAGAAGAAGAGATAGAGATAGAGTTAACGCGGAACGAGCAATAGCACGAGGAAGCGTGGAGAAAATAAGGGAAATGGGGGAATCACGTATTTCTCGCGCGAGATCGCGTGAATAATAAAAAATGAACGAAAGGGGAAGAAGCGATGAAGCATATCCGAGAAGGAAAATGAAAAGGAAAAGTAAAGAGGGGTGACACGAGAAGCAACGCTAGGATGAAATAGCGAATTGAACGCGAAATACGAAATGCGGAATATGAAATACGAAAGATAGGGTGAATCGATGTTACATAATTGGAAAAAGATTTGATTTCAGTCAGACTTACCAAATCCTTGTGAAGATCCTTGCTAATGTGCGAAGTTAATTTCATCGTACCGACAAAAACAAAGAATATACCGAGAAGAACAGAGAGGGATTTTAATACGATCGAACCCATAATTCAACAACAGTACGAGACGGTTGGCGTTGCCGTTGCCGACACGAACCGAACGCGCTGCTTCTACGAAAGAATCGATTCGATTCGATTCGATTCGATTCGATTCGACGCAACGCTACGCGATGCGATGATTCGGCTTCTACACCGAATCACCGAATCACCGAATCACAGAACCACCAAACTAACTAACGAACTTACGAACTAACGAACGAATGAACTGCGCGAGAGGGTAGCCGAGAATTCGTTGCGCGACTCGTAACCTCGTACACGTTCTCTTGGTAAGCCTACTTCCCTTTCAACTATACATATTTACAGATTTCCGAAATTTATTCTCGCCACCGCTCTTAACAATTATTTTAATCTTACAGCGACGGCTGTGTGTACCCGACATCGATATTCATTTTCTCTCCCTCTCTTTGCATATATATACGCACACACACACACACACACATTATCTCTGTTTGTGTCTCTTTCTCTCTTTCTCGGTTTTTCTCGGCCGATTTCGACTGCGACAGCGCACATCGCGCGTATCGCGTACAACGCTGAGAGAAGGCGCGACGCGACACCACGCATCTCGTACTCGCTCTCTCGCAATGCTGGGGTTTCTGGTCGGTCAATATAGAATCTATTATACTTACAGTGTCGAATTTAACATACGATATAAAGTAGAAAATATTGAAACATTTTATTTTTGTTCTACTGAATTACAACGATATCAGCGATGGTTTCATTTTTATCCAAATTCTCAGGGCCTCGACTATCGGTTCATTTTTCCTATTGGCTTTAACAATAACGCATTAAACTCGTGGAAAACGTCCACGCTCGAAGAATTATTTTTGTTTCTTATTCTCACGATATCTTTTTTTACCCTTGCGATCATAAATTAACTACTAATTGTTCAATTTTAATTCTTAATAAACAAATCAGATTAATAAACAATTTTCGGTGCTGTGCAATCAAAAAAATATAGATTTAACGATTCGACGACGATTTCTCCAATTGACAAATAAACTATCTTATGTACAGAGATTGTTCTTTTTATAGTATATACACCCGTACACACGTTATTTACACAAGTTTTTACGAATCGACAACAAAAGCAGTAACGTCGCGACAACATAGTTAAATACTGCAGTTCTTTGTTATTCCGGTTATACGATTTTTTCATTCATACTACCGTTCGTTATAAAGTTAAGAAGAAAAAAGACAACAAATAACAAGAAGAAAAGAAGAAAAGTGTAGAATTTTTAGTCGATGTTACAACCGATTCTTAATTAAAGGAACGAACTAGCTAGTCTTTTTCGCCTCGCGATCGCTTGTTCTCGTCTTGTTCGAACACGAATTCGTAAATCGAAGCGTTGCGTTGTCTGCAGCGAAGTCGTCGGACGACGAATTAACCATGTTAACTTGCTGTTTCTTACTGTTCATAAGAACTGTCATGTTTGCATTGCTATCCACCAAGCGTACAGGTTTCTTGCGACGAACGAATACGACTAGTTTCCCCTGAACGTTCAACGGGGCAAGTTTCGTGATCGAATCCTCGCTTTTTCGAATCGGTGATTTTAACTTTCCCGACTCTTTTAATTCGGCTTTCGCTACTTCTTCATTTTCTCCTTTGATTGGAACTTTATTATCGTCTATCTTCTTCGTTTGCTGCTCCGATTTCATCGCATCGATGGCCAGCAGGTCGGTGGCGGCAGCGGTAATTGTGTTCGAACGTGGTTTCTTTCTATTTATACTGTCCACAAAATCGTTTCGATCGACTCCCTTTTCGTTATCGCCCTCGCGACTATCCACGCGATGCTGGCATCGATTGGATGCAGTATCGTCGTTGCCTTCGATGCCAGAATCGTTCGCAACATGCTTTTCGTTACTAGTTGTTCTTCCTGCTGATCCTGGCAAACTATTAACAGTAGGGGAGTGAGGGTACGGGGAATTGTTGTCAGAACTAAGAAGACCGACCTTTACAATATTTTCTGATGAACGATCATCAACTACCTTTGACCTCTGTTCTTTGTGCGTTATGCTATGCGACGAATAACAATCGTCGTTCGGTAAAGCAACGGAATTTAAGGTGGTCGTCGTCGTCGTCGTCGTCGTCGTCGTCGTCATCGTCATCGTTGTGGTAGTGGTCCCGTTCAAACAAGCTTTTTCCATTGACGACCGAGTTGTATCCAATTTAACGCGATTCTTCGTCCTGAGAAAATTCTCACGTTCGAATATACTGGAACATGTATTTTCTGATCCACCGGATGATACTATCACTTTTTTCTCCTTTTCGTCCCGGTGCTCGAACTTTGAACGAATCTCGCCGTTATCGATCGTGTTACTCGTGTTCTTACAAACATTCTCTTCGGATGTTATCGACAATTTCTCCGGAACGTTTGGGACTTCTGAATAAACCGTTTCGGATGCTGGTTCATGCGTTCCTCCGTCAACGTTTCCATCGGCGGAAGCTTGTTCGCGAATGAACTTTTCAATGTTTTCAAGGTTTTCCACAATTTCCATGCTTTCGTTAACTTGGCTGAATCCAGGATCGACGACAGCTTCGGCTCGATTCGATCTTATTAAATGCGTATCATGGACGTTCGAATCTACCAAAGAACAACGTTCTCGCTCGACAACGTCTTCGCCGTCGTCCCAACAAACATTCGTTTTCTCGATCGATTCATCTGTTACATGTTCCCCCTTCTCCTTTCTTACCTTTTTCGATCTCTTCTTCTCTTTACTCTGTTTCTCGCGGTTATTCTCGATCTCACCCTCTTCCAGATCAGATGAAAACGAACCTTCCGATTCGTTTGCGCGTTTCTTCGATTCCGAACTGACCCTACAATCAATTAATTGAAACTCCTTGCTGTTCGTTTCACCAATCTGCTCGTCTCGGCCAACTACAGCGGAACAATTGTTCTTTTTCTCATTCCGTAACGACGTTTCGTTGTTTTTCGCGCGTTCTCGAGATCTTTTTACGCCGAGCCACCGACGAGAGTCTTGTTCATTGTACTCGTTTTTCTTCTCTCGATCCAATTTTTCACCTCGTAATTTCCGACACTCGTACTCCTCGGATCGATTACTTATTTTCAAGCCGTTTGTTTTCCGATCGACATCGTCGAATGGTTTCTTCGTATTCCGAATGCCGCATAATCCTTTGTTAAAGGTTTTCGATTTATCCGAACCGATATCTCGATAATCGTTACGTTTTTCCAATCTGTTCCCGTAACCGGTGCTGCTGTGTTTAACGTGCTGACTTTTACAGTACCTTTCTTCCTGAAATTTCCCGTGCAGCGTCGTATCTTTGACACGAGATGACCGACGATCGAGCGTTCTAACCGCGTAACGTTTGCCTCCTCGTCGCTCTTCAAGGTCGCTTCGATAGTTGTCCCTTTTCGCATTCTCCAGGCACCGATCGCTCATCGCGTATCTTTCATCCGATTTTGATACAGATTTTTCGGAAGAATTGTTTTCTCGTTTCGAGAAACGTCCGTTTACGAATCTGTTGTTACAAAACACGTTCTTCTCCTTCTTCGAATATTTCCTATTGTCCTTTTTACACGAGTCGTCAACTTCGACGACAATATGTTCGTGTTTCTTCGTTTTTGTATCTTTCGACTTGAAAGCGCATTCCGTGTCCAAAGCCTTTAGGCTTGGCCGCTTTTTTGACAAATTCTCCGAACCTTCAATTCTCGTACATTCTAACTCATTCGCCGCTTTCTCTAATATATCGTGCGCATTATCCTTATTTTCTTTTCTGTTCGATTCTATAAAACGTTTTGCGTCTTCGTATTTCACTCGTTTCATAGAAATCTGTCTATACGTTTCTTCACGCGTTCTTTTACCTATATATTTTACACCGGCTGATGTTATTCGCTCTAATTTAGTATCTATGTTACTTTTATCCTCTAATTCAGGATGTTTCGTCGTAATTCTTGATATATTTAGAGGATTCTTTGTACATTCTTTTTCTGCATATTGTGTAGCTACAGAAGGCTGAACGTTCTTAGCGTTACAGACATTAGTACTATCAAAGGAACCATTTTCTTTGTCGCTTTCGCCTATATATTTTTCTGCACCTTCTTTACTACCATTATTACCAGTACTACTACTATTATTGTCATTACTATTACAATTACTATTGTTATTATTATTATTGTTGTTGTTGTTGTTGTTGTTGTTGCTGCTGTTATTATTTTTACTATTAAGTTTATCTTTCTTCTCCAGATTTTGTTCGTCTACGATTCTTTTACGTAATCGTTCACCAAACACTGTAATTGGAATTAAGGTAGACGTACTTTCTTCTTTTATCTGATCGCATGAAAAGTCTACATCCAATACTTCAAATTTATCTTCTTCCGAAGAGAAACAAGCACCAGTTGATTCGTAATGATTATTCGTCACAACGTTCCGAGGGGTAAACTTACGAACACCTTCGTTAACTCTCGAATATACACCCCTCTTAAACGTTGCATCGTCTAGCCTGTTGAAATTATACCAATATTTACAATATATCGTTTGCAAAACAGATTTGCAAACTCTGCAGGTACTTACTTTCTTCTTAAATCGTCTATTACCATATCCTTTCGTGCAATTTCTGCTTTCGCGGTTTTCAACAACGATATTAAATTAACCTCCAAATTTTTGTTAACTCGCTGAAAATCTTCCAGTTTTATCGTAAGCTCTGCAATCTGTTTTTTTAATTCGATCTTTTCGTATGGGATATCTCTATCGTTGTTTTCTATCACCTGAAACAGTATACAACACGTTCAATTTGTACGAGCGCAAAAGAAGACACATATGATTCTCGAAAACGAAACATAACCTGATTGCACGATATAACCAACCTGCATCTGATAATACTTACGTTTTCATTCTGTTTCGTTTCGAAACTTGGTAAATCTTCGTAAATATCGATATCATCCTCCATTCTTTTTATTTCTCACGGCACAAAATTGGATGAAACATCCTTCTTTGGCTAATATGCATACATTCGTGTATTATCACGAATACTTACCTATCTTCGGCGAACTCACTGTACACACCACTGTACACTATTTTCGATTACCCTTAAACATTTTTCGCCACATAGCATTCTGCGAACAGAAATGTAGTTAATACTCGTTCTCATGTATGTACGTGATTTACTTACTTTTCACTCACGGTTTTACCATCATTGGTATATGAACATGGCCGAAAGTAATTGGGAAACCGTATATAGAATGTGCAAAGTTTTGTAATTTCCAGTCATCGACAATTTTGCTAAGGTATATTTTATCTGTTAAATAAATTTAATGAAAGATTATTAAGGATATTTTATAACGATATACGTGTACATTGTTCAATTTATTTTCACTTTGATACTGCTTCTTTTGTTCGATCAAAATGAACGAGGTTATATCTGAAAGTTGATCAATTACATCTGAAATATCGTTACGATTTGTTATTATGTAGCCTGGGCTATATTCTTCGCGCTCTTTCGACTTTTCTACAACGTGTTTCGATTTTATTCGAGCTATAGCAAAATGTTCAAAATTTATTATTGTTTGGATGAGCAAAGATGAAGCGACACCTGTTGGAATCGATGGTTGGTTAAATACGCTGTTCAAATTTACTTTCAATCAAACTTGATCGAATTGCTTACCAAGTTTTCCTTTTCTTTTTTTATTATATCTACACCTTTTATGTCGAACTTCTCTTAAATATTATGGGCTTTTTTGTCGACTTGTGTGTTTCTTTACGTGTTTATTTGTGCGCGAAAGTTCTATACTGTACAGGTAGTGGAGTAAATTAACGAAGAATTTGCATATTTTTTGTGATTCAGATAATTGTAATAATATTAGCCCTAGTGTGAAATAGCAAGTCATTTGATTGGTAAAGTAAGAAACGTAAGGATTTATATAAAGTAATTCCAAAAGATCGTGGAAACTATGAATTAACTTTGAAAGAAATATCATTTCTTAGGTTGGCAAGAATGCGTGCATACACAGTATTATGAATGAACAAATTGAAACAAACTGCAAGTTAAAAAGAATAATAAATGACACTTTTTGATCACTTTGAAGACGCTTCATTCGTTGCAAATAATATGAATGCCTGCATGCGCGAATGCGTGTTAAACAAGCCTGGAGCGGAATTGCACATTGTATACGTGAGTATGTGTTTTTGAGAGATGCGGTTCGCGCGTGTAAATATGGTTTTACACATGCGCGCAAAGTTTGACTTTTTGTATAAGCGCAGCTTTGAAAAGGTTTCTTCTTAAGCGTTTCTAAACGTTGCTTCAGTAATAAAACAGATAGAGTCGGAATCGTTACGACGTTGACCGCGTATACGTACGCACACGCACACGCGCATGGTCACGACACGCACACAATATGTATACGTATCCTCACACGGGCACATGCATGTTTTCTAGAAGTTAGTCATTATTATTTTCATTTATACGTGTTTAATGCTGAATTATGGTTATATCGTAAATTGAAGAGGATAAAAGTTGAATCTTTTAGAAGAAAAGCTAGATGTAAACATACAGTTTTGCATGTACACATTCGATGTATTCATGTGAACGAAATAAGCAGGATACAGTTAGTTAAGGGTAATAAACTCGATGGAGCTGTTTGATAACTCAACGTTGTAGTATTGTGTTAGATGGTTAAAAATATGTTCCACAAACGGCATTTTTACAATTTAATGTATGGTTTTCGGATATCATACGACGTGTATCATGATTTACAAGAACCTTTGATAAAACATGTATGCATTCGTTCATAGCCATCAAATCGTACAGAAATCTTACTTCAATATAAAATAACGATTGTATATAAATATGTGAGAAAATGTTTAGAGAAGGAAAATATGTTTTCCTTCGTACTTAGTTTATTACAGTATAGAGAACTAAACGATATTCCGTTTCTTTGACCTGACGATGTAACGACGCGTAATGAAGTTACTAGCGAAGCCGTATAACAAAAATTAGATTCGTTTCTTCGACCAGCTGATATACGTAAATACATAGGTATAATGATGAACATGGTATTTTATCTGTCGAAAGAATACAAATAAAGATGTAATTTAATTTTTCACCTGGTATCGTCATTCCTGTAACGAATTCAGTTGCAACAAGTTTTTCTAATCGGTGTTTCTTTGTGTTTAATGTTATTTGTTAGCGTGTCATTGTCTAATTTTCTATATAATGTTAAAAGAAAGAAATTATGACAAGATAATATGATTATCACTGATCTGATTAGCTTAAAAAAAGCAAATTTTCCGATAAGCAATAATATCTGTTTATCATTTTGAATATTATACGAAACCCAAAGAATGGAATGGAATGGAATAAAATGTATTTAAATTCTACGAAACTTTATAGTTTTGTTTATAAGTAAAATGGAACGAAACGAAACGGAACGGAATGGAACGGAACGGAATGGAACGGAACGGAACGGAATGGACCGGAACGGAACGGAATGGAACGAAAATGGAATGAATCGGAATGAAACGGAGAGAAACGGAACGGAATGGAACGAAAATGGAATGAATCGGATGAAATCGGACCATGCTATATCGCGAGGTATAGCGAGAAAGAAAAGGAAGGGTAGAAATAGGTTGGGAAAAGAAGGAGAGAGAAAAAGAGATAGAAATAGGGTTGGTAAAGAAAACACTATAGAAAGAGGTAACGTTCTCCCACTCTTGAGGCCCCAAGCTTTCCAAGTCCGTTCGCATTGGTCAGTTTGTTAGTAATTACGCGGTAAGAGATACGTTAGGATCTGCACGGTACTTGATTGTACGAATAAACGTTGGGTGTGGCGTTTGTTTTTAAAATATTTCGTGTATAATTATAGATAGTTTATCCTTTCGAGGATTAGCGTTGATTACGAAAGAACGAAACTGTTGGATTCATATACACAGTTGCAAGTTGAAGCAAGCTCGTGAACATCTGAGAAGTGTTCCCGCTAAGAGCCCGTATCGTTGAAATCGAGTATTTACTCTGTCGAAAACTTTTCTTTCTGTAAAACGTAGGAAAGATGGTTAATTTGCGACAGATTTTTAAATATTCTATACTTTTATGGTATCCAGCGAATACAGTTAAAAGTATACGGACATACTCCGAAACGTAGAGAGTATGTTTTGTCAAATCTGAAATTTCACTAGTGCAGTACTACATATATATATATATATATATATATATATATATATATTCAAGCGTAAGAAGGATCGCGTTGTTAGTAACTTATTTGATATATCATTTAATTGTTAGATATTTTTCGAATCGAGAAATTGATCACTTTCCATTTTTCGTTCGGTAAAGCATATAGTTTCGTTTATTTAGATTTAAATCGTCCTACGGTTCCCTGGTCTATTGCATTCCACTTGCCTGCGTTGGAAGAATGACAGTTTCGGAAGAGTAAGTACGATGACGCATCAAAGTTTTTCTTCTCTTTTTCTACTCTTGTTAATGAATTATTTTTCTTTTCAATCAGTTTTCAATTGTATTTGATAGTTTTTATTTACATATTTTTTCTATATATTAATTCTATCGAAATAACCATAGATAAGAATCAGTGTTTGCATTTACTTACGAATACTGGAAATACGAACGATGGAACAGTAATCGTTTTTACACCTCTACATAAAACGCTTCTAGCATTTTCTTTTAAAGTAAGGAATAAAGTCACGTTTCGTTTTTTTCTGTTTTGGGTGTATTACCTTTGCAAAGTACATTTATCTTTATATCTTACTCGTTGCATACTCACATACAGGCATAAGCAGAGAGAGCGTGTGTGCGAGAGAGAGAGAGAGAGAGAGAGAACATGATGAAATCATACGCATAGGCGTGTTCTTGGCAGGTAAAACGTTTCGCGCCAAGAACGATTGAATGTCGGACAAGCATCTGGTACGAGAAGATCGAAGAATCGCGGCAAGTTGTAAGAATGTAGTATCGTACGAGGGGGTACTCGAGCGTATACTCGAATTACTCGAGCGCGCTTCTAAGGTTTTAAGACCGAACTCTGTCGAAGGAGATAGGAATGTATGGTATGCGACTTGCTGCTCGTTGAACGTGTTCCACTCCGAATTAACCCGATTTTATTCGAGCGTTGCCGAAGAGGTCCGAACAGAGTCGATCGCAACCGATTCAAACCGATCTCTTTCTCGACGACTGTGACAAAAGTTTGTTCGCTCTACAACTTGACTGCAATTCCTTTCGAACCCGATTAATTTTGATTCTCGAAGGCCATTTATGTTTCGTCCAACATATATATACTTGCTGTTATATTCGTTAGGTACGCAAAACATCAATGCGTTAGGGTAAGCAGAAAATATCGATAAGCTGCTTTATTCTAGCGAAAAGTTGCACAGTCTGAACTAGACGCTGAGTAATCTGTTGCATACGAACGAACATTCAACGAGTATGCCTCAGATAATAAGGATATGTATTTAAAAATACGTTGTTCAGTTTTGTTCAAATTGATATCGTGTTTTTCATGCTCGGACTGTGGAGAATCAAATTTTGAATACACGATCAAAGGTAACGTCGGTGAAAGTAGCCATCTTATCGTTTTCGAACGTTTCGCGACAAAGCAGCAAGTTTAAAAGTATAATGTATTCGCGTATTTTATTTTCTTTTTTTTTATTTAATACATATTCGTAAGGAATACCTGTTAAATTTGTTTGATTTGAAACACACACATATATATATATAAATATGTGGTAATAGATGACGACAGGTTTCTTTTCGATTGAACGACAGTGTGCATTGTATACCGTAGCACTATATAAAAGGAAAAAACGTTTAAAACGAACAGGACGACAGGATGTATGAATGAAATGTTGCAAGGGAAAGAAAGGGGAGGAAAGGAAATAGGGATAGGAATAAAATATTTGATGTTTGTCCGTTCGCAGGATGGCCACGGAGTTGGCAAATAAGAAAGCTGAGCGCGAAGCTCTGCGTGGCGTGATTCAACAATGGAACGCCAATAGATTGGATCTGTTTGAGCTTTCGGAGCCGAACGAGGTAAAAGTGATTACGATATGTATGTTGTTATCGTAGTTATGTCGATGAGAAAAAACAGAGGTGTCGGTTATCGACACCTTTGTATTTCTTTGTTAAACCTAAATAAAATTGTGTCTGTTTGTTTGGCTGGTGTTGTAGCTATTTACATTATTTTACTTGGTTTCTTTTTCTCTTTCAGGATTTGGAATTTCACGGAGTAATGAGATTTTATTTTCAAGACAGCGGTCAAAAAGTTGCGACAAAATGTATTAGAGTAGCGTCGGATGCAACGAGTCAAGCAGTGATCGAAACTTTGATCGAAAAGTTCCGTCCAGATATGCGAATGCTTTCGGTTCCAGAATATGCTCTTTATGAAATTCACGAAAACGGTGGTAAGTATCGAATAATAAGCGGCAAGCGAGAAATAGGATAGTTCGAGTCGAGTTGTTGATTCCATTGTGAAGAAGGTAAACGTTAACGTTGAACGAATGCTTTCGACAGATTAGAATGTGTAATATCATCGTTGGTAGCAATCGATTAATAAAACGATTGATTTGATACAGACGAACGTAAGCTTGGACTGGATGAGAAACCGCTGCTGGTGCAGTTAAATTGGCATATCGACGACCGCGAAGGTCGTTTTCTCTTGAGACGAATCGACGACAAAACGAACGCGCAAGGCGTAGGTTTCTCTACTTCGGAAGGATCCAGCTTTCGCCGAAAGTTGAGTAAACGGGAAAAGAAACAAATGAAGAAACAAGAGAAACTGAGTCGTCTGAAAAGTTTGGAACAGGACGAAAACACAGTGCCGATCGATCAAAATGGCGTGGCCGAAAAATTGTACACGGGTAGGCGTACAGCATAGTAGAATAAGTGGAAGAATCGTTTAGTTTGAAACGATATAGCTGAAAGGATCGATATCGCAATAATAAAAAAATAAAAGAAAGAATAGAGAGGTTCTTAGACGATAAGCGTGTAAGTGATGGTTTGATGATTTTAGAACTGCCGGAAACTAGCTTTACCAGAAGCATTTCGAACCCGGAAGCTGTAATGAGGAGGCGACGTCAGCAAAAGTTGGAAAGAAAACTACAGCAATTTCGCAGCAAAGACGGCGGTCCCGATACCGGCGGAACATTGAAGATTTATGGCGAGGCACTTTGCAAGGATGTTCCTTATAAAACTCTGCTTTTGAGCGTACGGGATTCAGCGGTTCACGTTGTGCGAGAAATGCTCTCGAAATACGGTTTAGAAAAAGTAGACCCGCAGCAGTACTGTCTCGTGCAGGTTAGTTTCTGATCGGTAATTTCGGCTTATTCTCTGCTACAACTGGAGAAAGTTATTATTACCGTTAATTTTTGTTGAATCGTCCGATGAAAAGATTTACATGGTTATTCTGTCTGTGTATGCGGTGCAGGTAAACAGCGAACACGTTACCGGAGGAACACAGCAGGAATACATATTGGACGACGATGAATGCCCCTTAGCTATTCTTATGAATCATCCCTCTGCACGAGGTAAGTTTTTTTGGGGGGGGGGTTTAATTCGAACGATGACCCGACGTTGATTATTGTCGAACCGCCTAAAAGTAAAATTTATTTCGCGCGCGCATACGCTTTTCACACGAGTTTAACGAGGGTAGTAAAGAGATATAAGAATGTGCATCCGACTGTTCAAGTTTATCGATACGATACGTGTACGTATACACGTTTGAGTAGTTTGAATAGTAGCAACGGTGGTGTGTTGCGGGTTGGAAATTGGTCGAGGACGTTAGGGTAGCCGCGAGTACATGTCGATAGATGTGTAGGAGTGCGCGCGCGCGCCACTATTCGAAGGACCGCCCACCGCTACCGACAAGTACCGTTTCTCTCTGCAATGCTCAAGTTCAGTCGCGCGAAACATCGTGACGTAATTGTCAATGTTGTTACTTTTGTCGGATGGGATTCGAGTTTGAACGCGTTGACGGTCAGACTTTAGTGTTGAATTATTTAATCGTGGCACGAGAAGAGGAAAGTCGCTTAAAGTTTGTGGAAATTGTAATAAACGTCGGTGACGATGAGGCAAGATCAGTTGTTCCGTAAGGGATACGATAGGAGATCGATGAACACGGAACGGCAAGGAAACGAAAGGAATTAGTCGAAACGAAAGCGTTATAAGAGTTATCGAAATGGGCTGATTCGTTCTGCGAAACGTTAGTTTTGCTCGATCGTATAAATTTTCATTCTCGTTTCGCGAGTTTTGTCTGTGAGAAAACACAGGGAAGAAAGAAAGAAAGAAAGAAAGGAAGGAAAGAAGGAAGGAAGGAAGGAAGGAAGGAAGGAAGGAAGGAAGGAAGGAAGGAAGGAAGGAAGGAAGGAAGGAAGGAAGGAAGGAAGGAAGGAAGGAAGGAAGGAAGGAAGGAAGGAAGCAACGACGAGAAGGGTAAAGCATTAGCGATGAGATGCAGTTGGTTTCGGCCGAGGAGGAGGAGGAGAAGGGTAAAGGTGAAAGCGAGGAGGAAGGAAAGGATGACGTGTCCTGGACAAGGTGGAACGACGGATGCATTTACGAAACACGATAATCAATTTCGTTTGCAATATTTTACGTTTAGTTTAGGCCGGGGCAGCGATACACGATATCGTAAAAGCAGTAGCATCGATTGTAACAGGAGGAAACAACGTTAAACACTCGCGTGTATACGCGAGGAAAGTTGGTTGGAATTTCGATCACGGATTTGTACAAATTGAAATACAAAGGACCAAAATTTACACAACTGGCGACCGATGGTCAGATTTTAATAAGGCGTCGTGTACGTAGAGACGCGTATTAGCTCGTTCTCGCGTACCTATTCAGGGACCAAAGAAAATTTATCGAACCAACGCGTTTCGCGCAACATGATGGACTGGGGAATCAGACGTAAGAATCTTTTTGCTATTAAAAGTATTCTCTCCCTTGTTCCGTTGGGGTACGTTGAATAATTGGCGACGTTGCGATAAGAGGCGTGGGGTGGCGATAGGGCGGTTGACGCGAAATGTTTGTCTTCGAAAATTCGAATGTAGCACAGCGTTTTTTTAACGAAACTTTTCTTCGGATAAATCGATTCGATCGATAACGAATGCTGCCGCTTCCGTCGCTCGTATCGCTCGCGTGGCACGCGTTGTACAGCACAAATTGGGAAGAAATAACGTTTAGAAGAAATATGAACGCTCGTTCGGATCGGTGCGGCGGGTTTCTTCGTAACAAGAAGCACCGTTCTTGCTGCGAAGAAGCTCACTCGACGAATCGACTGGGACGAGTAGAAGCGTGTATCGATCGTGTAAGGAAAAGCGAGGCAAAAAGGTGCGGTTGTATCGACTTGCGTCTACCATTATATGTAGGTCAGTTGGACTCGCGTAAAAGGTAAAAAGCGTTACTACGCAACGCGATCAAATGTATTTCTATGATTCGCGAACGAACAATTCCATAAACGAAGCAAGATCATAGAGAGAGAGGGAGAGAGGGAGAGAGGGAGAGAGAGAGAGAGAGAGAGAGAGAGAGAGAGAGAGAGAGAGAGAGAAGAGAGTAAAATATTTTGTATCTGTTTCAGGTTCGATCATGTTCCATGTGCGGAGAAGGCCCGCGGATTATGTGCCTCGGAAACGTAAGAAAAAGCCCAGCGGCAAGTGGAACGAACTTGATCACAGGTGCGTAGAGAAAAACGCGTTAGAGCGAAGGATTTCGAGTGAGCGGAAAATATTGAATGTATCGCGATTGAAAGTGAAACGAGTTTGAAAAGAGAGGAAGGGAGGGACGATTTGAAAAACGCGTTCGATGATGAACGGTTCGGTTCGGTTTCGATTTTAGCAGATACGAGGACGAGAGGTTACCGTTTTTGCTGGAACTAAATCCCGATGGAAGCGACATTCCAAATGGAGCCGGTGTGAGGCACCGGTTACAACCGAACGTAACGGAAGTGGGTTCGGAGAGGCCGATAGGTCCGCAGGCGGTACAAGCTCAGACCTTGACGTTGACGGGACCAACGGTTATGCCGAGACACTGCGTGATCGCTTTTACCGAAAATATCGTTACTCTCACCCCTTGTTCCAGGGATGCTCACACTTACGTGAACAACCAACGAATACATCAAACGACGATACTCCAGGTACGTCTCTCAACAGGGATCGCGTTATCCCATTTTTCATTCTTTACTCTTTTTATTTTCGATTTTATTCTCTCTTTTCATTTTCCTTTCTTATCTCGTATCCGTCATTTACTATATAACGTCGGCGTGAAAGTTGATTTCAATAATTTATCTTTTTATTTCTACCCTTATGTTTTATTTTTCTTTTGTTCTGTTTGTTTCTTTCTCGCCTTGCTTCGTTGTTCGCTGTTCCGTAGAACGGAGCGATCGTGAAATTCGGCAGACTGCATACCTTTCGATTCATCGATCCAGCACCCGAAGAACGCATCAGGCAACGACATGATTCTGCGAGGCAAATCGAATACAGCTACGAACGGTGAGTTGATTATGCACCTACACTAATTAGTGCAAAGGTACGATAAGGCACCCGCGCACTCGCGCACCCGGGCACACGCGTTTAAACGCAAAGGATGCTGCGGTAACAAAAAACTGGTGAATGAAGAGTAGACGTAAAATAGAGAGTAGAGAATAGAGAGTAGAGACTACTTAACTGGATTGCGAATAAGCGAGAGAAAATATGTAAATGGTAGGGTTCAAGGGGTGAATAAAGTATAAGCGCGTGCATAGGTAGAAAGATGAGGAGAAAAATTCGACGCTTGCACGGTACTACGAGGAGAAAGAAGAGATTTGAGCACGCTTTTTCTTTTTCTTTTTCTTTTTCTTTTTCTTTGTCTTTTTCTTTGTCTTTTTCTTTGTTTTTTTCTTTTTCTTTTTCTATACTCGCAACAATTTGTTCCCTTTCGATTTCGTTATCCCCTATTTCATTCCTTCTTCCTTCCCTTTATTGCTCTTTCTCTTTCTGTTTGTATGTCCGAGGAACGAAACGGCGCGAAACACCGGCGCTAAAGAAAAAGCTCTCGTTTGCGCTTGATTGATTTGTTTATTTTTCGTTTGTTGGTTTTGCTTGTTTCTTTCCTGCACGCAGCCTGCTTTTGTACCGTAGACGCTCGCCAGACTTGACCGGTCAGGAGACGAACATGGAAAGATACGGGTCGGCGGCATCCGGTACATCGAACGGCGGACAAAATCAGGACTCGCAGAGTCAGGGCCAACCGAGTCAAGAGCAAGCCTCTCATCCGTCTAGTCCGAGCAAATCGACCAGAAATTCCGGCGTCGGTTGTCATCCTCAGAGTCCGACTCACGTGCCGGAATCTACCCATAATTACGAGACTACGTTCGATCTTGACGGAAACGTCGAGACTGCCAGTCTGACCAGCAGCAGAGACGGTAACAGGTAATCCCTCCGTGATCCTGCCGACATTTACCGGACATTTATCGGACATTTTAACGGGCGAAGGAAGCAAGTTTGTTAGAGAGGAAGTGGATTTGCGAGTGGGACGGGACGGGATGGGATAAACAGATAGGAAAAAGAAAAACAGTTATGTAATAATAATGATACGAAAATAAAAACGAAAACGTAATAAACGAGTACGAATATACAAATACGAATACGAATAGGAAAACGAAAACGAAAATGAAATCGAGAAAAAGGAAATCGAGCAGGAAGCTTCGAAGGGATCGTTGAAGGGAAAAGGGGAGGGAATTTGACGAAACGGTAGTGATATTGAATCGTTCGTTTGATCGACAGAACGTTGCAGAACGATCGACAGGTGCGCGGCACGGATCCGATCTTACCGGCCGTGCTCGAGTTTCTCGAAGAAACGGAAGAGACGTTTTTCCACGCGGTTATCACGGACGTGGAACCGTCCGCTCCTCAATTCAAGCTCGCTCCTACGTACACGCTTTATCTGGCGGCGAGGTACCGGGCGAGCACGCACTACAGGCCGGAGTTGCAGCCTACGGAAAGGGCGCACAGGTTGACCGTGATGCTGGCGAACGTTGCCACGATGATACAACGCGTAATACAGGTAACGCGAGAGGAATGTGGTTTGATCGGCGATGATGCTACTTTTTTGCAAGGATTGTTTATTTTGCGAGTGCGTTGTTGGCAGGAACGGTACATGGACGCGTCTTCTCTGGCGCTGTGGCTAGCAAACGGTTCGGAATTGTTGCACATGCTGAAGAACGATCGGCACGTGGGAGCGTTCTCGACGAGAGCGCAGGACATCTTGACCGAGGCGGTTCACGCGGCGTTCGCATCCCTTGTGCGGTGCATATCTCTGGAACTGGCTCCGGCTATGTCGCAGTTTATGGCTGACGCGGACGAGCCCGCCAAAGAGGCTGGGGTTCTGCAAATATTTTCCAGCACGATGGCTCTGTTGAGGCGATGCAGAGTGAACGCTGCTCTAACCATTCAGCTGTTCAGCCATCTGTTTCACGCGATCAACGCGACCGCGTTCAACTCGCTCGTTTCGAATACGAATCTGTGCGTTCGATGGTTCGGTCGTCGATTGAAAGCGCGATTGAACGCGCTCGAGACTTGGGCCGAGAGGCAGGGTCTCGAATTGGCGAGCCAATGCCACTTGGCGACCATCATGCAAGCGACCCATCTGCTGCAGGCGCCAAAGTACAACGCGGAAGAACTCGCCACCCTTAGTTCCACTTGTTTCAAGTTGAACTCTCTCCAGGTTAGGGCGTTGTTGCAAAAGTACCAACCGGCCGCCGACGAACCGAGACTTCCAGCGGAATTGATCGAAAACGTAGTAAGGGTAAGCGACAAGCAACAAGCGACAAGCGACAAACGACAAGCGACAATGCTATCTGTCGAAATATACAATGTATGGTATATGTATCGATACGTTCGTATCGCGTTTGATTGTCGAAAGGTGGCGGAGAGCGTAGCCGATACGCTCGCTCGTGCCGACGGCAGGGAGATTCGACTCGAGGAAGAGGCTACTCTGGCGTTGGCGCTTCTTCTCCCCGAGGATGGATACAGTTGCGAGGTGATACGCGGAGTGCCTCCGGGGTTGGCGGAATTCCTAGCTCCATTGCAACGGGACGGACTCTGTCGAATGGCTCCGCAACCTACGAGTAGCGGATACTGGACGATATATATGATCGATCATCACAACAACGTGAGTCGACTCTCTTCTTTCATCTTTGATCATCGATGAAATCGTCGTGTGATTAAAAATTAAGGCGTTGAATTAAGGAAAATTATATACGAACGCGCGTTACGCTCAGTTTCGCAGTCCGAGCGCGATGAGCAATAGATCTGGCGGTGGTTACTCGTGTCACACGGGAGGACCAAACTCTGCTCAACCAGAAATACACGTGATCAAATTACACAAATCGACGAACGGCATGGGTTTGAGCATCGTTGCGGCAAAGGTAGGCGTTCGCGTTACGCACCCTCTATATTCTCGAAACTTTTCAACTGATTTTATTGTGTTTTCAGGGCGCTGGTCAAGACAGACTGGGAATATACATAAAGAGCGTAGTTGCAGGTGGTGCTGCCGATGCTGTGAGTACGCGAATACGTTTCTCTTGTATTTCGAACGTGTTTGAGAAAAGAAAAGTTACATTTCATCCGATCGCGTGAAGCTGAAAGATAGAAAGGAGGCCGATGATGTCTGTTGACGCGTTTCCTAACTCGACGTAGAGCTTTTTAACTCGTATACGCTAGCAGCGAGCAGCGAACAACGATATTAGACTAGTTTGCACGATATAGTTACTATAATAAATTGATCTCGCTACGTTTGCGCAGGATGGTAGATTGACGGCAGGCGATCAATTGCTGAAGGTCGACGGACAAAGTTTGGTCGGGATTACCCAAGAAAAGTGAGTAAATTAAATTGGTAACGTTTGAAAGTGGTGGAAACGTTTTTTCAAATTTCGTAGTATCTCGCTGTACGAATCGCTAGTATTCGTAATGCAGAGTCGAAATGTTTTCAGAGCCGCAGAGTACTTGGTGCGCACGGGGCCGATAGTGACGCTCGAAGTTGCCAAACAAGGTGCCATATATCATGGTTTGGCTACTTTACTGTCGCAACCGTCGCCGGTCATGAGCAGAGGTACGACTTTTTCACAATTTGAAACATTTTCTCACCGCGATTCCTCTCTCCCTCTCTCTCCCTTTCTCTATTTCTCTGTTTCTCTATTTCTCCATTTCTCCGTCTTCTTCTTTGTTTCTCGTTCTGTGTGCTCTTTCGGTTTCTGTGAATACGCAAAGACCGAGAGAGAGAGAGAGAGAGAGAGAGAGAGAGAGAGAGAGAGAGAGAGAGAGAGAGAGAGAGAGAAAGACGCTTTATCGTTCGCGTTTGCTTGCATAACACACGCTACTCGTATTCGGAGAAACGAGTACGCGCTTGACTAACGCTTTGCTAACCGATTGTTTTCGAGCAGCGCACATGGTTCGACCCAAGTCCGAGCACTTGGATACTTTGAAGATAAAGGATCCGAGCGGCGAGCAGCCGTGCAGCTCGCGTTCAACGGGTAATTTGTTGAATGCGCCGAGCCACGCGGACCGATCGATCGATCCAGTATCAGGTGCGATTCTTTCTTCCGTTTCAAACTATCCTCGATTTACTTCAAACGATACGCTCACGCGTTCGCCGACCGAAGTATGCGTAACGGACGCGACTACCAAAGGCAAGCGACGCGAAACACAACACGAAGGAAACGAAGAAGTACAAGTCGTGAACATGGCATCACGATCGAGTCTCGATGTCGCGTGTTTACCAAATGATCGCGACAATTCTTTCCAGCCCGTTTCAAAAACCGAACGATCCGATTCGCGGATTCGAACATCGAACGACGAGAATTCGTACGTCGTCGAGGCGAATAAACGCGACAACGATTTCGACGATCTCGATTCTATTCCGTACATCGATCAGACGGATGAAACGTATCCGTGGAGCGAACAGTCTTTCGAGTGTCGACTGGACGACGACGGCGATGGTGACGTCAATGAACGAGAGGTACCAGTTTTTACGGAGAGAGACGTAGCCGCGAATCCGCGGCAATTCAGTTTGAACGGAAAGAAGGAGATGTCTGTTCGTCGAGTGGCCGAACAAAGGAAAGTAAAGGAGAGAAATGATTCGTTTGCAGACGATGCGAAAACGGACGCCACGATGCTGGAACTAAATTTGGACCTGTCCGGTTTGGACAACGACACTTCGACCAATCTCTCGAGCGACCTATCCAGCGAACTCTCGAGTCTCCACGTGTCCCAGAAGTCCTGGAAATCACCGGAAGAGGTGAGACTCGGCTGCGGTCGAGTCGCGGCTCTCGCCAGATACTTTTCAAAACTCGATGAAACCGAATCCACGATCGATCGTTCGAACTTCAGATCTATGAAACTGCACGGTTATCGAGGATTCGCGTCCGAACCCAACTTTCATTCCGCCGACATAGCCGAGACGTACCTTGACGCTCGTTGTTGTTGTTGCCGGTGTTGTCGGTGCCGGTGCCGGTGCCGGTGCCACTGCCACTGCCATTACCACTCTCGCTCTCACTCTCACTCTCATTCTCGCTCTCGCTGTCTCGACGGTCGCCGTCAATTTGTCCATCGCGTTGACAAACACTGCCGATCCGAGTTGGATTTAAGAAGTAACGCCGGCGAACGATTTATCGAAGAAATCTGCTGCTGGTCGGGAAATAGGTTGTCGCTCGAAAACTTTGTTGCGGCCACGATAAATGGTAACCAGGAGGAGGAGGAGGAACACTCGGAATCTCCGTCGAGAAATAAAGAGAGAAAATTGTCGTTGGAGGAGCAACAACGCGTAATTCAGCAACTCGAAGAGATATCTAATCTGGACGAGAAGAAAGCCGCAACGCTTCCGTCTGTTCCGATCAAGCTTTCGACGACTCGATTCGCCTCCTCTTGGACCGTCGACATCCAAACGAATTCTGTTCATTTCAAGTCCGACGGAAACTTGCTCGAGGATAAATCGATCGAACGGCTTTCCATTTCCTGTCCTAGTCTCCACGCCGTACACTTATCTACGACTAGTAAAGACAAGCGACAGCCCTGTATCGACGATACGATCGATTTGATCGATGTCAGCACCGCCGCCAACAAATTGTCGAACGAAAGGGAAGATGATTCAAGGATCGAGTCCGACGAGAATCGACAAAGATCGATCGATTCGATCGATTCGATCGCTTACACGAGATTAGATCGAACGTCTCCAGATGTCGATCCTTCTTTACGTAAGCAATTCGAATCAACTGTTTAATGCATCTGCCTGTCTGTGTTGGAAATAATTCATGTACAAATTAGCGAACGTACGATTCGTTCACCGGGCATGCCAACCCTTTATTATTTCTTCAACAGATTTCGTTAATGAACATTTTGGAAATTCTATTGATTTCTATTACAGTTTGTTTATACCGGGACCCGTCGTTCCCTTCATTCGACTACAATGCAGCGAAACGTTCGAATAATATATTACGTTATACCGTGTTATATTATGTGCGCACGATTCGATTCTTCATTCAATTTTTTTATATTAGCTTTAGCTTTTGCTTTCGCATCCGCTTCCATTCTGTTCCGCACTGTTCCGTTCCGTTCCGTTTCGTTCCGTTTCGTTCCGACTACTTTATTGTTTATCTTTGCTTACGCTCTCGTTCGCTCTTTGTTTGCCTTTGCTCGTTTCCGTCCAATCTCGCGCGCATTTCGTTCTACACTGTACGTACCTACGTATACGCTGCACGATGCAATTCGTTTAGTGATTAACGTTTTTCTTTTTCTTTTTCTTTCCTCTCTGTTTTTTCTTTCTGTGAAAAAGCTCTAAACTCGTGTTTCTGCATCGTGTGCTTAATCGCAGGACCCCGCCGCATGAGCGAGCGAGATTTACCATCGCGGCTTGGACGCGACGTAACCGCTCCCCAGCAACAAATGCATACCAGCAAATCCGTGCCAGCGTTGCACAGTAAGTAATCGAAACAAAAAATTCCTCGTTTACTGGCTTCTTTCGTGTTTTGTCGGTGTCTTTTTTCCTTTTGATTCTCTTCTCTCTTGACAAGTTTAAAAACGTTTGCTTTCAATGCGAAACTCGCACGCTTTCTCATTCGCGCTCGCATCCATTTAAAGTCACGATTAAACGAACCGTTACGACGATTAAATCTGATCGTAAGCGTCGAATAAATATATTTTCTATAAATATATTTTATATGTATATATGTAAAAGTGAGAAATAGAAAATATAGGATTCGTTCGTTGTAGACGTAGGTACCGATGGGAAGCAACAGCACGAGGTATTCAACCCTGGCTATAGCAGAGCGTCGTCCAGTAACAGCGTTACGCCGCCGGTCACTCAACCGGCTCTGCCAATCAACGCCATCAATGGTTCCACCTCCCTACGTTCTCGGTAAATGTTGCCCGTTTTCAACAACAGATTCTGAATCGAACGTATCTTGTTATCTTTCCATTTACTTTTGTCGGCAAAACAGCTCCAGTCATAATTTGCACGACCCGTCGAGAATCGGAACGTTACCGCCGACCGGGCTTCTCTCCGGTAGACAACAATCTTCGCCGAATTTAAATCCTGGCCAAATAATGACGAACAGCAACGTTGTTTCGGGTAATGTTGGAACAGCTTTGAATGTTCTTCATGGCAACGAAGCCGAAAGGTTTTATCAAAATTTGAGCATCTACCGGAACCAAGACGCCACGACCAAGCAACGATATAGTCCGTCTCAACATTCGGAGGAAAGGTAAATTTTTCATCGATTATCTCTGTTACTAGCGTATTCTCGTCCATACTCATCGATCTCTTGTTTCTTTTTAGAAGTATTCTGCAATCACAAAAGAGCTCGAGGGGCTCGCAAAATTCTTTAAACCGTCCGGGAACATTCGAAACGAACCAAGTCAGAGACCGTCCAATATCTGCCTATGTACCTCAAAACCATCAACAGTCTTATCTCGGTGGACAGTCGCAATCGCAATCGCAATCGCAATCGCAATCGCAATCGCAATCGCAATCGCAATCGCAGTCGCAGTTGCAACAGCAGCCGCAGCAAGGAGGCGCGCCGCTGCCTCCGAGATCGCAATCGTCGCGAGATATGATACGGCAGGAAGCAAAACTTCAAGAGATGCAGGAAGAAGTGAGAAGGCGGGAACTCCGGGCTGGCGTACCGGTTCCCGCGAATCAGTACCGACCAAGCGCCGCTTACAATGTAAAGGGAAACACGATCCTGCCAACGAACAGTTCGGCCGTTCGTCCAGCAAAATCTCTTGGATCTCAGCCAAACTTGGGATCGAGTCCACCGGTAACGATGTCCACGTCTCCGACTTCGGGGTCCGGTCATATCGCGAGGCAAGTCGGAGCTTCTAGTTACGGTTATTTGGACCCTCAATACGGATCGTACATGATTCAGTACGGCAAGTCCTCGCATATGCATCCGCACCAACATCAACATCAGCATCAACACCAACATCAATCTCACGCTCAATCTCAGCCTCAGTCTCAGCCTCAGCCTCAGCCTCAACCTCAATCTCAATCTCAACCACAACCTCAACCTCAACCTCAACCTCAACCTCAACCTCAACCTCAATCTCAGCTTCCGGTTCAAGTTCAAGCTCAAGCTCAAGTCCAGCATCAGCATCAGCATCAGCATCAACACCAACATCAACATCAACATCCGCATCAATATCCGCATCAACACCAGTACCAGCATCAACATCATCATCATCAAAACGGACAACAACAAAACTTTGCGCACGTTCAGTACGGCGGTACACCTCCTTCGAGAGGAAAAGCCGACTTGACGCGATTACAGCCGAACGGAGCGATCCTCGACTATGCCAGAGATCAGAATTCTCAAGAAATCGACAAGTCGTACACGGATCAAGCCGGCACTCAACACTTTGCCATTGGATCGCAGTATTATTTAAATGGAAATTCGGACGCGCGTACGGAACAGCTTGCCGCTGAAAATGCCACTAATAGATCGCAGATCGGGCTGGAAGGAAATGCTTTGATAACCAATGAAATTACTCCTACGAGACCCGCTCTTCCAGAAGAAGGGTACACCGAGAGTCCTCCGCCACCACCGCTAAACACTTCCACTCATCCTCTATACAACAAACAATCGGATTCGAGGTAATGCGTGTACACTGAAATTTACTCGTTACTACTTACTACTAGTTTTGTCGATTTGCATACATGTATGTATACTATTGGTATGGTGGTAATGTTACGTATGTTAATGGTATTGCAATATTGTACAGATACACCGCGAGCATGCAGGATCCCCCTCGCGGAGGATATTATCCGGCAAATGGAATGGGAACCGTATTGCAACCGCGTCAGTATCAGTACAGTGCGACCAATCCTTGGCAGCGAGAAGAAAGAGAAAAGGTAAAGTAATCGAATTGTTCTGGCATTCGCGGAGCGAGCGTACTTAACAAATTTAAATAGCATCGGTTCGTTTCGTTTCCTCGTGATCAGCGAATAAATTAACATCGCTGTATCTATCGACTATGTAGGAACAAGCGCGTAGAAGGGAAGCAGCGAGACAATGGCGAGATCAACAGATAGCGGAATTGAGCGCGTTACCCCATAGAACGTCCCAACAAGAGGAACAGCTTCGAGCGCTTCAGTTGGAGAGAGATTTTCAAAAAAGGGCGGAAGAGGTCGCTAATCAACAGGACGACGATGAGGAAAGTAACGATTTAGACGCGGAGAATATACAACAACTTCAAGGTCTGCTTCGAACGGCGGCGGTGGTTCAAGATCGAAACAATGCGTCGGAACAGCAGATCAA
This sequence comes from Anthidium xuezhongi, assembly GCA_022405125.1. Taxonomy (NCBI): domain Eukaryota; kingdom Metazoa; phylum Arthropoda; class Insecta; order Hymenoptera; family Megachilidae; genus Anthidium; species Anthidium xuezhongi. The sequence continues at coordinate 64,424 of CM039638.1, forward strand.
CCTGTCTCGAAGCAATGCGTCCAATCAATCCATCAGAGGGAATTATACCGCTCAAAATCTCGGCGTTGTCGTGCACGGAGCCGATGTTCCCCAAACCTTGCAGAACGTTTCGACCAGTTGCTTGAGCCCACAGGATAACTCTGTTTCCCATTCCTCGGCGAACTTTCAACACGAACAAACGATGCAAATGCAAAACAACGTTGGACAGATACCAATGTCGTCCTTGCTGAGCCCAAACGTTTCTCAAAAATCTGCTTCCCTCGGTCCCGTTCAGTCTGTCGAGGATAAAGAAATACATCGCAGACCCGATGAGATCAAACGAAGACAGCTAGAACTCGACGACCCTCAGAAAAAAAAGGAGGAAGATTCTGCCAAGCAACAGCAAATTCAACAAATCTATCAACAACAACAGCAGCAACAACAACAACAGCAACAACAACAACCGCAGCAACATCATCACCATCAACATCACCACCATCATTCGCAACAACCTCAATCTCATGTGAAAAATCAGCAAGTATTACACCCTAGTATGCTACGGTTGGATAGCTTGACTATCAATGGACATAACGCGTCATGTAAGCATTTTATAGATTATAAATTTATATAATAATAGATTATAAATGATACAATCGTCCGTTTACGCGTGATTTTACAGCTAATCAAAATGGTAATAACGAGGCGCCTCTACCACCGGAAAGAGGTTCCAGTTATGCGGTGATGTCGCAACAGGGTGTCCTTAGATCGAACGTAAATTCATCGAACATTATGACGTTAAGTTCTCCGCAATCAGCAACCGTCAAGAGAGTCTCCTTTCACGATTCGAACGCAAACGTCGAATTATCCATGCAACGAAACGTATCGTCTGGAAATTTAACCACGATTCCGTCCACAACTATGGATGTCATTACAGAAGATCCAAACGTAAGATACACGATACACGATACACGATACATGATACACGATACACGCTATTTTCTTAACTTTTATGCCTACCGTTACAATCATAGGAAATCGTCAAATTAACCGCATTTGCAGATTTTCATCAATGACGCTGAAATGCTGTTGGCATCTCCGAAAACGCCCGAAGGGCCTGGCGTTCCAATCGGTGCTGGTACTACACCCGGCGTGATCGGTGCTCAAGAAGTTTACAAGTAATCTTCGCTTTTTCCTTTTCCTTTCCCTTTCCCTTTCCCTTTCCCTTTCCCTTTCCCTTTTCCAATTGATCAATTACAATTAGAAAAGAAGAAAACTAAACCTGTTTATTATTTATTCTTCGATCGTTTTGTTTAGGGATCCAAGACAAAGACGACTCGCCGAGAAGCAAAAACAGCAACAACAAAATTCTCAAGTTGGCCCGGTACCTGAGAAGTTGAGTTTCAAAGAAAAAATGAAGATGTTTGCTATGGAAACGGGAGAAGACGGAACTCCGCGGGACAAGGTGAAAATTTCGCGCGCTCAACGCGAAATCGATAACATAGGTAATCCTACTGCTGCGCTCACTCCCAATAATAATACCAACAGTAATGGTAACAACATCGTCGCCGCTACTACTAACAACATCAACAATAGCAACGGCGGTAACAATAATAATAACGGAGGTAATAATAATAATAACAACAACAACAACAACAACAACAACAACCACCACCACAATACCCATAACACTAGGAATTAAGACTGAATGTTGAAATTTATTTTTCATATAATCGTACCAGATCGTTTGTAACAGAAATAAATTCGATCGAAGCAACTGATTCATCGTATCGATCGAAATTTTCAACATTCCAGAATTTATTTTCCAGTATTTCTACATCCGCGAACACTGAGAACTACACAAGCCTATACATACATACATACATACATACATACATCTGATAAAACGATAAGCGCGATGAACAATTACTATCCCTGATTGATAATGTTATCAGCATGGCATTGACTTTGTATGTAGTATTGAAAGCGTTCGGCTCTACTCGTTCTAGACTGGACCAATTTAACGCTGATGTTTTCGTAATTAGACGGAACGGCGAATAAAGTTTGCAACGAAATGTCACTTTGGACTTGACAGAATCGTTGCATCAACTTGATTAAAGAAGCAAACGATTATGAGAAAAGGTTATATGTCACGAATGTACATAGATAGTATTATAGTATAATTTCTAATTTTTAGAAACACTTGTTACGTACGATGTTATTTCGTATTTATATGTATATCGGTTGGTTGCATACTAAGTACAAAAGTACTTGGAATGACGCGAATGAGCACGCGCTGGTGTACGCGCGCACGCACCTACATATGTAGGCACGCACGCCCGCACGAACGTACGCACGCTCACACGCAACCATATTTTCGTTTATTCAACCAACAAACACAATAGCTTTAATGCGATCGTTTGAAAGAACGTGCGTCGGTTAATCAAATAGGCAGCTTTAAGTAAATCGTCGATGCAAATGTAACGAATGATACGATATAGAGAGAAATTTCATCGTGAACGAGAAGACGCGGTAAAACGCATCTTCCTTTGTCGCTACTTCCCTCGGTACAGTCTCGGTTTATTTCAGTTTCATAGCATTTCGTAACGTTTCGTAGCATTTCGTAGCATTTCATAGCATTTCATAGCATTTCATAGCGTTAAGTTTTAAGCAAAATTCCATTCCACGCGTTAATAATTAGCTCCGTCGGCGCTAACCACCTATGTAATTAATCGCTTCTTTTCTCGTTAGCGTTCCACAGAGAAAATCAACGAACGTAGAGTTATTTAAGCGAACGATCGCGATACAACGATCGACTCGTTAACGTACTTCTTGGCATTTTCTTTCGTTCGTATTTCTTCGTTCGTTCCATGCTTTCGTTGTCCGAATATAAGTACAAGTAAGAGAGGACCGATTGCAATGTTCTTGCAGTGTTATTTTAAAAAGCGTGAAAAGTATAAGAAAACGATGAATTAAGATGAATTAAGATGAATTAAGACGAATTAAATAATGCGGTAAATGAAAATATTTTCTTTGTTGTGTATAGCAAACATCGAATATTGTATCTGCACTATATTTTTTCTAACGAACATTCATATTTCTTGAGAAACAAAATTGATTCGTTGAAGACTTGAAATGAATATTTTCACTCTGTATTTTGTTAGCAAATATATTGTCACACATTACTGTTGTATACAATACATTATAATTATACTTTTATAAATCAGTTATTTTTTAATTATTGTAAAAGACGTACGATCTGATTAAAAAATAAAACAAAGAATCACACGCAATCATTTCGGCTGATTAATATAATCTATGTAAGAAAAAAGAGACAATTAAAAATAATTGATAATCGATCGTATCGGTATTGTGTGGTGGTTACAAGACGAGTTTGGTGACTCAAAGTTGAATAAAATACGGCAGATTTCACTCGAATTGATACGGATGTGCTTAGCCACGCGTACGTATAAAGGTTGCGGTAATGTTGCGCTTTACTTAAAACGGGGCTAACAAAGTATTTGTACAATCATTGAAAATTCAAAATCCAATATCCAATACTAGTTTTTTCGTTTCTATACCTAAGTAAATACATAGCACGCATAACGCATAAACGTAAAGTACTCTTAGAAATTTGGTCTATACTTTTTTGTTTGTTTTTGTCGTTTAACATAGACTATCTTGGCCGCGTCTACAACATTTCCATGAAATTTTTGCTAAATAACTCGACGTTATTACTTGCGTATGTACGCGTATACATACCGCTCAAAAATGAAGTCGAAACGCAAACGTGTATCAACGCGTATATACTTAAGTACATATGTGTACGTGATATTTATCGGTATCGTTGACAAAGTAACCCCCGATCTGCAAAGAAATTTAACGAGTAGTGCAATTAGATTTATCTTTTGCTTATATAACTTCGTAGACGAAACATGCATATACGCTTCTAACGAAGAATTTCTTCGATGAATTAAAATGTCATGGCGCGGCTAAACAATGAATCGATTAATTAATTAAATAAGCAAGTAAGTATGTTCGAAAGGAGAATTTCAAAATTTTTGTCGAGCCATATTAATTGCAAGAAGTAGACGGTGAACCAATGAAAAAAGAGCTTTTATGTATCGATTCGGTGCTGCTCGGTGCTGCTCGGTGCTGCTCGGTGCTGCTCGGTACTGCTCAGTGCGTCGTGGGAAGCGTTTGGTAGAGAGCGCAAACACGTGTTACAGTTTAGCCGACATTGACTGGAAATTTGCCGAGAGAGGCGACATCGTCGCGTCGGTTGGTAGGAAAAATTTCATCTTCGGCTCGTAGGATACGCTCGACAGACAAATAATGCCAGTCGATGCGGCTGGTTCTCCAGTGACTACTCGTTTTTGTTCATCCTGTAAGACTTTCAATTTGCAATAGCGTTATATGATTTTCAATTATTTCGCAAAAGCCAATCGGAATTTCGTTTTTACGGTATTCATACACCGATCGATCTGCAAGTTGGCCAAGTCGCGCGCCTGTGTCCTGTGTATTGTGCGTGCGTGCGTGTGTGTGCGTTATATTCAAAACGTCGATTAAAATAAAAGTAAAATAAATTAAAATAAAATCGCATAGATTTGTTTAATAGAAACGAAAACGAAAACGAAAACGAAAAGTGATCATAACATATCAGAGAAGAAAACGATACATCCAAGTTAAAACTTGGTCGTGTAATCAAAAGGCTGATTGAGCAGACGTACTATCAATCGTTGACACGACTAGACAGGTAAATGTTTTCCTAATTCTGATTACGTCGATCTTATTTATAAGCTTATTATAAATAGTTAGAGGTGTTTAAGTAGAATTCAATCAGTTTCATTCACTGAACAAAATATAACGCACCACAAGGAAATTATCTAATCGAAAAGTATTTGGAATCGATCCAAAAATATTTCTATTGCAGCGTGGAACACTTTAACGGTAAAAATAAAATATTTTATCCAAAATAGGTACGTACGATGGAACAAAACGACACAAAACGACACGAAACGACACGGAATGGAATGGAACGGAACGGAATGTAAAGCGTGTAAAGCAAAGGATTGTTTTATCAGTTGCGCAAAATCGATCAGAACAACTTACGAAACCGGTTTATTTGATAGATCTAGGTTGAACCCGTCAAATTTCTATACGAAAAAGTACGCATTCGTCCATACGTTTATGTATGTATATTCGAAGAGGCAAAATGTTGGTAATTTTTATAAAAATAAATGTTAGTTCTCGTTAGTTCGTTTCGTACGTTTGAACAATTTCAAAGTTTTGCTCTCCGTTATTAATGTTTTTTATTAAGACATCGATTTGCCTCTCATAAACTCGCTGCTCCAAATGTACAAAATTGAAAAGCGCGGTACATAACGAGGATTTAACGAGAAATATTGTGACGAACGATGACCATCAATTGTTTGAAATCAAATTTTAGCAGAATGAGCGAGTAACATAGGCAGACGGGGGAAGGGTGCAGAAACGAGGCAAACCCAATTTTATTCGTTGATGGATCAAAAATAAAATGAGGAACGAAAAGCGAATCGGCGCGATGCGATGCATTCGGATCGTACCCTATCTAACGATAAGCCAATAAGCAGTAAAACACTGTATCCGATTAAGCCGCGTACCTGCTACCACTCTTACATACTGATGAATTCGCTCACCTCCCCCCCGCCCTCTTAACGATAAACGGGAGTTTCCGTTCTACCTTATCGTTATTCTTAAAATCAAGATTTTGTAAGAACCCTCAGATAATTACTTATTACAGTTGTACCGTGTTTATCTGTCGGTCAGCACACAGGCACATGTATGTACACAACATGCATACATACGTGTGCGTATTCGTATATATGTACCTTAGAATTAGCTTCGAATGAAAGAGCAAGAAGGAAAAGAAACCGATAGGAGGAAAAGGGGAAAGAATAAGAAGGATGGCGGAGAGAAGGACATTCTACGCGTTTTTTAAGGGTTTTGAATGTCGCGAAGAATTGTCGTCGGTAGTCGAACGCGCAGATTAAAATATGTAGCTTCGATTAAAAGTGACTGGAAATAAAAATGTGGAAGGTTACGTAAATTTTGCAAAGTAACGCCGTTATCAGCGATTTTTGCATTCTCAATATAGACGTGTTGTATTTTAAGGAAAATTCAAAGTCTTGTAGGTTCTATTGGCGTTTCGGCACGAAGCCAAATATCGTTGCTGGCCAAAGTTATTCTGCTTAAAAACGTGTTAATTTCGTTAACCGAATTGTTGAATAAACGAAAAATATCGCTGATCGATCGATCGAATCGCGAATTCAGTTTCGTTTTATATAGAAAGTAATATATGTATGTAGAATTCGAAGTCGAATGAGCGTTTTTATCGTGGATAGAATGTCGAAAAAATTTGATACGAAGAAAAAGAAGAAGGTAAAGTTAAACAAGCAGGTTCTGTTCGTTACATTTTGAACTGTTTGGTTAATTTTAGTTCGGTTGATACCACGATTGGTATTGCTCGCGTAAATGCATCGAGAAATCCGAAGAAATAAAAAAGAAAAATTTCCAATCGTGAGGACGACGCAGATTATTATCCGATGTAAAAGAAAAGAAACGCTTAGGCATAATACGATTACGTATCGCGATTACATTGCCCGAAGCAATGCACTTTCCTATGTATTCTTTATACGTGTTAGATTTCAGTGGATTTTGAATAGAAAAACATGCATGCATACATGTACCTATATTGGTGCAATGGTAAATTGCATCGTGCTTCGAAGCAGGTTGTTGAACACGTTTACTTATTCAGCAATTAAAAGGGGGAGCCTTATATAACTTACCAAAAATCATACATAAAAAATATATATAATGTTATAAATGTTCGTGTACAAGCCGTTAGTGAGGAAATTTGAACTAAAGCGTGCAATGTAACACCCCTCTAGCAAACATTCCAAAAGTTATCTGTAGTTTAGAAATCCACCCACGTAACGAGCCTATTTTTAAGTTAAAACATAAAAAGTTGAAGATTTAGTTGAATTACCGCAGTTTTTATGTAATAAATCTTGTCTTAATTGCGCAAAAAAGTGGTTTATAATACAGTATCATTATAAAGATAGGCTCGTCGTATGAAGAAAATGGTCAGAAATGTTTATCCACAAGGCCAAGTTGAATGGTTAAATATTCTGTTGAGTTACATTGCACGCCAACTTGATTCTCTAAACTCTAAACGTTAATCCGTTATTTCTCGATTAGAAAGTAAACCTTTTGGTATAATCCACCTCCGAAAAATTCATTAAACTCAATCGGATGTTCTCTATTAGTTTTTCAAGGTATTTTCGTTCGGCTTTACCTGTCACGCTCTTTGCTGCGCAACCGTTCTACATCGTACATGTGTATATCGACAAGAAATTTTCTATCAAGTATAGTGTCATAGATATCATTTTTAAATGTTTCTTCTGGATAAATCTTTGTAAATAGGCAAACTACGTGTCTATACAAAGTGCTACGACTAACATAATAGTCGCGTATTTTCTCGAATAAAATTACTTATTAATATTGATTTATGCAAGAAGAAAAGAAAGGATTTTTTCACTAGGTTACACCAGAAAGTGTTCGAAACTGTATAGAAGGTGAAAATGTGAAGGAAAGAGAATTCGCAATACAAAAAATACGTGGTTTTGAAAATCGCTGTACACGTGGAAAGAACGCTAGCCAAAGTTAAATTAGTGAAAGAAAGTACTTCGATAGAAAGAAGATAGCGTTGGATGGCAGATCAGTGTATATACTTAAGTGGTAGATAGAGGGAAAAAAGGAAAAAGGAAAAAGGAAAGTAAAGCGCGAGAAAGAAAAGGCGTTTTAAGTAAAGGTATAATCACTACAGTTCAAGTGCAAAAATTTTGCTTCGTACAGTGAAAAAAGAGTTGACTGTAAGATTGGGTAAAAGCCGAAGCGGAATTGTAAGCAGACGGACGCATTTTGAAAGAAGAAAGAAATAAAAATGCATATTATATGCCGTTCTCGAAAAAAGCGGACAAACGTTGAAAAAGAATATGTAGGTACCTTTACAAAGGACGTGAGTTTTTCCTCCCTTTCTGAAACATAATTTTGTCAAAAAACACAATGTACACGTTCATTAAATGTATATACGAAATGAATAACAAAAGAGGTGCGATCAAAGATATTTATCGTCGATCGATCGAAGCAACGTATACGTAATATGCGCAATAACGGAGTCTAGTTACCTGCAAATTACCTTCGAGTATCCTGTGGACGCTTCTCGTTTTCGAACTCGACCGCAACAAAGGTGACCTACGATACAATCGATACTGATAATTTACAATTTACAATTTACAATTTACAATTTACAATTTACAATTTACAATTTACAATTTACAATTTACAATTTACAATTTACAATTTACAATTTACAATTTAAAATTTAAAATTTAAAATTTACAATTTACAATTTACAATTTACAATTTACAATTTACAATTTACAATTTACAATTTACAATTTACAATTTACAATTTACAATTTACAATTTACAATTTACAATTTACAATTTACAATTTACAATTTACAATTTAAAATTTAAAATTTAAAATTTAAAATTTAAAATGTAAAATTTATTGAATCGGAGATATGCTTTTGTATCGTATTTTAATTTAATAGGTAGTTTTAGTTTGTAGTAACGAGCAATGAGATTCAAGAACCGGATAAAGATATCTCGAATTGAAAAACTAGAGGTCGTTATCAGAATATGTATACTCGCTACTTTGATCCTTTATAAATAACGAAATGTACAAGTGGGGTCGTATAGAAAGCCGAAATATTATTAAATCTAAAAACATTCGTTTCTACGACTTTTGCCCGACTTGTCAGACCACATCAGAACACCTTTTAATATATTATTATGTAGCCTTTTTTCTTTCGTTGTTGGTTAGAAGGGTGCGTTTATTGTATTAAAATTAAGCGAGCAAATGGAGTCGGCGGAATGGAGCGTGAGCCTGAACGCGCGCGCGCATGCATCTCTTTACATAACACATAAATCGATGGCGTGTGCGTAAACACATTCGATTGGCGGAACGTTGGAACATTGAAACGTTGGAACGTCGAAACGTCGAAACGTCGGAACGACGTACTTACTCCCATACACCATATGCGCGTGTTATGTACGTGTAACTTTTCTGCGATCGTGTATGCTAAGAAAAATTCCTTCTGAAACTGGATCGCGTGTTCGCGCGATAAATTGGCCGACAGTTGCTGGCTGCACCATTTTTTCCCTGTTTCTTTTTTCTTTCGTATCTTCGGTATTTAGGAGGTTTGTTCAGCGGTAACCTTGTTGCAAGTATACGTTTCGTTGAATTTTTCAGAGAGAAATTATGAATAGTGCAGAGAACTGGTCTTTACCACCGAAACAGGCTCTGTACGATCCTATACTTGAAAAGGATGCCTGCGGCGTTGGATTCATTGTCGCCATAGATGGAAAAAAATCTCATAAGGTAAATCGATCATCTTTCCTTTCCTTTCCTTTCCTTTCCTTTCTTCTTTGTTGCAACATGTATAGAAAAATACGGCTTTACAGATTGTTCGGGACGCAGAGATTCTATCGGCGCGTATGAACCATCGTGGTGCGTGTGCTTGCGATAACGACACCGGAGACGGAGCCGGTGCTCTTTGCGCCATTCCTCACGAGTATTACGCCGATGAATTGCGGTAAGAGATAAGCGATGCTCATGCTCTTTCCTTTCATCACTTTATCATTCTCTGACGTACGCTAGTAGGTAACGATGCGTCTGATAATGCGTTCAATTTCATAATTGGTGCGGGTCGACGGCGTAATTTGTAGGTTATCGCGTTATTCACGGACCATCGCAGATACATACTGCGTGTTTACCATTTTATCGATTCCATTAATTATCAGCAAACAGTATCAACCGTTACATGGCCATGGTCGAGATTAACGAAGAATCTCGTCACCTTCCGGCTCTTCCCTTAACTTATTATTTTCTTTGCTACAATTCGTTTCCAGTTCACCAAGTAAAATTACCAACGGACAACATTTCTACGTTACTAATTGAAAACGCAGATAAGTTTATGTACACGGAAGTCGTGACTTGACGCGAGATAATAAGTCTGCTATGATTACCATGGTGACCAATGAAATTTCAAGAATCACAATATGTACTTACGTACGTGTATGTATGTATGCAATGTCGCGTTGCTCGAAGGACATTAATTGTCGCAGCATCTATTATAGTTTTGTTGCGATGAAACGAAAAAACTTCAAGAAAGAGAAAATCATCGATTTTACTCGCACAACGATATATGTGTACATTCGCATGCATTGCACAACGATTATTATTTCAATTATTGTACAATTTGTCTCGATTTGTTTTTCAGAGAACAGCAAAATGTTGAATTACCAGAATTTGGACGTTACGCCACCGGTATTTTGTTTCTTGATAAGAATGCACACAAAGAAGCTGAGGATGCGTTTGAAAAATTAACCAAAGACTGCAATTTAAGGGTACGACGTGTTCGTTGTTCATTTGAATACTTTTCTTTAACTCTTTTTCTTTAATTGAATAAAAACGAATCTTTCGCATAATGTAATGTTTTAAATACACCTCTCTTTCTATGAAAGTATTCAAGAATAGCAAGTAAACTCGTTATTCGCATTTAAACGATTAAAAATGTCAGAATTTTCTTTGTTGTTAGGTGATTTGTTGGCGAGATGTTCCAACCGATAATACAAAGATCGGTGAAGTTGCACGAAAATGCGAACCCTACATGCGACAAGTATTTGTTACCGGCGATCAAGATGATGCCACTCTCGACAGGCAGGTAAGCATCGTTTGTTGAACATTTTATTAAACATTTTCCTTCTCCTTTTATTCTTAATCGTTTATCGTTTTTACAATCGCATCGATTATAGCTCTTACGTATTATCGATGGAATAATCGTTTCGCTACTGATTTGTTTTCCGATTTTAATCACAGGTGTTCATTTTAAGGAAAAGATCGTCTCACTCTATACCGCAATTAGGGATAAGATACTATATATGCTCGCTTTCTGTACGAATTATCGTTTACAAAGGTCAGCTGACGGCGGATCAACTGTGGTTGTACTTCTTAGACTTGAAGGTAACAGAAATCTTGATCTTCCGTTGCAATCGTCAGTTGTTTAACGATTGAACTTACACGTAAACTTTTTCTAGTCGCCAAAATTTGAAACCTATTTGGCATTAGTTCACACGAGATTTTCCACGAATACGTTTCCCAGCTGGGAAAGGGCGCATCCTCTTCGGTAAGCGATTGAAATCCATTATTCTAAAGTGATAATAATATAGTGAAATAAAGTAATGATAATAATAGTAATAGTAATAGTAATAGTAATAGTAATAGTAATAGTAATAGTAATAGTAATAGTAATAGTAATAGTAATAGTAATAGTAATAATAATAATAATAATAATAATTTTGCATGCAGTTTGTTGGCGCACAACGGCGAGATCAACACTTTGAGAGGAAACGTAAATCTGATGAAAGCCCGGGAAGGAGTGATGAGCAGTAAGCTTTATGGCGAACAATTAAAGCAACTATATCCTGTGGTAGAGCCGAATCTTTCCGATTCGGGAGCCGCTGATTGCGTTTTGGAATTTCTGGTAATGGTGGGCCAACGATCCCTACCAGAGGTATGTAACGTTTGCTTCAGAAATAATACCTGGATTTATTATGTTATTCGTATGTATTTTTACGTATTCAGGCAGTAATGACTATGGTACCGGAAGCATGGCAAAACGACATGACAATGGCGACGGAAAAGCGCGATTTTTATCATTGGGCTGCTTGCGCGATGGAACCTTGGGATGGTCCTGCTCTGTTAACTTTTACCGATGGACGTTACATCGGTGCTATCTTGGACAGGTAGGAACTAACGATTACATATCCTGATCCAAATGTTTTTTCTCGTCTACCCGTTTTATCGTACAGATTTAATCTTTCCGATAATAGTATGAATCAGGCATGGGCAATCTTTACTGGTTCGGGGACGAAATTATCATGTTTAGGCGCCAACAACGAAACTAACATCTTTCAATGTTTTTTTATGTGTTTATGTGGCTTCTGAAATCTCTTGAAATTGACTTGTTTTGCTGAATTCCCGATCAGCAATCTGAGCCTCCGCTGGGGCGGATTGCAAACCGAGAGGAGGGTTGCCCATACGCGGTATAAACGTGTTAATTTTTCTATACGTAAATCGTTGTGGCTTGTCGCACGACAACAGCTGCGCTTTACAAAGTATTCAAGGGGAAACTTTAATGAAAACGGCGAACGAATTAGATGTAATAAGTTGCACTTCACAGACCTAATGTTAACGTGTACGCATATACACATGCACACCTCGTACATGGATTCAACTTTCTCAATATATTAATATGTATATGTATATACGTATATGTATATACGTATATGTATACGTATATGTATACGTAGAGAGAAAGAGAGAGGGAGAGAGAAAGTTGAAGGGAAAATAGAGTATCAAAGTTTTGGAGGGAAGTAAGTATCAGTTTTGAGAAATTTGTCGCAACGTAAGAGTGAAAAGTTTAGAAAAAGTAGCAGAAATGTAAGCAGAAGATGCATAGTAGCGTTGTCTAATATGCGAATGCATGCTTGTTTGTGTAAACGTATGAAACATGAAGAAAGGGCTCGCTTCCCTTCAAGGCTGATAGACAAAGGAACCCGCGACCGGGGTGTTCAGTGTCTACGGAATCGATGTTTACGGTGTAAAGCGACTCGTCGATGTGTCGAAGGGTTTTTTCACTGGTAACTGGTAAAAATAGGTGATGAAAAAGAGCGGGGTAAGGGTTGGAGCTATAGATGCGTAGATAAAATAAATCAGGAAGTGAGATTGTTTGAACGCATGTAACAGAAATATGTTGAAAGCGAAGATTGAATATAAGACTATGATGATAACGGCGGGCAGTGTGAAAAAAATGGAGCAGAGTGTAGTCACAGTTGATATTATTGCGCGACACTGAGGTGGTAATACAAAAGACTTTTGAATTTTTGTTTGGCAGAAACGGCCTGCGTCCGTCGCGCTTCTACGTCACTAAGGATAACGTGATGGTGATGGCGTCCGAAGTGGGCGTCTATGACACTCCACCCAGCAATGTAGTCCTGAAGGTAAACGAGGAAATAAGCACACAATCAGCCGGGCCAGGCCAGGCCAGGCCAATCCTTTATAGACTGAATTTTCAGGCTGAATTAGTTTTTCAAAAACGGTGATTCATGACTGAATTTATTTTCTGTATAACGTGTCCAACGTGTAGCGTTTCAGTTTTAGAGAGGATACCGCCGTGCACATGGTGGAAAGCTTTTCTTTTTCTTTTAAATACAAATGATCGTGCGATACGCGAACTAATCGAAAGAAATGCATTATGATCCGTGTCTGTTTTTCTTCTTCTTCTTTTTTTTTTTAGCTAATCAACGCAAGAAAGGAAGCGCATCGATTCTGCATATACATCGATCCACAATTTTCAATCATCGTTATATGCTCATCTTTAGTCGGATGCTTTATTTGCATTCTTTTTAGTTGATACGTTTCTCGTTTTCGTCTGTTTGTGATGTCGAATGGATCTTGACTCGAGAGAAGAAAATGGATATGCACGCGTGTTCGTGTGCGTGCGCGTGCGTGTATGTGCGTATATGCGCGCATGTGTCATATATTTGTAACGTCAATCCTATCCTGCCAAATTAACAGCGGATGCAATGAAATCTAGTAACCAACTTATATTTTAATTGATAAACCTTAGTGTGCAGCACATCCTATCAGGCGTGTAGATGATCGACCAGGCGTGTATAGACATTTCCTTTAAAAAATCATTCTTTTCCGAACAAATCTTGCAGAAACCTGTTTATCCCGTATTATGTGTACTATTATACTTTTCCGTACTTATCATTACACATAACAATACGTATTCCTCTTTATGTTTTAATATCGTAACGTAGGAATTGGGTTTGTATAAAACTATACGAGATTATCAGTTTTCCTCGTTGCTACGATAATTTACATGTCTAAATCATATTATTCGTGTTACTCGTGTTTATTACTGGTGTTTATTACTCGTGTTTATTACTCGTGTTTATTACTCGTATTACTCGTATTACATATAAATTGAGTTTCGATTTGATTTATTTACAGAGCCGTTTGAAACCGGGAAGAATGCTGCTTGTCGATACGTGTGAAAAACGGATTATCGAAGACGTTGAATTAAAGTTGCAAATTGCTCGAAGCAGACCTCATTCGAAATGGCTGAAAGATCAGGTAAATTTACCGTGACATTTTTATTTGTACTTCGCTTGCTTCATAACAATTGATTTTATCTGTAAACTACCAGCATCAGTTCATTCCAGCCGGTTATCGGCCAAATTAAGAGTGAATAATAAGTGTAGTTGATAGTATCGATTATTTTCGCTGCTACTACTGTTAATCATCTTCGCTGGCGTTAATCTACTTAACTAAAAAAAAGAATTTATTTCTCTTTCCAACCAATCCTACGCAATGTCATCATATATACACAGATGGTGAGTTCTTTTCCCTTTTCATTGTCTCTATTGATTCGATATGTACACACATGTACAAGTTTGATCGGGCCGCGTCGAACTTGTCTAGTCGTTTAATTAGCAAACATTGTTTTAATGAGAATTGTTTTATAATGGAAACGGTTTATTTCAAGTGGGGCAGAACGTACGACACGGTGTTATGCATAACCGGTGATATCTATTGATTAGGTTCGATTAGTTTCATTACTGGAAGTTTGTAAACGATTTGATTCATACTCAACATCGATATTTCATACCATATGTATACATGCGTACGTATGTAAATGTAATATAATCCATCTAGTTGTTTGAATTGAATTTATTTCTGACACTCATAATTATTAAGAATTATTCAATAATCAAGTATTGGCAAAAAGAAAAAAGAGAGAAAAAGAAAGGAAAAACAGAAACAGCGTCGTGTTTAACCACATGTATCTGCATGTAGATCACAATGGAAGAGTTGCGTGCCGCTGACGCCAATTGTAATAAAAGAACTCCGGCTGCCGTTGAAAATGGTTTGGTTCTGGAACAAAGTAAAGGCAAGATGGTCAAGGACGAAAATCCGATATCTGCTGTGAATCGTGTTTGGGGAGGAGATAAAAGATTATCCCTTTACGGTTATACACTGGAAACTATTAATTTGCTACTTCTACCTATGATGCAGTCCAAGTGCGTATTTCATGTTTAACTTAGGTTACTTAACACTTACCATTATTTTATTTAGCCGGTATAGCGATTTTAACTTTAACAACATGATCAATTATGCGTAGAAAAGAAGCATTGGGTTCGATGGGTAACGACGCGCCGCTTGCCTGTCTTTCTCAATTTCAACCGCTCGTCTACGATTACTTTAAACAACTGTTTGCTCAGGTATTTCTATACATATATACAAGTATTTATGTAAGAATGCGCTTCACCGCAATACCAAGTTGTGCGCTTTTATTCGTTAATACGTTAATACGTTAATACGTTAATACGTTAATACGTTGTTTAGGTTACAAACCCTCCGATAGATCCGTTCAGAGAAAAAATCGTAATGTCGATGCTTTGTCCTATCGGACCTGAAAGTAATATTTTGGAACCGAACGAACTCCAAGTACACAGACTATTCTTACCTCAACCGATACTGTCCTTGGACGATCTCGAGGTAATTAAACATACGAGATATCGTGGTTGGAAGAGCAAAGTAATCGATGCTACCTACCCTGTACAAGATGGCCCGTCCGGTTTACTAAATACATTGAAACGTGTCAGCGAAGAAGCTAATCAAGCCGCGATGGAAGGTTATCAATTTTTGATTCTTTCCGATCGAGAGGGCGGTCCAGAAAGGTGATTAAACTCCGTTACTTGTTCTGTATATATACACAAGAAGCGACGAAAATAATTGCAACACAGCGGTGATCGTTGTTGGTGTTTCCATCAGGGTACCTGTCAGTAGCCTGTTAGTATTGGGCGCGGTACACCATTATCTGATCGAAGAACGGCAACGCATGAAGGTTGGTCTTGTTTTGGAAACTGCCGAAGCCAGAGAAGTACATCATATTTGTCTGCTACTTGGATACGGAGCGGACGCCGTTTGCCCTTACCTTGTTTTTGAAATGGCAAGAAATCTTCGAGCGGATGGTGTGCTCGATTCCACGTTGACCGATAACGTTTTATGCGCAGTGAGTATGCACATATACTTAATAATAATATAACGATGGGTAAAGTGGATGAAAAAAATGATGTAAGATCGTATATTGATGAAAATATACACATTTCAGAATTATGCGGAAGCAATGGAGAGAGGAATAGCAAAAGTAATGGCGAAAATGGGAATTTCGACGTTGCAATCGTACAAGGGAGCTCAGATTTTTGAAGCGGTCGGTCTATCCGACGAAGTTATCGACAAATGTTTTAAGGTACGCAACAGGGACAATGGCGCGGGGGGGGGGGGGGGGGGATGATAGCAAAAGATTGTTGGCGAAAGTACGCATGATTAAAAATTGGATCCAATTAATGAATTTGACGTTTTTCATGATTCAACCTTTCTCAATGATGTACTACAAGTGTGTAATACGCTTCGGTATCGATAGTATCTGCTCGGTTCTTGATTTCGATGCGTTTTATCGTATCCGTACCGTTTTGTGTTGATTCAGGGAACGCAATCCCGCATCGGTGGAGTTACCTTCGATATTTTGGCAAAGGAAGCATTCGGAAGACATCAGATTACGTATTGGCAAAAGCCAATGGATATGCTCGTTATTCGCAATCCAGGAATTTATCATTGGAGATCCGGCGGGGAGAAGCATATAAACGATCCTGATAGCATCGCCAATTTGCAGGTAAATTTATGTTTATTATATTTTACACGTCTCCAACGAGACGTGTTAACGTGTTTTAGCTAGTGTTAACGAAAAAAGTACGAAAGGAGCGAAAAACATTGTTATTCTATCCGACATGAAATCCTTCAGGATTATGTAAATTCGAAGAATTGGAATGCTTACGAGAAATATCGCAAAACTACTATGGATATGATAAAAGCCTGCACGCTACGGGGTCAACTGGAATTAGTGGAAAATACAGAAAATTCAATACCCGTGGAGGAAGTTGAGTCAGCGTCGGAAATCGTGAAACGTTTCGCGACTGGTGCTATGAGTTTCGGAAGTATTTCGATAGAAGCGCATACCACTCTGGCGATCGCGATGAATCGCATTGGCGGCAAATCGAATACAGGAGAAGGTGGTGAAAATGCTGACAGGTAAAATTTCGATGTTTCGAATAGAAAATTGACAGCTTTTAACGACCTAAAAAAGAAAGAAAGTTTCGTCGAAAGATTGATTGATATGTATATAAATGTACGTTTGCTTGTTGTCAGATATCTGAATCAAGATCCAGAATTTAACAAACGATCAGCCATTAAGCAAGTAGCGAGCGGTCGTTTCGGAGTAACCTCTAGCTACTTAGCGAATGCTGACGATCTTCAGATTAAAATGGCGCAAGGAGCAAAACCCGGTGAAGGAGGTGAATTGCCTGGATATAAGGTGAGAAAATATGCCATTTTCGACAATCTTCTCCCCACAACGTGAACAATGCACGCGTTGTCCGTGCGTACTACTACAGATGTATGTATATTATGTATATTATTTTGACAGGTGACAGCAGAAATTGCAGCAACGAGACATTCGGTAGCCGGCGTAGGTTTAATTTCACCTCCACCGCATCATGATATTTATTCGATCGAGGATCTCGCCGAATTAATTTACGATTTAAAATGCGCAAATCCCGAAGCTCGTATTTCCGTGAAGCTTGTATCGGAAGTGGGGGTAGGCGTGGTTGCAGCAGGCGTAGCCAAGGTACGTTGAAATATTAGGAATATTTTAGCAAGACGAACGAACGATATGTATAATAATAATAATATCATATATTATTGATAACGAATGAAACAGGGAAAAGCAGAACATATAGTGATATCCGGTCACGACGGTGGAACTGGAGCTAGCAGTTGGACGGGAATAAAATCGGCTGGATTACCCTGGGAATTAGGAGTCGCGGAAACTCATCAAGTTCTAACATTGAATAATCTTCGATCGCGGGTGGTCGTTCAAGCGGATGGTCAAATGCGCACCGGCTACGATGTGGTGGTTGCGGCTCTTTTAGGCGCCGATGAATTTGGTTTCAGCACCGCCCCGTTGATCTCTATGGGTTGTACGATGATGCGAAAATGTCATTTGAATACTTGTCCGGTGGGTATCGCGACGCAAGATCCGATGCTTCGAAAAAAATTCGAAGGGAAACCGGAACACGTAATCAATTTCTTCTTTGCATTGGCAGAAGAGGTATGTAGAAGAACTAGTTATTGATCGACTAACGATAATAAAATGTGATGACCACCTTGCTGCGATCTTTGCGATACTTTTAGATACGTTCACATATGGCCAAGTTGGGAGTGCGTCGATTTCAAGATTTAATCGGTCGTACGGATTTGTTGAAAATTCGCCACGATATCTCGATCGAGAAGGCTAAAACGTTGAAGCTCGATAACATTTTACGCAACGCGCTAGAACTTCGGCCAGGAATAAATATCATGGGAGGTTCGGTGAAACAGGATTTCCAATTGGAGAACAGGCTGGACAATCGCGCGATCGAATTGGCCGGTGACGTATTGCACGGGAAAAAGGATAGCGTTACGATGGAGTTGAATATTCATAACGAATGTAGGGCGTTCGCGTCGACCCTAAGTTACCACGTATCCAAGTACGAAAGAATCAATTTATCTTTGCTGTTTGCGTTCGATGAAGTCGTCGAATATTTGAATGGTAGTAATTCGGGCTTTCGATCGTAGGTTATACGGCGAAAGCGGTCTACCAGAAGGTAGTATAAATATCAGGATGAAGGGATCCGCCGGTCAAAGTTTCTGCGCATTCATGACCAGAGGGATTAGCGTTACTCTCGAGGGAGACGCGAACGATTACGTTGGAAAGGTAGAGCATCGCTTGTTGTCGCTATCAACGTGTTTATTATCAGCTACCTTTCTTAATAATTGATCGTTTTTTCAGGGATTATGCGGAGGGGAGATCGTGATATATCCGCCGAAAGATTCGACTTTTAAGTCCGAGGCGAACGTAATCGTCGGTAACGTTTGTCTTTATGGCGCGACCTCCGGTAAAGCCTATTTCCGAGGTATCGCCGCCGAGAGATTTAGCGTTCGCAACAGTGGAGCAACGGTTGTAGTGGAGGGCGTCGGTGACCACGGATGCGAATACATGACTGGTGGTTGCGCGCTCATCCTGGGACTGACAGGGCGAAATTTTGCCGCTGGTATGTCCGGTGGTATAGCGTATGTTTTCGATGTGGATGGTTCGTTCAAAAGGTACGCAATTTTATTTGCCCGTGAAATCTTTTTTTTCTACGTCAACTTCTTACTCGATAATACTGTAACTTTGTTACATGTTGTTGTATTAATTCTGTTTGCAGCAAATGCAACCCTGAAATGGTAGAGTTGCTCCCTTTGAACGATCCGAAAGATATAGCGTATGTCAAACAACTTTTAGAAGAATTTATCGAAAAGACCGATTCTTTGGTTGCTAAAAGTCTTTTAAAGTTATGGCCTGAACCAACCACGCGGTTCGTTAAGGTAACAATTTATCGTAAATTAATCTCGCTCCGCGAGAACTTTCGTTTATCGTTTATCGTTTATTGTATTCAAATACCGATGTTACATATATCTGTCTTGTCATAAAGGTATTCCCATACGAATACCAACGAGCATTGAAGCAAATCGAACAGTCGAAGCAAATGCAAGAAACGTTGAAGAACGGAAATGTCCAAACAAATTCATCGAATGATCAGGTGAAAGATATCGAGGAAGCTGTGACAGACGTTGAGATGGAACAACGTAAACTGGATAAAATCAGGTATTATAAAAGTTCATTCTCCAATTATCGACAATTCAAGAGGGTATCTTGTTTATTAGAACTTTCAGAAATGTATATCTGTTTTGTATACACTTATTTCAGGGGATTTATGAAATACAAAAGAGAAGTGTCGGTCTATCGACCGGTCGAAAATCGAGTCTCTGACTGGGATGAAATTTATAATTTTCACGGAGTTCGCAAAGGCCTACGCGTACAGGCAGCCAGGTGCATGGAGTGTGGTGTACCGTTTTGTCAAAGTAGTTACGGTTGTCCTTTAGGAAACATCATACCAAAATGGAACGATCTTATTTTCCAGTCGAATTGGAAGGAGGCTTTGAATCAACTATTACAGACGAACAACTTTCCAGGTTCGATTCGAACAAATGTATTCTTGTTTTTTTTTTTTTTTTTCCCCTCGTCTAATCGAATTTCAGCAAGTAACAAATGAACGGATGAAATTCATTTAGAATTCACTGGAAGAGTTTGTCCCGCACCGTGTGAGGGTGCCTGCGTGCTGGGTATATCGGAACCAGCGGTCACGATCAAAAATATCGAGTGTGCAATAATCGATCACGCGTTCGAGCAAGGATGGATAGTGCCGCATCCGCCCAACACGAGAACCGGCCGACGAATTGCCGTGGTCGGTTCTGGTCCGGCGGGTTTAGCTGCAGCTCATCAATTAAACAAAGCGGGCCATCTCGTTACCGTTTACGAAAGGAACGATCGAATAGGGGGCCTGTTGCAGTACGGTATACCGACTATGAAGCTGTCGAAGCAAGTCGTTCAGAGAAGAGTTTCCCTGTTGGCCGCAGAAGGGATTACATTTAAGACCGGCGTCAACGTCGGGATAGATATTTCTGCCAAGGTTTGCTTCTTTACTTCGGCCTTTATCACTCGCTACTCCTCTCTCCGTACTTGTTTGTACTTGTTACGTTGATACTTTGTTTATTTTTACATTACAGGAATTGGCTGAACAGTACGATGCGATGTTACTTTGCACCGGTGCGACTTGGCCAAGAGATTTACATATACCAGGTCGATACCTGGAAGGTATTCATTTTGCCGTAAGTTTTCTAGAACATTGGCAAAAGAAACAAATGGGAAACGACACCCCGTTGGATATGTGCCTGATGGCCAAGGACAAGGATGTAATCATAATAGGTGGCGGGGACACCGGTTGCGATTGCATAGCTACATCTTTAAGACAGGTATACTGCTTATCGTATTTCTCACTCTAGTACATACCGTGTAGAATCCTTGTATCGGACGGCTGGCTAGTACTTGTAAATACAATTTGATAGGGCAGATGTTCTTTTTCGCATTATAAAACATCGTTCTCTGTACACATGATAGGGTGCCAAAACGATTACTACTTTTGAAATTCTACCGGAACCCCCGAAAAAAAGAGGACAAGATAATCCCTGGCCTCAATTCCCACGCGTATTCAAAGTGGACTACGGTCACGAAGAAGTCTTCCTCAAGTTTGGCCGAGATCCAAGGCAATTCAGTACGTTGAGTAAGGTATGTGTTGGTGGAAATTGGTCATGCATACTGAACAAAATTCGTGAATAATACTTTCGTTACTTTTATTTTGCATTGCGTATATCTTGTAGGAATTTTTGGACGATGGAAATGGTCACGTGAGTGGAATTAAAACGGTAACGGTCTCGTGGACAATGGAAAATGGTCGTTGGAAAATGGAAGAAGTACCCGGAACGGAGAAGGTAACACAATTATGAAATAGACAAAATCTGTATATTTGAACATTATTCGGGCTTCTTATTCTTCGCTTGTCTCTCTGTTGTGTATAGGTATACAAATGTGATTTAGTTTTACTCGCGATGGGTTTCTTGGGTCCCGAAAAGTATATCGCGAAAGAATTAAACACAGCATTGGATGAAAGAGGTAACTTTAAAACTCCGATAGGAAAATACGAAACAAGTTTATCTCGAACGTACGCTGCGGGAGGTAAGAAATTCTCTTGTCGTTTCTCTTCTTTCCATTTACCGGTGTCCGTGTTATGAGTAAAATTAACCCGAGATGGTATTTGTGTGGTGTGTACAGATTGTCGGCGTGGACAGTCGTTGGTTGTTTGGGCCATCACAGAGGGTAGGCAAGCTGCGAGAGAAATAGATCTAGTTCTGATGGGAGAAACCGGTCTTCCCGTAACCGGAGGCGTAATAACAGACGTTGTAGCTTAAAATGTGCTAGCGTTTTTCGATCGATCCTCCTTCTTCGTACGCGACCGGCCCTATTCCTTTCTCCCTCTCACAATACCATCACCGCCGCTACCTTTACTTGACAGTAAAATCAATGTTTCAAGATGATCGGTGCCATACAAAGGTACATGATACACCGACGAAGTCTGATTTAGTTATCTCTCTTCAATTCCTGTTCTCGATATATCTCGGTCACATCCGTGTTCCTTCTTCGTTCGGTCGAATTCTCGAAACATTCTGCCTTCCTGAATGACTTTCCAGACATGATCTCGAACCGCTTAAGGGACGCTTAAGGGAACTTCAGACTTCATTATTGTATAATGGTTCAGTGATCGGTGTGAAGAAGGGATGATCTATATAAGAACGAGAAGAGAATACCAGTATTATTTTTATCGTACGTTTACACGGTGTTTAAAGGAACGAAATGTTGTTATTAAATACGTATAATGATTGTCGCCGTGATAGTATGAGGATAACAGATATTATTATAACAAGATTTTCTTCGTTAACAGATTAAATTGCCGATTGCTGCATTGTCAGTTGTTCGTTTCTGTAAAAGTTGTCAACTATTATTATGTACGGTCATACCATACGTCACAACTTGTACGTTGTTCGTACCCCTCTACGTTTCTTAGTAGTTTCACGAGATAATACACGCACGTAAATAGGTATTTTTACGGGCTCGATAAACTCTCGGAAGGTATAGTGAGAACGATGCGTTTCAACGAATCGAAATTGTATATCGCGGTAGCTCGAATTCTAGAATTTTGAGGCTTTATCTATACGTAAAAAATGTGCGTTCACGTTTGCACAAAGGTGTAAACAGTTGCAATCTCGTATTCGTAATTGTTAATCTTTTTAGTTTTTAGTATGCTGTTGTTAGTACATTGCAGCACGGTATGCACGCGCCTACGATAGCGTACTTTTCTGTCATTCTGAAAAATTTATTGTAAAATATTTATTTATGAAAATTTCAATACCATGCATATAGATTCTCAAGTGTAAAAGAAATTTCGTACTTCAACGAGAACTTTGTTTATTGTGCATACTATTGTACATTCTATACAAAGAGAGGAAAATACTTGGAGACAATAAGTAAATAAATAAAGTATAATAAAAATAATAATAATAATAATAATAATAATAATAATAATAATAATAATAATAATAATAACAACAACAATAACGGTGATGATATGAAGTAGTATAAAGCATTAGTTACACCAAAGTTATAATGAGATCTGTGCTATAAACGATATATGTACGTAGCAAAGATATTCGATTTTCACGCGCATTTTTGTTTTTAATCTGACGATGAATTCCATCCCTTTGTGTCTTGTTTAGAAACTATCATTAGTAATATTAGTAGAGCTTTTATGTGTATAGAATAAAAAAATAACTATGCCCAGAGAAAACATAGATCTTCCAACCACTTCCTTGGAACATCGAATTTTGGCCGTATCTTATCTCGTTCCTTTTAATGTCAGACAAGCAAAATGGCAAGAATTTTTATGGAAACAATTACTGGAACATCAGATTGCTGCTATTCGCGAAGAAATCATCGACACCGCTACTGCGAAAGCGTTTGAAAGACATTATTTGGAAAAAAGATCATTCGAATTCGTTAGACAATGCCTTCGCGTATCCTATTTACAATTATTTGATGTGAGTACATCCATGTTCGGTAAACTAAAAATGGAAAATTTCAAAAAAACACCCCCCTTATCAAATTCTTGTTTATCCTATACTTTTATCTAATATTATGTTGTTAGTGGGTATTTTTGAGGTTAGACCAGTCGAAACGTCAAGTATCTGAAAAAGAGGACATCGAACCGCAACCATCGTCAATCGATTCTTGGATATTTCGAAATGTTTCGCAAAACTCTGTTGAAGAGTCATTTTCTTTTCGCATATAATAACTAACACAAAGGTGAAATTGAATGGTCACAACTTGAATCGAATGAAAAAAAAAACAATAATTTTATAAACTAAAAACACTGCGCAAACTTTTTTTTAACTATTTTATCGATTTCATGTACGGCATATTTTGAAAACGGAACAGGTGACGCAATCTAACGACAGGTGCTAATTATCAAAATTGAAAAAACATGCTTCTAGTGAAGACGCTTCCACATTAATGGAATTAAATTTCACACGTGATAACTCACTTTTCACGCACCAAGCCTCGTTAAATGCTTTGTTATCGATAATACTCTTAAATGAAAATAAAAATAGACACAGAAACACAGTCATTAATAAATGTTATAAAATTCAGTAGGTGTTTAATGAGAATGCTAACAACGCGGTTAATAAAGCAGTCGTTAATAACTACGTAATTATAAATAAGTTATGCACAAAAATATGATTGGAAAATTCAGTGAACATCACTCTACAAGAATCGATCATGGAAAGTAAATTTTGATTATGCGGTAAGTGCGTAATTAATGATTTTTGGGAGTAATGCATTTTTTATGTTCAAAAATTCGCTCCGCGTAACGTCATGCGCAGAAGAACTGCGCGGGAGTCGGTAGATTTTCATTGTAAACAAGATGGCTACTCATAAACAATACATATGATGCTATCACAGTACACTTATTTAATTTTGTTAATAACTATCAATCTACACTGTCAATATAGACAAACCGGATATGGGAAGATTGCCAGAACCTTATAGTATTTTCTTAAGTTATACAAGTTAATCAAAGAGCTCTGGTTTATGAAATACTAATGAATATTACGAGCCTAATAATTACAATCTGCATCACGTAATAAGACAAATTGAAATAATTAATTACTGGACGTTGTTGGTGGAACTGGTGTGTATAAAACCGATATTAGAGACC
This sequence comes from Anthidium xuezhongi, assembly GCA_022405125.1. Classification (NCBI taxonomy): domain Eukaryota; kingdom Metazoa; phylum Arthropoda; class Insecta; order Hymenoptera; family Megachilidae; genus Anthidium; species Anthidium xuezhongi. The sequence goes on from CM039638.1 coordinate 89,450, forward strand.
TTTCCTTTTTGTAATGCAATCATTAGAGTTCATGAAATGTTTCTTGAATTTGAGAAATTAATGAAAATTCGGGAGTACGATCATGCACTGTAGGGAAATATACCGAACACCTGCTTAATTAGCTAATAACTATTAATTTGTAGTGTTTACATGGGCAAACTGGGTATGAGAACTAAGCTCCTGCAAAAAGAAAACTTTTATTGCATAAACACCTTTTTATTTCTAGCAGAGCGTTAAAACTTTTATGACACCACTTTGTATTATTACTTTAGACATTTCGCTAGCTTTTGCAATTATCATAAAGTAATTTTATTATTTTTCTTCATTAACATAGCCGAGATAAAACAGACTTAAATGACTTAATCACAGATGAAAGAATAAATATTATATTAGATAATGCAGCTTTGAAGGAGGCAAATGGCGACCAAATTTCTTATACCAATGGTAAGAATTCTCTATTTCTTAATGAAATACTCTAATAAGTATAAAATTACATCCTGTACCGTGTTAATTGTTTTGCAGTCAATATTGAATCCCTCAAACTTCTATGTAACCTTATATTTAATAGTACAAAGGTACAGCAAACATTACCAAACACATCCTGCTTACCTCACCTGATTCGGCGTATGAAAAAGTATAACAATGATATTCCCTATGAAGTAATGCTATTCGATGTAAGAATTATATTTTTAATCACTGCCTTGAACAGCTCTACAAGACAAACTGTTAAAACAGAACTAAATGGTGATGAATGTCTTGTCAAAAACTTGGAAAATATAAGCATCCAGAGTGAACAACGTCAAACTATCAAGGTATATCTACAATTACCATAATCTTAAATAGAAAGTGAATAATACTTAATTTTTACTTTTAGGGAGATGATACAACATTAGCCTGTGAAGTTTTGAAGGCCCTATTTAATTTATACATACACCTGGATGATACAACAGAAGAAGAAGAGAAAAATAAGAACTTGGTTTCAATATTATACAAATTATTATTACTTAAATGTGAAAAAGAGGATGATCTTCAAAGGTACCTTGGAATTACCTTATGTTACCAAACTTATGATTTTGTTGTATCATGTCTATGATACTTTCATTTCAGTAATGTTGTAAACTTATTAACAGTAATACCATATGATTACTACTCAACAATCATACCTCTTGTCTTTAAGTATGGATTCTTCCTTTAATTTGTATTTAAACAGCTATTATACTTTTTGGTAATTTGCATTAAATATAGAATTTTGTATCGTTACAGATTAAATCTGGAACAAATGGAACAGAAGAAGGAACTTATATCCTTAACAACCTTCTGTTTTACTCCTATTCGACAAATGCTGGAGAAAGCAGCAGTAAATAATACAAACCTTCACTGCGAATCATTCATAAATGGAACAAGACGATGAGAGAAGAAACTTCAGTACATGTATTACATAATATAACTTGTACATTTGTAAATTAAACATGTAACAAACCATCTAGATTGTAAGGGAATTACATTGTATTATATTGTTATATTGTTAAAATGTTTATCATTTGTACACGTATGAAGGATTTCAATAAATGTACAACAATAGAATACGTAAAAAGGAACAATACATATTCATTTATTTATAATAATTAAAAAATTAAAACATTAATAAAATACAGAAACAATAATTATTTAATTATTTAATCACCTTATTTAACCTCATTTAATTAAAAGATAATGATTCTATATCAATACGATCAAATAAGTTATGCATACATAACTATACATCAGATAATTTATTTATTGATTATAATCAATTTATACATCGGATAAATAAGTTATGCACAAAAATATGATTAGAAAATTCTGCAAACATCACTCTACAAGAATCGATCATGGAAAGTAAATTTTGATTAGCGGTAAATGCGTAATTAATGATTTTTGTGAGTAATGTATTTTTAATGTTCAAAATTTCCCGGTGCGTGACGTCTGCGCAGAAGTACGTGCGCGGGAGTCGGTAGACCTCTTGTACTATCCTGCTATCCTACTATCAGGGGACCATTTCCGAGCCGCTCAGCAAAATTTTCTGTCCCTCGTGCTACCTCTTGTAATATCCTACTATCCTACTATCAGGAGCAGATTCTGGAGCTGAATTTCGTTAATTTTGTAGGCTTTATAGTATACCCGTATTGACGTACACAAGTATACTCGTATTGATATAGAATCATTACCTTTTAATTAAATAAGTTTAAATAAGGTGATTAAATAATTAAATAATTATTGTTCCTGTATTTTATTAATGTTTTAATTTATTAATTATTATAAATAAATGAATATGGATATACAACATTGTTTTTGTTCTTGTTACATACAGTGATTGGATATTACAGCGTACATAAAACTACTTAATTTACAGTTATAAAACTCAACAATGGTATATTATAACTGTAATTAATTGTTAATTGTACTTAACTTATATTATTATAAATTCTGGTGAAAAATATAAAATATTGTTTACTGTTATTTACTGTAATACTGTTATTTTTATAATACTTGTAGATAGGTGGATTGTAAATTTTGTTATAATTATATCATTTTATGGTCTTATAGTAAATAATTGTTACCTTTACAAAATTGCATTTTTTTTTTATTCAAGTTTTACGTCGCATCAACGTCTAGGTTATTAGCGACGATGAATTATATTTTATTTTAATCCGTTTTATAATTATTCGCTTTTTTAATGGTTATAATTATTGAATATTACTTTTAGGGATTTATGTGCGCATGAATTGCAAACTTTATCAAAATTATTATAATTTTATACGATTACCATTTGAGATATCATAACATTATCTGTGGCATCGTAATCTATTTATAAACTAATATAAAAAATTTTATTAACATTTATAATTCAACCACGCGATTATTGATAAATTTCTGTTTTATATATCGATGCATGAAGGGTTGCCTACCACTGAAGCGCTTGCTGTCTACAGCCAGTAGAATGTTCCGGTAAGACCGCAAAATTTCCGGGACCGATGCTACAGCTCTATCTTGAATCCGGTGATTTTGACCACGTGGCTCATGGCTCATGAGGGGGTGTCGTGGGGCGTCTGTTCACCGCAAATAGAAATTTTTCAGACATGCATTCTGTCTGGGGAAGGATCGTTAAAAAGGGGTAAATAACGGCGTAAGGAGTGTATTGTAGATACTGTAGCGTGCGTAGGTGGGCTTCAAGAAGCTAATCTTCCTTCGGGAAGATGGTCGAGACTCCTCTGCACAGTTTCAGTATTTGGACACCCCCCTACCACTCTCGTTTGGCCTAACTGTATTAACGGATGAAAATAAGGGTTGAAGGTACATAGATGAGGGTGGCATCGGTAAACGTAGGTGGAAACAATACGAGGGATCTTCTTTAACAGAATGCAGTTCGAATCTGCTGAAAAACTCACTCCAGGTATCAAGAACAGGCTATTGTAATGTAGGGGTGGTTCGAGCGAACAGTGCACAGCAACCGGGATGGTGTGTATCTGCGCTCATGTGATCCAGGGATGGCGAGCAATGCCCGGTAACCGCATTGGGACCGTTACCGACAACAATCCAAGTCGTTGGAGCGTTTTGAAAGACGCAACTCCATAAGGGTGGTTTTGAACGAGATATTGCGAATCCTGATGCTGCAACCGAACGGACAGGTCGCGCAGGAGTCTAGTGCATTCATTGGAAGGCATTTTAGCTTATTGCTGCTGCATACAACGCTAGGAGGCCGCTGTAAACGTGGTGAAAAAATCCTGCAAACTCTACTTTGTGACATGAGGGCAGTTTCGGGGGCGTAACTTAAAAACTACACGATGGATATCAGGGCGGCTTTGGTGTGATTCGAGGAAACTTCAGGACATAACATATTCGAAAGGCAACGTTGTAGCTAAAAAATTATGATTTCGGTGACGTTTCAAAAAAGTGACCCTTTAATTTTGTCTAGCAGTTTACATTGATAAGATAATATCGTTTTTGAAGATATCACGATGACCTTTCAATTCATAAAGAAATGAACAAACAAACAAACAAACAAACAAACAAACAAACAAACAAACAAACAGACAAACAAATAAATCAAAAACTTTTCAAAGTTAAAAAAATCCATTAATCGCGATAAAAGCTCGATGAACAAACGTCGAGAATGAAGCGTACAAAAATATAGAAATCATTTAGGAAAGCGCAATACTTAACAATGATATCGTGTATAAAAAAATTAAATATCCTATGTGTTAATGCTTCTAATGTCTTTTTGTTATTTCTAATTATTTAAGGAAGTACAAAATACGTGTAACAGCATCTGTCTCATACTTATTTCTGTACCATACAACACGATGATCATCGTACACAATTCTTTTTCCTTTATATTATGTTTCCCTTCGTTTTCCTTTCACTTTCAAAGAGACCAAAGAAGAATGTTTTGTTCAGCAACTTTTAATTCGCAACATTTCTATGTTATATCGTCGTTCGATATATCCAGGATCGGTATGTGTATATACATACATATACATATGTATATGTATCGTACATACAACATAACTTTTTAGAAACTTTGTCGTTTCAAATCTTTTGTAGTATACGAATAACTGATCTACTTTGAAAATTTAATTTGGAAAATTCTAGTACTGATCAGTCTTATAAATTCCATTTATATTTATATTTATATTTATATTTATATTTATATTTATATTTATAATTATATTCATATGCACACACACGCACATACGCGACACTCGCACGCGTGAACATTTGTTATATATCATTTTGGAATATTATCACTACGAGGAGTTTGCCCCGAATAGAGTAATTTCAAATAACTCTTCCTTCCTTTTCTTTTTTTTTTTCTATAGAAAGAGTCGTATCATGAATGAAAAATACTAAAGTTTCAATAAGTAATTCAAACGACAAAACGACAGAATTACAATCAATTCAAGAAATAATTTCATGGTGGTGCCGGTATAAAGAGAATTTTTACACACGGGCAAAGCTTGTAATATCACACACCGATTCGTGTTCTATATTAATCACAATTCTTTCTATTAATATCACATCATCGCCGATTGATACCTAATTTACTGTGAGAATTCTTATTAGAAATACAACGTATCGAAAGACTGAAGGGGATTCTTTTAAAACACGCATATACTTATATCGATCAATAATTGATATCGGTAATATACGTGGTCATATAAAACAATATGGGATAAGAATAATTGAGATATCCATTGGTATTTCTAAACTTAAAATTATTATCAGATCCAAATAACTAATACTAACTAGCAAAACTTGATTGAAATTTTACCAAATTGTTAGATTATCACGAAAAATATATTACACAAGTCTTGTGAACGAGTTGTCGTCGTCGTTTCTTCGTTGAACGAAGATACAACCTTTTTCTCATACGAGAGAACATTTCTTTATGCGATCTTAGAAATTTATACAATTGTCACAGTTATATCTCGTACTCGCCAACTTTTGATAGTAATTTGAAATCTACATTCATCGTTATACCGTGACTATACATGAAAGTTACGAGAAAAATCTTCTTTACTACAACGCTAACTAGATATGTATTCGTTTAAGATTATCACGAATCAAAACGTCCCTCTTATTTAATCTGGAATAACCGTATTATACCAATCTTAAATATATAATTAAATGTACGTATAAAATCTAAGAATCGCACGAAGAAATTTTTCCATTTGTTTTTAGTTTATTATCACAATTTCATTTCTCCAAATGGATTGCATTTTTTAGCTAAAAACACAGCCAATTTACGTTATCTTTCTCGAACCATTGCAGGTCGGCAAAACTGCTGCTTTAAAGAATTTTGACAGTTATCTAGAAAGTAGCATATAAGAAGTGCTCTCCTATCTTCTCCACTCTCTTACCACACACACACACACACACACACACAGATATATATATATATATATATCTGTGTGTGTGTGTGTGTGTGTGTGTGTGTATATGTATATAATTGCCTCTTTTGCGTTGAATGATTATAGACTAAATAACTGTAAAATATGGACTCGTTGGAAAAATTGATCAGCTTTGCACGCAGGAAAGGTAGAAAAACCATCTTCTTGATCTCCATCTGACTTGATGGAGATCGACGATATAATTGCTGTACTAAGAAAGTCATAAAACTCTCGAGATTATTTTTTCTTCACTGGGTCTGTTGGTACGATCTGTACAATTTCTTTTTCTCCAAAGTAAAATCCCTACTGATCATAATGGTACCTCCTCGCGTAAGGTTTCTGCAAAAGGAAAAAGAAAACAAACCAGTTTAAAAGAATTTGTCCATCAAGAATGGTTTTATTTAATTATTGAAATAGTTACTTACTTTAAGAATTGAGGTAACAGAATATGCCAAGATGTATGATCTTGTTTTAATGTTAGATAAAGTTCAAAAGTAGATATAGCATTAGGATCACACTGTATTTTTGATAATTTCTGGCACACGCTGTCTGTTTCAAAACTAATAAATAAAGTACAACCCCTGTGATAAACAAAACGCACATAAATTATATTTCACATTAAAAAATAAGAAGAAAGTATATATAAAAGAAGGATGAAAAAGAAAAACAACTTACCTAAGGCCACAGGGTTCATTTTCGGCCATACTGAGAACATCTTTAGCTATCCTAGGCAGGAGGTCGGCAGGTAGCAAAACCTCTCCGCACGCCAATTGAGCGTGCTTGGCCCTCCTCAATTCTACTTCAAGCCGTTTCGCTAAAGCCTGGCAAGCTCCATCAAATTCATCAGCCACTATTTCAGCTAAATTAACAAACAAATAATCAATTAAAATCTCAACAGATTCTGCTTGTTACGTTACAGCAATAGACGTTGCGCCTTTATATAAACTTGCGTATATGCACAAGTATTTATGAGGGTGTAGGTACAATGTATAGATGCACATGCGCATACGACGCACGGACGCACGCACACATAAAACTGTACGCCGCGCGTACAACGGTCCACCGTTTATATCTATATCTTGACCGGCAACCGAAATACACATTTGGGAAGAACTAAAGCTATCTCCGCGTTAACGTAATCTAATTAAATTATGAAAGTTTTAGATTTTAAACAATGATATTCATAAAGATATAAATTTTAATTGTATCAGCTAGGTAAGGATAATTTTTTCTCGAATTTTACATATACAATATATCTAATAACAAGCAAACGAACGCAAAAACGGAAAAACAATTGGTGAAAATTATCAAATTTTTTTCAAATCTGAAATTGGAATCATCAAAATTGTACCACGTTTGTATTTTTATTCTACGAAATATCAGCTGATTTTCTAAAACAAACAGCTTCGCTTCATCACCGACATACAGCAATTAATCAGTTGTTCTTTAAAAGAGTATATAAAGTATAATAGAAAGAAAGAATTGATGGATCGCTTGTTTGTGCAAAAAATAGTTAAATAAATTGAGAAAAAAGATACCGTACGTACCTCTTGTGTTGCTGAAATCCACATTTACAGGACATGGTAGAACCTCCATTATTCAAAAAACGTTATACACGAATAATTAATTTCACCACAACGACCTTCTTCAAACAGAACAGAGTAAGTACACGTATTCGTATTATGTATTTCTTCGATGCTACAAATATGTTCTATTGTAATTTGATATTATTTTCGCTTTTAATAATTTGATGACAATCTTTGTGAATTTCGACAAAGCCGATTGTTTCATCTACTTAGTAAATATGAATAGTTTTTTTTACTACAATTGTACTTTCACTTTGATTAACACCACGTCAAGCAAATACACCAACCACCACACTTTTTCTCTGAACAACTGATTAGCCGGCACAGTGACGCGACTATTATACCGGTAGCCCCCTCCCTTCCAATTTCTCCCCTCTACTGTTCCTTAACAAACCGCCTAGCAACACTGGCTACGTGATGTTTCGCACTGCATCCACTTCGGGTGTTTCCGTTTCTGGTCGTTCGGTTACCTTCGGTTCTTAATACAACTACTTTTCTCCGGGATCGTCCACCAAACCGATCAACTAAACTTACTGAACGACCGAAACAGCCTATCTTGGTTTAATCGTAGCCTACCGGTATTCTTCTTGTTTATATATTGTTCTTTATTTTCTTTTTTTTAATTCAACTAGCACTGAGAAAGCAGTTTCTTCTTGTTTTTACTAAAAATTAATTGCCATTTGTCACACCCATTATATAATAATAATAATAATAATAATAATAATAATAATAATAATAATAATAATAATAATAATAATAATAATAATAATAATAATAATAATAATAATAATAATAACAATAATAATAATAATAATTCTGTATAGTAACTCGTATTCAACAGAAGTTTGATTTTCAAACTATTCTTTCTTTGTTGTATCCTTATCTGTTACTATCTTTGCTCGATTTTTCGATCCTCATTCCTTTTTATTTTCTATCGTGTGTATTTAATCTCTTTTCATATACATTCTGGAATACAGAATAAAGGACACAAAGATTTATAAAAACGCATAATTATCCATACAATTAAAGTGTAAAATAATTTTATTCGTATATAAAAATGATGATGATGATGTTGATGATAATGATAATGATAATGATAATGATAATGATAATGATAATGATAATGATAATGATAATAATAATATAATGTAATAATAGTAATAATAACAACAACAGTAATAAAAGAGATAATAAAAAATTATCATTATTACGAGTTGATGAAGTAAACTTTAATTATCGCGGCTGGTACACGCTACGAACCTGTCTGCTGTCTATTGCTCTCTATTTTAGATATACAGACCTCCTACAGATGCATATATACATACGTATAAATAGATATGTATAAGTTGTATAATTTTATTCGTAAACGTATGACGTACGGCTAACTAAACAAGAGTCGAGGATAACTGGAATGATGCTTCTTTGTGTAAATGATGATTTCCAAATGAACGATTAAAAAAAAAAAAAGAAAACCCGGAAGAAAGTGAAAAAGCAGAGAAAAATAGAAACACCAGTTATCAATGAATAAGCAAATGTGTATGACTACGAAAAAATGAATAAATAGATTGTAAAATAAAGAGAATAAGCGTTTCTTATTGTACATCGGTAATGATTGTTACTTTACTTTCGAAATAAACGTAGAAGCGGTACTTACTTACTTACTTACTTACTGGGTACTTACTTTAAAACAGTTAAAATGTAGCAAAACGCAAAGTAATCAGAATGGCTATGTGATAATGGTGTAATAGTAGAATGGTTAAAAATATCATGACAGCGATATTACACCCTTTTACGTGATATATATAAGATTCAACGCTCATTTACAACAACGTTATCCGTATTTTGAATAATAATTCCCCCTTCGAGTCTTATTACTAGTTTATTCATCATTTTTGTAAAAAACAAATCTGACAATACGCGATACGATTATTTTTATCTTAAATAAATACATATAGGTATAGGATGTATTTCATTGTTATTAATATGCGATACTAGTATCGAACGTATGTGTAAATATGTACATACACTTCTTTTTCAGTAGATAACTTTTAAGGAACAATTTGTACGATTGATCGCTCGTAAGCAACGTTTATCTGAAGTTACTAATCCGTATAATTTAATCAAGCAATAGAATAGAAAGAAAAAGAAAATTACAGTATGTGTTCAAGTTGTTAATCATATTAATTATTTAAATAAATTATATGTATTATAGAGATAATTTAGAATATAGAGTATGAAGATTTTAATCGGATTTATGTGTATAGTATGATGCAACACCAATGAAAATTCATTTGATTTTTTTACATCAGATTCTTGAAGATAAATGAAGTGTCACATATTGCATCATTTTTTTAGTTCTTTACGTATAAGCAGAATTTGTCATTTATAATTGAATTAAATTAAACTCTTCTATAATGTATCTGCTAATTATGTATTAATACCATCTTATTTTCCTTCCTCTACCGTGGGACGAGGAGACAGTAAAATTTCTAAAAATTTTGTTCTTCAAATTCGAACCCATATTATGACTTATTAATTTTACTAGATTTCATACTACTTTATGTTATTTCATTTTTATCTTATCATGATATATACTATGCTAGTAATTTCTGAAATAAATTATACCTTTTGTTTTATTTTATTCGGTAAATTATAGTTACCTAATGGCTTCGTATATATGTATTTTTACTGGATCAGTCGATGAATCTTTCTAATTAGGTTTTATTTTTGATGTAACTGTTACATAATGTTGTTACCGTTGTAAGAAATACATTATATACTTACATACACATGTATGTGCATGTATGTACCACTTTTCGTGTATTTTATACCCTGTCAAATACGTAAGGTACATATATATATATAATAAATAATTGTATCATAAGCTAGTTATTCAGTAACGAAATTTGACAAGTTTGCTTTGTGACAAATGACAAGATAACCGTAGATTCTAGCATGAAATTTTCTTTTCTGTAATACTCTAATCGATCAACTAGCTAACAAAGAATTTGGTTCAGCCAATAATTTATTACAGTTTACAATTATGGTTTGTTGTAATTATACATAAACTATGTTGTAAAGTAAAGCATATATGTATATATATGTATATATATGAAGCGAAAGTTTACACATTGGATTCTTACCGCCCTCTGTTGAACATTATTCGTTTCAACAACTTCAAGTAACTTGAAAATGTCGATGATATCGTATGACGTGTAGTCGTGTGCTCTGTAATCATACTGTCAACAAAATGGAATATTTTAAAAGTAGCTTAAAATCCGTTTTAGGCTCTACACCTGCTGAAAATGAATTATCGGCTGCTGATACGGTATTTACAATTCTTCAAATCATTAAACTCATGTTTTTCTTTTAAAACTGTAATAATTTTTAATTAGCTACATATGTGTGTTTGTACCATTCTGCTATACATAAGAGTTTCTTTATTTTCATTGAATTAATCACACAGGTAGAACGATTAGTAGACAGATTACCATCGTCAACATTACTGGATGACAGAAGAGATGCTTGTCGAGCACTCAAAGCTCTTTCACGCACTTTTCGTCTTGAAGTTGGAGCTCAAGCAATGAACGTGCTGGGACAAATTTTAGAAATGGATAAAACAGATTGTGAAATCGTTGGTTTAGCATTGGATACTCTCTGCAATATAACTAATCCTAAGGCTTTTGACGAAGAGGGTAACATGCATGTTAATATTATACAATTAATTTTTTTTTACATATGTTTCTATAATGTATGTATTACTTGTAGTGGATAAATATGGACCAAAGAATAAAATAGGAGAGCAGTTCACAGAAATATTTATCAAAAATACAGATAATGTAGGATTGGTCTTGTCCCTTTTGGAAGAATTTGAATTCAAAGTTAGATGGCCAGCTTTAAAATTGTTAACGCATTTGTCAACTAACAGGCTAAAGGATATACAAGAAATAATTCTAGTTAGCCCCATGGGTGTTTCAAAATTAATGGATCTCCTTGGTGACAGTAGAGAAGTCATACGTAATGATGTATATTTTCATCAATTCAGAATATTTATATTTATTGTTGTTAAAAAATTATTGTGAAAAAGTAAAATTGTTTTTTTTTTCTTTTATATTGCTGCAGGCCTTGTTACTCCTTATTCAATTGACCAAGGGTAATGCAAATATTCAAAAAATTGTCGCATTCGAAAATGCATTTGATCGCATTTTCGATGTTATCTCCCAAGAAGGTAACGCGGAAGGTGGTATCGTCGTTGAAGATTGTCTACTACTCATGTTGAATCTTTTACGGGGAAATATAAGTAATCAAAATTTTTTTAAAGAAGGTAATATCTATTATTAATTATAAAAAGAAGATAGTTTTACCGTAGCATGTGTGATATACATATATATTAAAGTGCATGTTATTTTCATTATTATATTTTAGGTAGTTATATTCAAAAGTTAACTCCAATGTTTCAAATACCATCTGAAGTTGACGACAATTCTTTTGGGGTATGGAGTCCGCAAAAAGTGTCGAATGTTCACTGTATGGTACAAGTGATTCGTGCATTAGTACCACCGAGTGGACCAGCTCAGGCGAGTAAAAGAATAAATATACGTTCAGAAAATTTCTATTTTCATTCACGATTCCCTCGATTCTCGATATTTCGTTATTATTCCGTACTCGTCACATGTATACAGGCAGTGGCGAATTGTCAACGAATTATGAGAGCCTGCGGACTTTTACAAGCATTGTGCAATATATTAATGGCTAGCGGCGTACCTGCCGATGTGCTTACGGAAACGATTAATACGGTAGCTGAAGTTATCAGAGGAAATGCTAGTAATCAAGAATTTCTGGCAGGAGTGATGGCTCCTAGTAGTCCTCCTAGGTGATTATAACATTTAAATTGACATGTTTTTCTGCTTTTCTTTTTTGTTTTCTGTTTTTTCTTTCTTAAATTTATTTCTAGTCATTGAAAAAATGTTATTTTTCAGACCAGCAATCGTCGTTTTACTTATGTCCATGGTAAACGAAAAGCAACCATTTGCTTTAAGGTGCTCTATTCTTTATTGTTTCCAGTGTTTTTTGTATAAAAATGAAGTGGGACAAAGTCAGCTTATTCAGACTTTGTTACCTCAAGGTAACGAGATGCCGTCTTTGACAACAGGTTTGTAGAAAATCGCTGTATTGTATATCGTACGATCTATTTTCGTCTTTGTAGAAGAGTATAACGAAAATGAAAAATATTTTACAAATTTAATGTTGCTAGGGCAGCTGTTATGCGGAGGTTTATTTTCCCCCGATTCTTTATCAAATTGGTTTTCCGCCGTGGCATTGTCTTACGCATTGATCGACGATAACGCGCAAAAGGAACAGTTATTACGAGTACTTCTTGCAACAAATATCGGAAAACCGCCGGTGACTTTGATGCAACAGTGCGTCATGTTACTGCAACAAGGCAATAAGACGCAATGCAAATTAGGTCTTTTAATGCTGCTTTGCAGATGGACTGCTTACTGCCTAGCTGCCGTGAAATTTTTTTTGCTTATAGATTCTTCTATAGCCTATCTAACAGCATTGTTATCATCGTTGGAAAACAACGATGACTTACAAGAAACATTATTGCAAAGTATGTGCGCTATGCTTATTGGAATATGCGTACATTTTAATGATAACAGTGTTCCGAATTATACAAAGGTAACGAATGAAAGTGTGAAATAATAAAAGCAGTGATGTAACTGTGCTTAGGCTAGTATTGTGGACGGCATTATTTGTTTTTTAGGAGAAATTGTGTAATTTAATTGAGAACAGAATAGGAGTCGAGAGATTCCAGGATGCTATTGGTGGTCTTGTTAGGCACGAAATCTATTCTAGAACCTTAAAACATCCGCAACCTTCGGCGAAAAATCCTTCGGAACTTTTATTAGATCATGAGTTTTGTAGACTTTCAAAAACCTTGGAGGGTAATAATCATTATGTTTATTTATTTAATATAAAATCGGAAAAATCGAGAAAATTGTTATTTTATTATGTCGCATATACTTTCAGGTGTAATTATAAAATCTGTTTTGGAGGGAAGCAACGTGCACCATAAAAATCAAATAACAACATCGATACTTCCAGATTCCGTTTTGATAGCACAATATAAAGAGGTTATCCGAGAACAAGATTCTCAAATACAGAAACTTAATCAACTTGCAGAATCACTGATGAAAGAGAAGCATGAACTCGAAGTACGGTATATATTAGACGTAAAAGTCAAAGTTTTCGTCCTTTTCTCATTATGCATTATGAGTCACAATTATTTGAAATTTAAATAAATCCACGCGTCTCTCTTCTCTTCGTTATACTTTTACCGTTCGATTTTTTTTACTTGTATACACGATAGAAAAATAAAACAAAAGGACTGGTAATAAAAGAAAGGACTAAAACTTTTGCATACTCTCAAAAGTACATTCTCGTAAGTGATGTCCACGAAGAAATATAAGCAATGCTTATTGAAATATTTGTAAAAGCACTAATTATTTTTTTAGGCACAAATGCAGGATCTTCAGTCAACCGTTAGTCACTTAAAGGATCAAAACTTAGTTCTACGAGCTGCACAAACGAATTTGTTATCGGAAGAAAATGAAGCTAATTGTATAGCGAATAGAGGAGATTGCTCGATAGAAGTGGAGAAATATAAAAGTGTAATTATAGATTTAGAAAATCGTTTAGCTGAATGTACTTCAACGCTGAAGGAATATGAACGAAAACTTGAAGAAAGAAGCAAGACTGATTTGGAATCTGAATTAAGAGAAAAATCTGATGAATTAGAACAAATGAAGAAAGACCAAGAAAATCTTCTGGAACTGTTAACAGTGCAAAATAGTAAAATTATTTTATACAAAGAGAAATTGACCGCACTGGGTGAAAAGGTAGTTAATTCTGTGAAAACAAATTTTTCTTTTCTTTTTTTATCGTTTTCGATCCATGACACAATTAAGAATGTTAGTAATTTTTCGCAATTAGGTTGATACGGACGAAAGTTCTGCTGAACTGGACACCGACGATCAACCGGAATCCAGCAGTTCGGTCGATCGTATAGATTAGTATCTTCATAATTAAGAACTGTTACGGTAATGATAATACTAGAAAGTATTTTTTCGCTTTCGTTTCTTTTCCCTTCCATCCATTCATTTGAAACGATAACGTACCATCATGTCATGATAATACAATACACCATCTTCACACGTCGAAAAAGGAACATAATCTTTATTACGCTGTTAACATTTAATGTACAATATTAATGCAACGTGAATACCGATACGAACCGTTTCAATGAAAACTGATGAATGTTTGAACTGCGTTACATATGTAAAAAAAGGAATGTACGTTAATAATACAGTTTGTTTAAAGGGATATTTTTATTAACGATAATATATGGTTTTACCGATGATATTAATCACATTAAATATTAAACTTGACGAGGTATTGTATGCTACGAAACGGCTGGAAGAAAAAAGGTGAAATAATTAAGATTCCATTAATGAACATAATGTTCAACATTCCATTAATCAATATGTATATTCTGTTAAATTAATACACGTGATATAATTTAACACGGTGGCAAAAGATAGTATTCCTTCTTTTTACATACCTCTATTTAAAATAGTACAGTTGCGGTGTATTCTTGTATGATATTGTATGTATCATGTCTACCACAGTACAGTGTTTCTTATACATTCGTGATCTATTGTTTTTTTATGAAGTGCTCTCTCGCTGTTTGAGAACTGCTTGCACGCATTTTGCCATGGTAAGCGAAGCTCGAGATATTACATCTGTCATGAAAAACTGATCTAACGTTTTCTGTTTAACTTCTAATGGACTCGGGGACAACGAACCACTTGTTTCCTTTGCAAAAGAAATGTGAGTTAACGTAATTACACGGTTATGTACAATATCATTAAATATATTGTAATTTACCTTTGACAATTCCAACGCTTGAGCGAAATAATTGGCCGGTTCCACGTTACCATACCTAACTAAATGCGGTGCAATTTCTTCGAGTCTGGATCTGATTTCCGTCAAATTGTCGTACGGTAAACAAACTCCACAAAACTGTTGGAAATATTTCATTAATTTCTCTTTCCTGATCTATATATACTTAATACTTGACAACTTATTATTAATTACCTCTGAAAGAGCTCGTATAATTTTCCAATCCGGTCGCGCCATACCCGGCGGTGTGATTGCAGCACAAGTTTGCTGAGCACGTCCTTCTGTATTCACGTACGTGGCAACCTTTTCAGTGTACGCAGCTCCAGGAAGTATTACGTCAGCAATCGAAGCTCCCTCGTCACCGTGACTGCCTAAGTATTAATAAAACATCGAAAAATTTATTGTTACACTCCACAAATCAAGCAAATAATATAAAGGTAAGGTATCTCTTAGAAAAAGAAATTATTTTCGTTTTAAACAGACTAACTTTCACCCCCTAATCACTTGTCACTATCATATAATTCAATTTTGTTTCAAAGCCAACTTTTGTCTCAACCTAAATATCGACTAAGTAATTTATGTACCTATGTATATAATAACCGTATTGGGAAAATCTTCTTTCTTTATATTTGCATCATCAGCTCCAAGTAAAAATAGAACCTTTGGCTGTTGCTGTTTTACCTCATCAACGGACGACAAATAACCCACATCCAAAGCAGCTACTTGCGACGCATTCGTATGAAGTATATTTAATACCTTCCATTCCTCTGGAGTCTAGAAATAAAAAACAAACAAAAAATAATATATCTATAAATGAGTTTACACGAACACAAATTTTATATTATGATCCTCATCGTTATCATCGTAATTCATTATAACAATTTTTATCAATTTCTTTACCTTTGATTTTTCTCCTAAGGTCTGTGCCAATGATTGTGTTTCACATAAAATTTTTGCTCCGTCTTTTCTGGTTAATTGCTCGATGCCCAAAATAATTAGAGGTTTCTTAGCAGCTTTCAAAGTATTCGAAAATGCATGAGTACCATTCTTTAATTGCGTTATAATTTCTGGAGACTCGCCTAAATGCTAACATCGAATTAAAAGTTTAGCTTCTATACTATATGTAGAAATAAAATACGAATTCATTATCAAATTATGAAATTTTTTATTTACTTCATGATCGTATGTAAGATCTACGTTCGGACCAATCATAGCAATAGTCTGTTCACCATGAATATATCCTTTTCGCAAACGTGTATTCACCAATGGTGCTTCGTATCTCGGATTCGTACCAATTAGGAGTACGACATCAGCTTCTTCAATAGCAGCGATTGTATTATTTAATAAATAATTACTTCTTATATCACCAAAATTTTTTGGTAAACTTTGTTCCGTTGCAAGAGTTTCACCGCCAAGTCTATTTACTAAATCCTTCAATGCCACAAGAGCCTCAACATCAGCTAATTTTCCAGCAATCGCGGCACACTTGTTCAAAGGAACATCTTGAGTAGCTTGGGCAGCTGACAATTTCAACGACATAATTAACATTAAAGATAAATATTAAATTATAATTATAACCTACCTGCTAAAAGAGCATCTTCCCAATTAACAGATTCTAATTTTCCGTTGATTTTCATCATAGGAGTTATTAGTCTTTGACGCTTTAATCCATCATAAGAGAAACGTGCTTTATCCGACAACCATTCTTCATTTATTTCCTACATAAAATATTGTATCGTTCAAATTTATGAGTACTCTTCAAATTCTGATTATCATGATAATAATAATACCTCGTTGACTCGCGGTAATACTCTTAGAACTTCACCCGTTCTATGCGATATTACTATATTACTACCAACAGCATCAAGAACATCAATACTGTCTGTACGACGTGTTTCCCATGGGCGAGCAACGAAGGCATATGGCTTACTTGTTAACGCACCAACGGGACACAAGTCAATGATATTACCAGACAATTCGGACAGAAACATCTTTTCTACATACGTCCCTACCTGTTAGATGAAAATATAATGGTATGCGCTTTAAATATCAAAAGCGTTAAGATACTTCAGCTACAACAAAAAGATATTGCACATACTTGCATATCGTTTCCACGACCTGTAGTGCCTAGATCGTCAACACCGGCTACTTCAGATGCAAAACGAATACATCTTGTGCAGTGGATACAACGTGTCATAACTGTTTTTATTAGAGGTCCGATATCCTTATCCTCTACCGCCCTTTTGCCGCTGTAATTAATATCGACAAATCTGCTCCTGTCGCTGCCAAACGCCATACTCTGATCTTGCAAATCACATTCACCACCTTGATCACAAATTGGACAATCTAAAGGATGATTGACTAACAAAAATTCCATAACTCCTTCACGAGCTTTACGAGTTAAATCAGAATTTGTCTTTACCCTCCAACCTTTCATTACGGGCATGGCACAAGCTGCAACAGGCTAAATATATTTTTTACAAATTCATGTGACCATAATCATGAACAAATTGCCAATACCGTGGATGAAATATAAAAATTAATTAATGTTACCTTAACTTGTTTTTCAATTTCTACAAGACACATTCTGCAGTTTCCTGCAACTGCTAACCGTTCATGGTAACAAAATCTGGGAATTTCTACTCCTACTTTGGCAGCTGCCTAAAAAACAATAATTGAATAAACGTGTAGAAAAATGATCATACTTTGTCACCCAAGTTTGTAAACTGAAGTGTAAAAATATATTTGTTAAACAGAGAAAAAGGACAATTTACCTGCAAAACAGTTGTTCCTGGAGGAACTTGAACTGGCTTATCATCTATGAATACTTCTACTAATTCTTGTTGCAAGTTACAAGATGTTGTATGTAATCCCATAACAAAGAGTCTACCATTTGGTAGTCCTGTTAACAACCTTACCACCGGGAGCCTTAACATTTTCACTTAATCTTTCCACTACCTGTCAATCTTATCCTGTTATGTAAGAAAAAAATTACCCTTAACGTAACAACGAACGTAATAACCTAATTCTATGTTGTAAATATATCAATGGATATATTTTTTATTTTCTACATCTTCATTCTAATTTATGCTATATATCAACACGATAAAACTCTATTTATTATGATTTTCGTTTCAATGCATTTATAATAATTTTATTTAATCAACAATTACCAAATTATGTCCCGTCTTTAGAATCCCTCCTGAACTTCGCGGACATCTGCGACAAACGATCGATGAGATTGATCCAAAATAGAACTCTACAACTAACAACGCTTCATTTTGCTGTATATTTTACTGCACCAACGAGGAGGTGCGAAGAAAACGGTTTATTTCTGAACTTATCTTATATGATATAAATAATTACAGAGTTATGCAAGTTGCAAAAATTACATTACTGCAATATAGAATCATTGTAAGTTATTCGTTTTTGCAACGAATAACAAGTAATACCATATAATACCTATACTTGAATCAATAAATTTGAACAACTTTCGCATTTCGTACAAAAAATTATAAACAAACGAGCATCAAAACGAATGAAATGTAATTTCATACGAAAAAAAAGAAATAAAACATAGATAATAAATTCTTTACAAACAATTACCTATTTATATTTTAGAATAAATTATAACAAATAGATTTCGACTGACTTTAGAAGTATTTGAATAATTTGTTTCAATTAGCAATTTATAAAATATGATTTGCGTATCTAGTAATCATATAGTTTTTTACTTGTCAAAAATAATGTACCGGAATGACGTCACGCCGGGATGGAGTAACGAACCGTCAACTTTGCGCTGTATACAGCTTTCTCTTCCGGTAGGCAGAGAAAGGGACCTTCGTTATCAGAATCTTTAGTCAAGTATTCATTTTTTACTTGATTTTACACGATGGCTATCGGTAATCTTAAGACTGACGAGGGTGTCAAAGATTTAAATTCCTATTTAGCAGACCGTAGTTATATCGAAGGGTAAGCTTTGTAACAAGGCACAAATTTTATTATAATACACGTGGTGTTTCGGTAAAGCAATCAGATTTTTATTTTTTCTTTTTATTTATTTAATTATTTATTAAGTAACAAACTCGAATGAAATAAATTTTTTAGTTCGACTCTCTTGCTGTTGTTTTATACTTTCCTTCTTATTTTTTAATATTCAACAAACGTAACGTAAGTATCGGTAATATTCGGTTTCATACATGCAGTTTATTTTTTCCAACTGTCTCTAAGCTGTTAATTTATTCCATCTGTGAACGAATGAATTACATAATTAGAATTGAAAAACTGGACATTTATGCATAAAAACTAAAGATATAAAATTGTGTGTAATTGTGTTAAAATGAATGCAGTTAATATCAAAGGAGAATAAGGTAAATATAAATTATCTTGTATTCAAGGTGGCAACCTACCCAAGCTGATGTAGCTGTCTTAGAAGCTTTAGGAAAGACTCCAACATCTTCGAATCCTCATGTTTTACGGTGGTATAATCACATCAAATCGTATGATGTAAACTCACTTCCTGGAGAAAAGAAAGCACCTATCTTAAGTAGCAGTAACTCTACTAATGCAGCAGCAACAAAAAACGAAGCTGACAATGATAAAGATGACGATGATGTTGATCTCTTTGGATCGGACGAAGAAGAAGATGCAGAAGCTGCAAAAATTAGAGAGGAAAGATTGAAAGCGTATGCAGAAAAGAAATCTAAGAAACCAGCGCTTATTGCTAAATCTAGTCTTGTGTTAGATGTTAAACCATGGGGAGATGATACAGATATGAAAGCTATGGAAAAAGCTGTGAGATCTATCGAAATGGACGGATTAGTATGGGGGGCATGTAAGTCAAATTGTTTCTTTATTTACTAAAATTTGATTGTGCAAAATATTTTTTAATTTTACACAGAATTAAATTTGATTTTACATTTCCAGCTAAACTAGTGGCTGTGGGTTATGGTATCAATAAGTTCAGAATAATGTGTGTCATAGAAGATGATAAAGTATCTGTGGATTTGTTGGTGGAAGCAATTGAAGATTTTGAAGACCTAGTTCAATCTGTCGATATTGATTCATTCAATAAAATATAAATTGATTGTTTCTGTCTATTATTTTTAATGTAAACTTAATAAATAATAACAATAATTGTTTGTACATATAATTTGTTACTGGATTAAAACTACTGATGCGGTTTCAGTAATAATATTATGAAAGCTTTAAATAAAATATTTCTGCAGATAGCGTTATCTTAATGTTTCGAATAAGTTAACGAAGGAAAAGACATTTTTTACATGTATATAGGATAAATTAAATTATTATTTATGACAAAGGAAAGATACAGTAAATCTTAGCATAACAATCACTGAAAGTTTCAATTTACCATTTTTTTCTCTTAACTTATATTATTTAATACCAGTGTAGAATATAGGTGTAACGAAGGAAGTAAATTTTAGGAAGAAATCGGAAAAGATTTTCGTTTAGGGCATATCAGATTTACACATATGCTATACGGAGTATAATCAGCCATGGATAGGGGTATACAAGGTGTCCCAGAACTCCTGTAGGAGCCAGAAATGGAGGGTAGCTGAGACTATTCTGAACAACAATTTCCTTTGCAAAAATATCGGATGGGGCTTCGTTTTTGAATTATTAAGCAAAAACACTGACCAATCAGAGCGCGTCTCGGGCGCGCGCTCAATACTGTCAGTGTAGCGTCGAGCCTAGTCGCCCCGGGACAAGCGCCTCGGTAGAACAAGAAGCGTTAAGCACAAGTAATATTGGACATAAAAGTAAAAAACAAATGGTAGAATGTTATGAGAGTAACCGTACCTTAGAATAAAGAGAATGACTGAATGGCTGGATATCCCAACAGAAGGAATAAGTAAAAATTGCAGAATATTTTTCGGTATTATAAATACAGTCCTGGGGTCATCTAATTTGAATAGTAGAAAGATAAAACATTGTATTATTATAAAATAATGAATTTAATATCGTTCAAGCTTTGTTTTTCAATTTGTTTAAAGAGCAACTGAGAACGGTACATGGGGTGTTACCGACGAAATTAGCGAAACAGAAAATTGTATTTTTTCAAAAACCAGACCACTTTCGGATAAACTAAAGTTATAGAGACATTTATAACAACAAAATATTTTATGTAATGGTGTTAAAAAGCCGATTTTTAATAAAATAATTTTTACCGACTTTTTATTTTTACCCCTGGCGCCACCTGCGAACAAAGTGCTGAAACTACTCAATAATTACCGATTGAGAATTCCGAAACATTGTTAAAAATGGCGGGCTTTTCAAAATGAGTAATGTACTATTTTGATATTTCTTAATTAAATTCCTTATAAAGGTTTATTAATTAAACTTCTGCTTTAATTATTAAACTAGAAGAACTGGTGTATAATTTCTGATTGTTTCAATAAGAGAAAAACCTACATTTATGTCTTTTCTTCATTAATATAACTTTTAAAGCTGTATAATAAACGATTCAAAGCTATTAACATGGATATCGTTTTAATTTTATCATTTTCAATGCTTTCAGTACGATTGTGTACAGCATTTTATTAATTTAAGATGTTTTTTAAGCTGTAAAAAATTAATAACTTTGGGGAATACTCTGCTACTATTATAAGTGCTCAAAAATCACTTCTGTAGTTCTTAAATGAAGATTTTTCGTTTATCTAAACTATCAGAAATTATACACGAGTTCTCCCAGTCTCATAATCAAGTAGGAATTGAATAAATAAACCTTTTTAAGGAATTTAGTCAAGAAAATTTCAAAATAACACATTTCTCATTTAAAAAGCCCGCCATTTTTAACGATGTTTCGGATTTCTCAGTCGGTAATTGTTGATCAGTTTCAGCACTTTGTTCGGAGATGGCGCCAGGGGTAAAAAATATAATTATTTAAAAAATTGTAAAAATAATAAAAAATAGAGCTTGTACGGTGACAAATTGATACTTTTATGATAATATAATGTTTCCCCTTCCTTCAGTTCAAATTTGGTGATCCTAGAACATCATTTAAGTATATAAATCGATATAAACCTGCGCTTGATTACGAGACTCGAAGACTACATTTCAGGGCCTTTATTTATTATTTTCTTGCTTTATCGCGATTGTTAACTAATTAGAAACGTTCATGGTACTAAAAAGCTGCATTTATTCAATAAACTACATGATTCATACATTCAGCTTTACAATAGTTATTATATGTATTATTTATAACTAACGTTT
This sequence comes from Anthidium xuezhongi, assembly GCA_022405125.1. Classification (NCBI taxonomy): domain Eukaryota; kingdom Metazoa; phylum Arthropoda; class Insecta; order Hymenoptera; family Megachilidae; genus Anthidium; species Anthidium xuezhongi. Next base: position 112,164 of record CM039638.1, read on the forward strand.
ACAATTGTAATTTTGCGAGATTGCTGTGGAGAGAGTGGGAGGTCCGATCGGCGGGCGAGTATTGTCCTCTCGCTCGTACAGTGACGCGGAGGAAGTGAGAGGTCCGATCAGCGGGCGAGTATATTTTCAAATTTATTCCTCCTTTATATACCGAAAAATATTCTGCAATTTTTACTTATTCCTTCTGTTGGGATATCCAGCCATTCAGTCATTCCCTTTATTCTAAGGTACGATTACTCTCATAACATTCTACCATTTGTTTTTTACTTTTATGTTCAATATTACTTGTGTTTAACGCTTCTTGTTCTACCGAGGCGCTTGTCCCGGGGCGACTAGGCTCGACGCTACACTGACGGTACTGAGTGCGCGCCCGAGACGCGCTCTGATTGGTCAGTGTTTTTGCTTAATAATTCAAAAACGAAGCCCCATCCGATATTTTTGCAAAGGAAATTGTTGTTCAGAATAGTCTCAGCTACCCTCCATTTCTGACTCCTACAGGAGTTCTGGGACACCCTGTATAATTATATTTATCCACTTCCTGGCACAGATCACATTTTTATCAGTATCAGCGCCATCTTACGATTGCGTCTGCAATAAGGGTATGGTGATGCAATGACATTTGTGTATAAATACAAATGTGTGTGTACATACAGTATCCATATTCACGTTAGATCTGATATCGGTATACACTGTATGCACCATTATTGTTTCCATCGTAGCAAAGACGATATGTCACTGATGTTGTTCAATTAATATGCGTTTTTATAAATTGAAATTGTAATGTTAAATGTTATATATATGTTATTTATACAGTTAAACGTTAACAAGGCAACAAAATTTGACTGTCTTTAGAATAAAAAGTTATTAACACGTCTTTGTTTTGTCAATAGCGCCTCTGTAGGTTATTAATTTTAAAATAAAGGACAATTTTATTTTCAATAAAATATGTTGATAAATCACGATTCACAGTGTAGAAGTATTGCAGCATCTGAAATTCAGATGTTCCCAGATTTTGAAGGTACGGATATACTTTTAATGTATATTGAAATTATTCTTAATAATAATTCTTAAAATTCTTCTTTACAGACAGTAATTATTCACTTCTGTCGGACGATTTATTTCAAAGTCTGAGTTCTGAATTAGGCATACCTCTTCTCTTAGAAAATGAAATATCTTCGAAGACAAATGATAACATCAATGATCAGATCATAAATGACGATTCTTTAGGAGAATCTCTGACTAGTTTCAAAGATTTCAATATAAATATACCGCAACAAAGTTTAGGTATAAATGTTGTATATTGATCTTTTTAAATAAGTTTATAACTATTTGTAAAAATATAAATATATATGTATATATTGCCACATTTACAATTGCAAATTTAGATTTGGGTAATGATGCAAAGATGGAAATTAAATTAGAACCTATGAGTCCTACACAATTGCCTTTGTCACCTGCACCAACTCGTATGGAATCTAATAAATCAGATGAAATTGAAACCAACTCTGTTACTTCATTATGCGATTTTAAGGTATGGTTGAAATGTATTCAATAATTTGTTGGCATTCAGTATCTAACATCTATGTGTTTTGTACATTAATTTATTATAGCCAAATTTAGAAACACCACCTATTTCACCTCCACAAAACGGTTCCCCGTGTAAATCTCCAGAACACGAATGGAATCAGACAACATTCAAGAAAAAAATAACGCTTAAACCGTTGAAGCCTCAAAATATGAAACAAACAAAATTTATTCTCTCCAAAGTAAATTCTGCTAAACGTGTTCGAGTTCAACCAAAAAATAATATACAATTTACAGGTGATGGTAAGACAAAATAATTTATTTTCTTATAAACGTTAATATATAATAAAATAAACGTTATAAAGTTTATTTTAAATTGTATACTATATGTTTATATTTATAAATTATTCAGAACAGCCTCAGGGTGCTATACTTCTGAATAGCCAAAATTTTGTCACGCTCGGCCAGAAAGCTAAACAAGATTGTACATCATACCCTCTTGTAGCCCATTTATTACCAAGTAATGCAAATGACAAGATCCAAACTTCGGTACAATTCCCATCAGTGCAGATAAGAACAGAAGCAAACACAGTTCAAATACAACAAAAGAATCATATAAAAATAGTGGATAATATTCCTAACTTGTACGCATCAGGGAAAGAATCAGTGGTTAATGCTATGGATGCATCTTTAATCCTTAAAAATGAAACGGCAAGATGCACCTCTATAGTAGTGAATAATGATTCATCTAGATGTAGGCCAATAGTAATTAAAACAGAAAATTCGAATTATACCCCTATTGTTATAAAAAATGAGGCTCAAGATTTAAATTTTGTCGGGCGACAGGAATGCGAAATGAAAGCATTGAAAAGACAACAGAGGATGATCAAAAATAGGGAATCGGCTTGTTTGTCGCGAAAAAAGAAAAAAGAATATATATCTTCTTTAGAAAAACAAATTAACGATTTGCAACAAGAAAATAAGCTATTAAAAATGGTAAATATTCAATTATGTATTATATATCACAGTGTGTCAATTACTGAATAAGTCATTATAATCGTTTTTTCTTTTTTCTTTTTTTTTTGTTTTTTTTTTAATCAGGAAAACACAAACTTAAAACAAAGGATCTCAGCATTTGAAGATATATGTACTAGCAGTAAATTTAAAAATATGAATCGCAGTGTAAATAAAAAAAATGTAGCTATTCTTTTAGGCATGGTTTTCATGGTATCTTTAAATATTAATGGTTTTAGGTAAGTTTTTAGTAAATTATTGTTTGATTGTCAAGATTATGTAACAGTAACAATTTTTTAATATAATATAAACATAACGTGACGTTTCTTTGTTACAGAGATTTACTTTCACAAAGTGATCGATTGGACACGCTACCGGCCGATGTTCCCATTAATACAGAATATGTAAAGCATGGAAGAACTCTGCTTTGGACATCTAGAGATCAAATTCAGGAGAAAGATGAAGACAATTTTCGTAAAAATACATCAATGCCTCAGCCTATGTGTCCGATGCATATTAATCAGAGTGAATCGATTCGTTTGGATTATGAATTAAGACGTTGGATTGGTGGAAAGTCTGATAAAAATAATTGGAGTATGCTAAAGAAAGCAAAATTAGACTCAAAACTTTTGGGAGAGTTTTTATCCTCGCCTCGAACAATGCAAACAGAAGTTAAATATAAACGCAATTTATCTGAAATAAAAAAGTCACAGATAGTTAGAAAACAAACCGATCCACCAGTATCGAATGCGGTAGAAGTATTCTCTCCGATAATAAAAGAGCATGCTTCCCTGTTTGAAGCTCTAGGAAGAAGAGATGATACTTTTTATGTGGTTTGGTTCAGTGGGGAACACTTACTTCTACCAGCTTCAAGCAAAAACAGTACAGGTAGACCAAGGATGTCGCTGGTCCTTCCTGCTCTTCCTATGAATGGTAAGATTTCCTTTATTATTTGATGCTTAATTGCGATTCAAGTGGATTGATATTTCTTTGCAGAATCATTTTCCACGCCTGCTAATGACATAACTATGATGCAAATTGACTGTGAGGTTACCAACACGCAATTATTGCATTTACAACAATCGATTATACCTAGTAATCTGAGGAATAACAATAGATCTAGAAATCGTACACATCGAACTGAAACAACAAGTGATATATCGGATGCAGTAACAGCCGACACAACTAAAACTTACAAACCATATTTCATTAAGGAAACCAGTCATAAGACTTACCATGAAAGAAATTTAAGAGATGCATACATGGATAAAAGTAGCAGAAATTATATTGATACGACCGCCTATATATTGAAATAGAAAGTTATTTCTGAATTTAATTTAGAAGAGATGAAAAGTAATATACTAAAAACACACAAAGACATGTTCTTATTTCTATACAGAAATTTCTCATAGAATATAAAACGAAACATGCACATCGCACATATAAATGTATCGGTAATGCACACGCGCATAATACATGTTTGATACAATTTAGGTGTAAGTTCAAAAATAAGTTTACGTATACGTTGGAGGCTCTGGTTAAAAGTATCTTAATAAAAGATAGTTATTAAAATACTGCAGACAACTATAACTTTGAAATAAGAGAAAATGAAAAAAATGCATATAAAAACTACTTTTATCAGGATTTCCTATATTTTTGTTTACAGTTGAGTTACAGTTCTCTGAAGCTATAATTATAAATTAGTGATATAGTATTACTGATTATAAATGACTCAAAAAAACATATTTATGAAAGTTCGGTTTATTTAAATAATTATGTTCAAAATGTTTATCATAAAAACATCTAATATGAAAAACATTACTATTTTAAATCCGGTGTAGAACCACCAAGATATGATCTTAAATCTTCTATCGTGGATCGTATCAGTTTAGCTTTTATAAATGGCTTCCCAAGTTTCTGGTGAGCCGTATATCGATGACATCCACCGAAAGAGTAATAGTAGTCACCGCCTAAAACAAAAAAAAAAACATAATTATACAACATTAGGCACACATTTCGTGCGACTTTTAAGACTAAACCTTGGTTATTCAAATTTTAAAAGTGAATAAAAAGGAAGATGTCATTACCTTCGCTTCCTTTAATCCATAAAACATCGATCGGTGGCACCAATGATTCTGTTTCAGGGTTATTTAATGTCTCGACTAAACTTTCGACCTTTTTTCCATCCACAATTGAGGGGATAGGTCTGATAAGTACATCCATTGGAATATCATAAACATCAGCATCTGTCTTAGAATGAATGCTGGTGAAATTATTACTGTTCATTTCAGCATATGAATCTGTAAAATCAAATAAAAGAAAAAATGAACTACAATGTTTCAAATATAGTGGTTGATGGAAAAATTTGTTAATAGCATTTACGATTTTATTCTGTTACGAAAATATGACAAGATGATATATACATAAACAAAAATCAGTTAATAACTTTTGTTGAAGCCAACTATACATAATACATGACATTATTCATTGATCAATTGAACATGTTTTTTATGATGTCATCTCGAGTACCTTTATATACTATTTGTTAAATGATATCCTTATTGTTTTTTTAACCTGTACAACATGAGAGAACGTAATTAAAGTATGAAAAAAACATTAAAAGTAGCAAACGAAAAACATACATACAATGCTGTAATACTCGTGACGAATTTTATTCAGAAAATGAGCTCAAGCATTTTATGTTTATAGGTTTAACGATATCATAAGGGGAGAGGGGCTTGGGAGGGGGATAAAATATGATGGCAAGTGGGGACAATCATGATTATAAATGACTCATGATTTGAAAATAATACAGGTTTTTGGTAGCATTTTGTAAATATTTATCAGATTTTCTTCTTTAAATAATAGAAGATTTATGTGAGAAAAATATTTAACTTGTACTAGCTTCTTGCAGAATTAAAAATTATAATAGGAAAATGAACATTTCTTAAAAGTAATTAACGCTCTTTGTTTAACGTTTGATTAGCTAAAAAGGAAATAACATGCTCTGCCAAATTTCTGTATGCAGAAGCCTGATCAGTTTGCGGTGCAGCCAATACAACTGGTTTACCAGTATCACAACTTTTTGCTATATCTTTTGATAAGGGAATGGTTTGTAAAATTTGCACACCTAAAACAGATGATAAAATATTGCAACATCTATGTTAATATATGTTGTATGTATTTAAAATCTTAATACCAAGCTCTTGAGCAACAATTTCTATTCCTTCGCCGTAAAGTGTTATTTTATTGGAACAGTTAGGGCATATAACATTACTCATGTTTTCTACAATTCCAATAATTGGAATGTTCAACTTTTTAAACATATTTGCTCCTCTTGTTGTTACTTCTAAAGCTGGCTTTTGAGGTGTTGTTACCAATAATACACCGTTAACTGGAAGATTTTGTATTATCGAAAGATGCGTATCTCCTGTTCCAGGTGGAGTATCTATAATAAGATAATCCAAAGGATCCCATGCTACTTGGCGTAACAACTTATCAATTGCACTCATTACCATTAATCCCCTCCAAATCACTGGAGATTTATCATTAATTAAAAAGCCCATGGACATGCTGTATGTAGAAGAAAACTTTATGGTTTGAAAAAAATTGGTTGAAGCGAGAGTAAAATGCATGAAATCATTTCCTTACCACTTCACGCCATAATTAATAAGTGGTTCTATAAGATTCGCATTATTAATTACAGGGGATTGTTTCAAATTCATCATCAAAGGAACTGATGGTCCAAACACATCAGCATCGAGTAAACCAACGAATTTTTTGGGCTCAAGGATTTTTAAAGCGGTTGATAAATTTACGGCTACAGTAGATTTGCCAACTCCACCTTTTCCGGATGCTACGACAACAATTTGTTTGACGCCTTTCAAAGGTTTCTGTTTCGGAAGACCGCGCGCCATTATTTCTTTTCGTTTCGTATCCATCTCCGTTTGTTTGCTATCGCCGTTAAAAATCGAATGCTAAAATAAACGTAATGTTATTAGAAATTAGAAAATAACGCATGTCAAATACTGTTCTGTTTGTAAATATTATTCGAATGAAATTATATTATTTGAAATATATTATTGTTTACAGGATAGTACGTGTTGAAAGTTTCTAATATACATATATTTCGTAAAGGCGAGTTATTTATGTCAACCTGTTAAATGTTATGGAAAATATTGTAGGCAACGTAATGAATATACATACTATTGAAAATAATCGATACACATTTGTTTCATTATAATGTCGTTGGAAACGCGTACAGATTTTGGTAAAAACAAACACCAACATTTTTTGCAGTGACATAAATAAATATGTTCCGTGACTTCGTCCTGTATAACCTGAAATTCCGAGTCACATAATCGCTAAACGATTATAGCCTTATAATATATGGTATACGAATGTTTAAAATTTTCTTATAATTTCAACATCTATATTTATGGTACATTAATAAAGACTGTGATAATATGTTTTCGTCAATTTCGATTAAATAAGTACTCGTGGAGAGTTTGAATGCTTCTAACCAAAAGTAACTTAAATGTTTAACGTGGGGGCGGTGCAGTTTTTCATTACCGTGAAGCATATATCAGTAATGCGGTGCATTTTAGGTTTCTTTTTAACATAAATATGTGAAAGTAAGTTTTTTTTTTATTCTTGGTATAATTCAAAATTTCTTTTCTGTTTTCACAACTTTTCATTCTAAAATTGATTATCATTGTTATTATTTACGAATTTTGTTCGTAATCTATCATTGTTAGGCTGCAGTTAACCTAGATTTTTCGATTGTAACAGATATCGACTCTTATACATTAAATAAATCATGTTATTTCAAATATTTGTGAAAGTTTCGTTATGTTAAAACTTGACAGTTTTCAGTGTTTTTATTGGCGTGTAGTCAATTAATTAGTTTTTTCGTATGAATCTAAACGACATTCTCGTTACGAAAAAATATGTAAAATCGTTTAGATTCATTGACACGATTATGAATTTAAGCAGTTTGATATCATGGTATTCGTAATTTTACTATTAGATAAAAAGAGTTCATTCTATCTAAATCAATTAAGAAAGAGAATTTTTAATCAAAACATAATATTTTCCATTGTATCTGATATTGTAACAAAATGATGTATTTATTTGCGATGTGTTTAACAGTGTACCAAATATTAAATTTACATATTTATACATATAAATGTTACATATAAAAAAGAATTGTATTTTTTGTTAATAACACCTCTTAACACATAAATAATGCTATGTTTTATGTTTCAATATAGGTGGAACGTGTTGTATTACCTATTCGAGATATACAGAATATGGGCCTAAACGCAGCTGTACAAGCTCTAAAGTAAGGCAAAATAAGGAATAATTTTTTGAATCGGGGAAAATGTTTATCTAATGTATGTTGTAAAAATTGAACTCGATCTATGTGTGTTAGGAAAGCCGAGCCATTAAAGGATAAAGTACAACGTTGCAGAGACCTTTTAAACGACAATGACGCGTGGGTATGTCAGCAGCAATTACAAAAAATATATCAACAAGTTCTTATATTGGATTTGGAATACGCATTGGATAGAAAGGTTGAACAAGAACTTTGGAACCTTGGATTTAAAAACTACATAGCAACTTTACAGTCGCAAGCAAAAGACAGAAAGAATCCTAAACGCGGAGAATCTCAAGCTTTACTTAGTTGGTGTTTGGAGGCAGCGAGTGGTTTCTATTTGACGTTATTGCAAGAAATTTGTACAGCATTTGATTTAGATTTACCATTCAGAAGGTAAGTAGGTAGGTTAGATTATCAGATATATAAGAGAAGCGTTATTTTCTGCCGTGTTAAATAAAATTGACAGTACGTAAATATAGAAGTTAACAAATTTGATAGAATGTATATTTTCTAGAAAAGGTTACATATATGGGTGTACATCGCCATGGAAAGCTATCGAGAAATTATCAGTGCCTCACAAATCGTCGTGTTTTTATGCGTGCCAATATTGCCTTGTTCATTTGGGAGATATCGCTCGTTACAGGAACGAAAGTAAACAAGCGGAATTGTTCTACAGACACGCAGTGTCTTTGTCACCATCCAGCGGACAGCCATACAATCAACTAGCTCTGCTCGAAGCGTCACGTGGTAACAAATTGGGAACCGTGTTTCATTACACGCGATCTGTTGCCGTGAAACATCCTTTTCCTGTGGCTACAACGAATTTGGCGAAAACACTATCCTCCGCTTTAAACGACACATCGTTAAATATCGAGGGAAAAACTAAACTGACTTCTCAAGAATATATAGCGGTTTTTTTGAAGCTTCATGGTGTAATTCATAATCTAGGAGATTTAAAGGTTGCTTCTGCCTATGCGAAATTGTTAACTGAAACTTTAACAGCCTTGGTCGCAACAGAGAGTTTCAGCTCTTGGATGCTCGTGCAGATGTTTGTAATTAACTTGTATGCTTTGGAACACACAACGAACGTTGTCGTAGGCAGCAACGATGCATTGAAACACGAACAGTTAACATCGGATGAAAAGATAGCTCGGGAGTGCATTTTAGATCTTATAGCAGGTAGCTTGTCTGCTTTGTTATTACCTGTCTACACGATCAAGAATTCTATCATTGAGTATTTCGCTTTGCCTTCTATAAAACTGTGCCTTGACTGGATTCACACGAAACCCACAGTTTTGGAAGAAGTAGCTTTTACATCGAGACTTCAGATCTGGCCCAGCTTGTGCGTATTGTTAAACGCCATGCAGAATTGTGTAGCTGATTTTCCGTATGATCAATACGTTAAAGTACCACTGCCAGAGGATCGTGATCTACAAGGATTTTTACCCCTGGAGAAAAGTTTCGAATCGTTAAAATTTACGAATACCGATTTAGAGGACGACGTCGAGGCTTCCAATAAATTACGCGCAGTTCGCATCCTTCGCTTAGGACGTTGTTTAGCACAATATAAAATCAACGGTTCCGCGTTGATTGCCATTACATTGGGAGAGGAAAATGGTAACGATAGATTCAGTTCTATGAGCGAAGGAAACGGCTTGAGTAACGAACTGATCAAAGAACTGGAGGAGCTCAGTTTAAACAAAGAAAGGCAATCGATCGTATCGGTTAGTCCGGTTCTGTCGGAAACTGCCAGCAGCAAAGGTTCCACCGATGTCGATACGTTGGAGCAGCACACTTTGGACAAAAGGATAGGTATTTTGAAGCCTCAAGGTTCGTTGGAACGAAGCAAAGATTCGTCGTCGTCGTCCTCGTCGTTGATCGTTAATACAGAATTGAATAATTTCGAGAACAACACGTTGTCGTCGTCGTCGTCGTCGTCGTTACCCACCATTAGGAAACCGAGGCAAAATGTGGCGATGCAAACGATAATGCGACGCGCTGAAACCGAACAAAAGCAGGTTACGTTCAAGAACCTGTCACCGTTGAACATAGAAGAGGAAAACGAGAAAAAGCTGAAAACGAGTTCGTCGGTATCGCCGACGAAAGGTGTGTTGTCTTCTGCCGATAACAAAAGTGTACCGATCGTTATAGGAGAAACATTGAAACAATGCAATGTTCCGAATGCGTCGTCGAACGCGCTGATTACCGTTCAAAATCGCTTACCATTGATGCCTTTTGCCACGACTACCGTGCAGAATAATCATAATCAACACGTCGCTCCTTCGAATCAACCTAAAACAACCAAATTACAACATGTTGTTTCTCAGCCATCTCAGATGTCAAATTATCTTGCCTCGAAAGAGCAACAACAAACTTCTGCAATACTAACGACGACGGTACCCGCTACTTCTCCATGCGTTGCTGCTGGGACTATTTGTTATCAGAATCCAACGTTCAACGTACAAAATCCACAATTTACAAAAAGTTACATGACCAACCATGTAGGTAACATGTCGAGTTATCCGATTCAAGGACACTTTGCGCCTAGCCCGGCGCAACAGTCGATGTCGCAAAACATAAGTTTGCAGCATGCGCCCAACCAGAACAGATCTATGCATCAGAGAATGCAAACCCCGAATATGGGCCAGAATTCGTTGTTGCACCAAAACGTTGGAATCCCGTCTTCGACTCAGCCAAACGTTATACCGCCGAATGTTTCGCAGAACATCGGTTCCCAACAAACTGGAAACATCGCGCTGCAACAAGGTATCGCGACACAACAGCAAGCTCCTCATAGCTTGGGTATTCAACAGTTGGGTATGCAACAGCAAAATGCTACGAAAGCCAGCCTCAGACCGGGCGCGGTATCCTTACATAATCAGATTCCATTAACCAGTTCATCCGTTACGAACGTTTGTAATTTATCGACAATAAATACATATCAGAAGAAGCTTTATCAGGCCGCGTCTATGGTATCGAACGTACCGATTAATTCGTTGAACACGCCGACCACGCCGAATTTACAATTCAATTTTACCAACCAAAGTGATTTCAATCAAAATGCTTTCGGTCAAATATCACAGAAGCAATTGCCGTCGCAGATGTATAATAAAAACTCGGATATGTTGGAATTTTCACTGCCCAATCATGTGAACGTAGCGAAAAACCAATCCCAAAACGCGAACAGTTTCAATCCGCTCTTTCAAAATTACGAGGCTACGAATTTCAATTTATGGAAAGATACCCAACAACAACCGCAGCTTTCAACGGCCTGGGGTTCTGCCGGCAGAAGTATGCCATTGTCCGGCGAAGATACATCCGTTATAGAAACCTATCACAAGTGGGATGGTTCTCCTAATGCGGGAAACATGATTGCAGCCTCGTTGAGAGCTTGTAACAATTATCAACCGGATTCGCAACACACGAAACATTTTAGCAATGCGAACAGCTTAGAAAGTTCCAGCAGACCTCTAGAAGTACGTATTAATTCTAATTCGTGCGTCGAATGTAAATCGATCTCGTGCGTTATTGTAAATAACAGACTTGCACTTTTACATATATATAATATATATATATATATATATATATATATATATGTATATTTGCCAGCAGGTAGACGCGAAATCGAATCAATTGGTCAACACAGGGAACACCTATTCGTTGTTTAGCAGTAACAACGCGTGGGGATCGAGTTCGCAAAGTTCTAATGCCTCGAATCAAGATCAAACGAAAACTCGACTTAGCCAACAATCGTTATGGTCCGGACCTGGTCCGTCTCCATTAGAACGGCTTCTGGAACAGCAAAAATCATTACGCGAAGGAGGTACCTGAAGGAAAGCAATATAGTATTATGTCGAAATATATTGGAAAAAGATATATCCAGAATTCATGGATTTAGCTTACCAAGGGCATCTAGCAAAATGTACAACAACAACAACAACAACAACAACCACCACCACCACCACCACCACCACCACTACTACTATTACTACTACTACTACTACTACCACTACTACTACTACTACCACTACTACTACTACTACTACTACTCCTACTCCTACTCCTACTCCTACTCCTACTCCTACTACTACTACTACTACTACCACTACTACTACTACTACCACTACTACTACTACTACTACTACTACTACTACTACTACTACTACTACTACTACTACTACTACTACTACTACTACTACTACTACTACTACTACTACTACTACTACTACTACTACTACTACTACTACTACTACTACTACTACTACTATTACTACTACCACTACTGCTACTACAACAACAATAAATTCCATCGATCGTTCGGCGAAAACGTTAAATTTGTTACAAACCAACGATTAACGAGAGGTTTCGTAGACGATTAGATGTTCGTTAAGTAAGGTGAATGATACATACGTCCAAGGCGTTATGAATTACGCTATATATAAACACGTAGGTGTTTATTATTTACACACATTATTGCGGGCACGTCATAGAAAACAAAGGTATTCGGATTAATGGATAGTGCGTGATCAAATTTTTTTCAAAAAACAGTCCGATCGATTTGAACGTGGTAAAATGCGAAAGAACGAAATTCAAAAACAAAAAAGAAAATAAAAACTAGTAAATAAATAAATAAATGATTAAATAAGTAAATAAATAAATAAATAAAAATAAAGACTTATTACGAGTACCTAAGCAAACAATGTAATAAGGATATCGCGCACGAATCACATCATTAAAGTTTAGTAGGCGCGGGTAGTACGCGCGCACAGTTTTAAAAACGTATACATACTTTGTGAAAATGATGATTTCACGTCATTCGGTGATATTCTATGAAAACTGTGTACAAGTTTTGTTTATAACTAATGCTTTAATAAAACAAACGAAACGCATTCATCATAATGCATGAAGAAAATAAATCTGACATTTGTATTTTACAATCAAAAGATACATAACATATTACAGACGAAGAGAAGACAGTTTACTTTTACAAATTAAACTAAAAATTATATTAAATGCTTAAAAAAAAAAAAAAAAAAAGAAGAAAAAAAACATTGGTCGTTCAATAAAAATTAAACTGTGTTACAATTAATTATGTAGTCAATCTTGTATTACTTAATTTTATCGGATATTCCAATTTTTTTATAATTAATGTACAATTAAATGATCTTGTTTTTACTATTTGTAACATATCACTTCTATTTATGCAAACATTATGTTGGTAGGCAATTTTTTTGTCTACTAAGCATGATGTTACCTGTTTCAAATACAAAATAATTATTTACTGAACATCAACTAACTTCAATGAATTCATTCTGATACAACATTTAACAATCAATTTTTGATGTTAAAGTAATATTACCATTCCACGACGGCGTAAATATTGTTTCTCGCTCAAAATCACAATCCGATATTCGAATCTTATCGTTTCAACATCCTTATTTACAACTTGTAGATTAGTTGATAGTCCATTATTATGAATTGTAATTTTAACAAAAAATAAACCCATATTAGTTATAGAAAAAACCTGGTCATAATCTGTTGGCAACTTCAAAATATGTATTTCAAAATCTTTACTAAATATTTTGTTATCTTGACAAACCTGAAATTGAAATTTCACATTGACATGAAATTTCAAATTTGACATTTTATTACTATATATATATTAAAATGTAACCATAAGAAAGGTGTAGATTAATACTTCATAAAAGATATCCGTATGATATTGCTTCAAATGATTCATCAACTTTGTGTACGACAAATTTACTGTACGGCAACTCAGACAAGGATAATGTACCACCTGTCTGGGGATATTATTATTCTTCTGTTCATTATCTGTATATTTTATTTTATCTGTTTGAGTGGTAGAACATGATTTAAACACAATATCTGTTTGTGTACAAGTATCAGCAAATTGTTGCTTGTAGTTTGATTGCTCTAATTTTTCCATTATTTCTTTGCCAATAGCCAACTATTAAACATAAGAAATAGAATTAAAAATAGTTTTTAGTATCATTGCATTTTCAAAACTTATAAAAGATAGTTTTACTTACTTGTACGACAGTTATATTGCTTTAAGAAAAGAAGTAACCAATACACAGGGTGTTTAAAAATCACCTGAAGAACTCTATGCCATTGGATAGATCACGAGAAATCGAAACGAAAAGATTTATACAGCATTTTTCGATAGGATCGGTGTAGTTTAGCCACAATTCATTATTACAAATTGAAGAAACAACTAATCGGTACTCTTTTTGTTTCTTGATGTAAAAGTCAAGAGTTAGCGCGCAACGGCTGCGACTCGGATACGAAAGCACTAGCTCTTACTTCGCGCATCTTGTCAATTAAGCTACGCGTTAATGCTACAAATCTTTCCTTTTCTTTTCGTTTCGATTTCCCGTAATTTATTCACCGATATAGAGATTTTTAAGTAATTTTTTAACACCCTGTAGATGTATGTAGAAAAATAAAAGATTGTACATAAGCTTTGGATACTGGTCGATGATTAAATGTATATAAATAGTATAGCAATTGAATCTCTAATTTTTTATAAATAAAAAGGGGATTTTATATTCTCAACGTATTTCTTCGAAGAAACTAAAATTTTCCTGTTTATACATTGGAATAATAATTGATTATCTACCACTTTGACTGAACTTAAAGGTGTCATGTAGAACAAAAAAAAAAAAAAGAAAGAAAGAAAGAAAAAAATGATTGGTTCTAGCAAACTATCACAATTTATGAGTACCGACAAATAGATATTTTACGATACAATATCTTGTATCTTTGAAGTATTTATATACTTTAATACTGACCCGTATTAATAAATTTTATTAAAAAAATACTTGAATTATATGACCTGTATATCTTGGATGCCGGAGATCAACTGCTCTGCAAGTAAATTTCTAGTTTCAATGAAAATATTCTTGCATATTGGACAATTCTGTAGTTTTCTTCTACAAAAATTACAAATATGATGACCACTTTGGCATTGTAAAATCATAGAGTTAGATAGTTCCAAACATACACAACATTGAAGTAACTCCTCCAATATATCATTCCACTTCTAAAAACACAAATAGTTAAATAAATAAATAGATTGAAATATTCTTACATATACGTCAATACAATACTGTATGGCCTGTTACTTTATTTGAAAAACTGGTTATTATAACATAATTAAAAGAAAGAATACGATTTTAATATGTGAATAAAAAAGCTAAATTTTTGCAATTTATAATGTAGGAAAAGATTATACCTTGATACTATTCATTTTAAGTAACAGATAGTAATATAATATGCAGTAAAATAATGTTTGATAAACAAACAAGATTTGTGCAGTAAATTCCTTATCTTTATTTTGCGGGTACTTCCAGCAAAACTAAACTATGCTGTTAAACTTTAGATCATTAAAGTACTAAATCTGGATCCATTCTTCAAATTTGATTTCTCAATTATTACGTACAATAAAATGATTTGTTTGTAACAAAAATATGTATTGTTACGCTATTGTGCGAACGTAGCATTATAATATCGCAATATTTCCAATACTGTGATAATATTGTGTACTACACTATCACAGTATGAACACAGTTTAACTGTTACCACTGTAACCATATTTAGTATTATGTATCGATAACTAAATTAGAAGTAAAATTCGAAAGATGGAGAAGCAAAATTGTATAAAAATCAATTTATGATTAAAATTTCTGAATATTGTTTATAGTTACATAAGAATATACTTAACTAAATAAGATATTTAAAAATATTAGCTAGTTTACATGTAAAATAAACTAGACTGAATTTCTAGGGTCTTTGGTTACGTTTCTCTTCGTGAGGGCGCAACGATCAGCTTAAGGGACCTCCTTTTGGAACGTGGCATCGCACGAGAGAACGTTCCGCAGAAGCCTTTTGTCAACTTTATTATTAAAATGGTGAGTAACGTTTTATTACGGTAGATATAATTCGATAGACAAGATTCCCGATTATTTATACAAATGTTTCAATTGAAATAAAAATGCCGGATGCACATTATTCTGTTGGATTCATAATTGTAATGTGATCATGAAGCTGTGACCGTAGAAATTAACAGATGTAAATTTGTCAGTAAATTTTTATTATATGATATGTTTAACTCATTTTAGTACAAAAAATGAGAATCCTCTTTTTCTCGTAACCAGATATTATAAATAAATTAGCTGAAAAAGTTAAAAATAATCTCTTTATCTTAAAATTTACATGTTGCTGTTTTAGGGTTTTGTAAAAGTTGTTAAAAATAAGCAGTATTTCAAACGATATCAAGTCAAATTCAAAAGGCGTCGTGAGGGAAAGACTGATTATTATGCCCGTAAACGATTAACCATTCAAGATAAAAACAAATATAATACTCCTAAGTACAGGCTGGTAGTACGCTTGTCTAACAAGGATATTACTTGTCAGGTAAACAGATATTTAGATATAGTATTTATATGTTTAGTTACATTATTCAATTCTAATATACATACATATAGGTAGTATATTCAAGAATTGAAGGAGACAGAATTGTGTGTGCAGCATATAGCCATGAACTTCCAAAATATGGTGTTAAAGTTGGACTTACAAATTATGCTTCAGCATATTGTACAGGACTTTTATTAGCTCGAAGGGTAAGCATTTTTACATTATAATTTCTTTTACTCAATATATATATTTATTATTTAATGATGAATCACTCAGCTCGCTTTGATGCATAACTGAAGAAAATTCATTTGTTCCCTATTGTATAATTCTGAATATTAATTAATATAATTAAATATAATTCAAACAAGCTACTTTATGCAAACAGTTACATGTTTTTATATTTTTTTCTATAGCTGTTGAAAAAATTGGGCTTAGATACTTTATATGTGGGCACAACAGATGTAACTGGAGATGAATATAATGTTGAAGAATTAGACAAAGGTCCTGGTGCATTCAGATGTTATTTAGACACGGGTCTTATGCGTACAACTACTGGTGCTAGAGTTTTTGGTGCCATGAAAGGAGCTGTGGATGGTGGTTTGAACATTCCACATAGGTATTACATTAAAAATTCAATTAACAAGGAAATTATTTACAAAAAGTTTTTGCATGAATATTAAAATTTATTATCAGTATTAAGTAACGTGATGATTTCATGGCACATGCGCGTCATCTGAGTTATAGCAAGACATAACTTTGTATTTGTGTTCTACAGTATAATGTAATGTCTTTGCATGGATATAAAAGATTAAAGAAAGTGTCTCTGATATTGTTTAATTTAACATAGAAATTATATAAATTTGTTAACTTCGAATTTAATGTTTTGTTCTTTCTACTTCTTGATAAATAGCACCAAAAGGTTTCCAGGATATGATAGTGAATCTAAATCTTTTAACGCCGACGTTCATCGACAACATATTTTTGGACAACATGTTGCAAATTACATGAGGACGTTAGAAGAAGAGGACGATGAAGCTTTCAAGCGGCAATTTTCGCAATACATCAAAAATGGCATTACGGCCGATAGCGTAAGTTTTCATTCATATATTTTACTAGCATAATGTCAATCGTCCAACTTAAAATTACTGCCTGATTTTACAATCTTTGTAGTGTCGCAGTTGGACAATAGTAAATGCATTGGTTTTAAAAAATAAATGCATAAAATATGGCATTTTTTTATAGTAACCTATGTTACATTTTATATATTTATTTATTTATTTCTATGTGGCTTCAACCTATATGTTAAAACATTAATCAAATGTTTTGCTTGCTAATATTATCATTTTTGTTAACAGATCGAAGGTATTTATAAAAATGCTCATGAAGCTATTCGTGCAAATCCGGAACACACAAAGGTTACTAAAGAAAAAGTACCCGTTAAAAAGCGATGGAATCGTGCAAAACTTTCCTTGTCAGAGAGAAAGAATCGTGTTGCTCAAAAGAAAGCTGCTTTCCTTAAAACTCTGGAAGAAGTGGAAGCTTAATTTCTTTGTGGTGTACCTATGTCAACCTAAATATTTTGTCCAGAGTATACAAATTACCTCCTATCATGAACGTGTGAAACATACACGAGAAAATTTTGGTACAGAAATAAAAAATATTCGACAAAAATTTTCCAATTTTTACGCTATATTGACAAATGAATATGGTATCATCGACATAGCATAACGATTCATTTAAACCTGATATTATAAAACAATGAACCATGTAACATATTGTTCCTTATCCTTTTCTTTCTGGAAAAAAGAGTCCATCATTTTAGAGAGTCATTTCTTCGATATCATTTCTAGCCGATATGCAGGAGCAATGTATATATGTGTATAATACAACAAAACTATATTAGCATCGATATTCAGCAAAATAAAAATAGTTTAAAAGAACGTAAAAGTAGATGATAAATTACTCATTTATTGCATTTTAAATACACTGATTTTACAACTCGTTCCATATACAATAGGCGGCGGGAGTTCGTTTTTAAACCTAATAGATATGAAACACTGTCCATTATTTTGCTGTTTCTGCATTGTCTAATAAAATCAACATCCTTTTCATTAGATTCTACTCTGCTTTTAATTTAAAAAAAAAAAAAAAAGCAGATTGTATAATGATAAAACCACATGCTCAAAGAAGGTTTAATATTAGTTGTATTTTTTTTTTTCATCACGTTCGATAAGTGTTATTCACCGAAATACTCTAAAAAATTATTTAATACATAATACTGTAATTACTTCATTTATTTTGGTTTGTTTATTATATCACATTATATAGATTTTGTTTCTGTATCTTTATTTGGTTTTGTACATATAAGAGGATCATTTTCATGAATGCAAATAAATTAAATAAATAAGTCTAAAAATCTTTAACGAAAAAGAGAGAGTCTACTACGAGAACCAGGTAATCGGCCTTGTTGATCAATCAATCCAGCCTGAATATCTCCAATTGACGGAACGGTTCTTACTTCTCCTCGAGCTGCTACACTAGGTGGTGACTTAAGTAGTCGTCGTGCTACATTTTTTATATCATCTTTCGATATCCCATCTGGAAAAAGAGCAGAAGCAATGAAGAATTTTACTTTCGTATTAGATATAATATTTCTTTCGTTAATACGTAACTCACCGATTGCCTGTATGAAATATTCTGGACGTTTTCTTGATCCAGTAGCTAAAACTTGCCTTCCAATGTCTTCGAACACAATGGGTCTTTGTTCCAGATTCATAAGTAGCATGGATTGTAGCTGCTTTTTTGCTCTCTACATTATTTAAGAATTATCCAATTAAAATGATAAAAGTATTATTAACGTTACAAATAAGAATTGTAAGTAAAACCATACCGCTAACTCGCTATCCATAATACCATCGGCCATAGTAACCATTTCATGTACAATCACCTCTACCATATCTTTCACATGAGTCGGTATACAAGATGCATGAATGTAAAACAAACCTGTATCAGCGTATGCGTGATTGTATGCAGTTGCACTGTATAACCAGTGGTATCTGTAAAACGATTTTCATTTCTTTACAACGATGTTTCAATCATTCAAAAAACAAAATATTCCATATTTTACCTGTTAAGTACGTTTGTGTATAAACGAGTATACATGCCCTTTCCTGGACCTCCGGCACTGAAGCTATTGCCACCACCCATCATCATATTTAAAACACACATTGCAACAAAATCTGGGTCTTGATGGGAACAGCCTTCCAAACCTATCACTACGTGCGATAGTTCTGGCAGACCACTTGGTCCCGCGTATACGGGCACATTACATTCTTCCTGTAATATTTTAGTACAAAGTTGTTGTTGTTGTTGTTATTAATATTATTATAACCAATACATTTAAAAATACTTTTTTGTGTTTAATTTAAAAAAAAATAATAATTACAAGTATGTAACCTCCAGTATATTGAGCAATTGACAAATCAACGACACTTAAAGGTTTTCCCATAGAGTTCTTCTCTGTTTGTTGTTGTTCCTCTTCCCAAACAGACTTTTCATCAACAAAATATCTACAAAAGTATTTAAAATTCTATAAAACAGATAAATAACTCAATTGTTTAATCGATGGAAATTTTGAAATTACGGTTTAATCTAATAAACACTTAACAGTTCTAAGTATAATTACTTTTGAACCGACAAAACGAGATCTTTGTGCTCTACACCAACACCGGCCACAACCATTCTACTTGGTGTATAATGATTTCTTAAATATTCCAATAACACTTTTCTGTCTATGAAATCAATATTTTCTTTTGGACAAATCTTTGGAAGTCCAAGAGTATTGTTTCTGTACGCAGCCTACAAAAATACATCTCTTTATACATGTACAGATTTGATATTAGTATGAAATAATATTCATTATATCATACTTACAGCATGAATCATATCCATGAGTATTGGCTCCTGCTCTGGTCTTGTAAGTAAAGATTCTAATTCGAATTGAATCATTTGTCTAGCAGCATTTACCTATGAATTTTAATAATTACTTCATATATTTAATCCATACTTATATCGTTACGATTACGTAGTCTCATAATTGTATTAATGTTAGTTCATTAACACGATACAATATGTATAAAAAACAATTGTTTTTACCTCCTCTTGTGCAATTTGAGGTCTTAGTACAATGTCACCTAAAATTTGTACCACCGTATCCAATCCATTACGTTCTGCTGACGCAGCATAAACAAATGTATCTCTTGATGCTTGACAATCACATATCCCTCCATGTTTTTCTAGGGCGAGCATTATCTGATCTTTATTCTTATATGTTTTCGTAGACTGCAAAAGTAAATTACTGATTTTTTTTATTTCTTGAATACTAACTCTTTGATGTACAATAAAAATCTTACTCCAAATGCCAATTTTTCTAAGAAATGAGAAATACCGCTGGGATATGCAATTTCATATCGAGGACCAGAATCAAGTAATACTGCAACATATTATTTTACAATATGAATAGATTCAAAATTCTTTCAAAGATCTTTCGGACTTACCACCTACTGTACAAAATTGGCCAAACCGATTTTCAGATGCAACTTTTAGTCCATTTGGTAAAACTGTTACTTTAGTAAAATGATCCTCTTCCTTTGCTGTAGCATAAACTGCTTTGGGTAAATTAGGAATAGGTTTGGTTAATGGAGGAAATGGTGTAACCACAGTGTTTCGTGTTATTTTATTATTAGGAATCTTCTGAGAAGAAAAATTACATTTCTTTAAAATTGGAAAGGATTTCCTGTTTACTGCACTGTAAAAAATATGTTCTGTTTAATAAATAAAACAAATTGACAAAATAATCATATTACAAAGAAATTAAACAATATATTATTATTTATTTTTAATTAAAAAGCCTTCTACCAATACTGAATAGTTTTCTTCTTTTTTAAACTTATAATTACCTGTTTGCAATGGAAATTACAGAAGAGCCTTGTAACGCTTTTATCAACATTTTCGTTTCACCGTTTCTATACAATTTTTTAACATTTAAACTGACTTTTCACTTTTTACAGCTCAGAAAGTAAATAATTGTACAATCTTAATTAATTTTAATATAGATAATCGTGACAAATAACCTCTCTTTCGGTGTACGAACGAGGATGCGTTCAAAATGGTTCAAAACGAATTTTTTATGAGTTACGACAATTAGTCGGTAGCGCCACAATTCTAATGAACTTGTTGAAAAACTAAACGGAACGCAGTTGATTCAAGTGTGTTTCGATCAAATGTTACAATTAGATGTGCAACTTATTTTTAGTAAGGATACGTAATATAAGTTATTATAATATCTATCTATAACATCTCCATTATACATCCATAAAACGGGTACATACATAAATATATGAATAATAAAGACAAAAAGATAATACTTAGAATTTCGTTATATCGCCTTGCAACCTTTTTAACAAAATAAAAAATGAGCTCGTTTAAAGGATTAAGATTGAAAAACAAGAGTACAAAGAATACGAACTTAAATTCGATAAGTAAATCTCGTAAACAAATACGTAAGGAACTTCGGAAACAGAAGAAAATTAGTAAAGCAATTTATTTTCAGAAAAAAAATAAGTTACTTGTTCCATTTAATGTCGAACACGAAAAAACTGTTAATAACAACAAAAATATTAACGACTATGATAACAAAAATATTGTCAAGATGCAAAAGAAACCTATTGAACAAAAGAAAAGTAAATGGATTAAATCTAAAAAGAAAAATATACAGAAGGAGTTACTTGAACAAGCTAATTTAAAAGAGGATAAAATAATTAAAAAACTAGAAAAGCAACTGAAATTAAATAAAAGAAAAAAAAGTGCAATTCCAAAATCTTTTGCACTAGATGGCTTAGATTGTATCCTTGTATAAACTATTTAATTATGTCTATTAGAATTACGCTTTATTCTTGATATTAAGATATTACCTTTTATAAAAAATTCCTTAACATATGTACAGATCTTTTAGATTTTTGTTTAGAAAAGGATAGAGAGTATTTAATGGAAACAGAAGAGAAGCTCTTTATGGGTGAATTGGATGATGAGTTTGAAGAAAATTTAACAAAACGTGTTGACGAGGGTATCAATGAAAAGAAAACTGATACAAAAAGTGAATTATGTGATGCTAATGAAAATGTAAATGACGATTCATCTTTGAGCGAAGATGAAATTGTAAATGACAATTCGTCTTTGAGTGAAGATGAAATTGTAAATGAATTCGATTCAAAAACCCCTATAACAAAAGAAACCAAATCTAAACAGAATAAAAAGCATATTAACGGCGATGATTTTAATACTAATGATGGTGTATGGGAAGATATCTATGGAAGGAAAAGAGATAAAGATGGCAGAATTATACAAAATACTAACAGATACATTCCACCAGCTGCAAAAGCTGCTATTCATGGTACAAATTCAGAGAATGAAAAATTACATTATCTGAAAAAACAACTAAAGGGTTATTTAAATAGAGTAACAGAATATAATATTCATTATATAAGCAATCAGGTACTTAGATACTTTAAAGTAAAGTACAACCATACCATTAATACATTTATTTACTTATAATTTTCACATTTTAGATAGAAACGATGTACATGACAAACAGTCGTAACAATATGAACCTTGTATTAACAGAATTAACACTCGAAAGTTTAGTTACAAATGTACTTACTCCAAATAGACTTATTTGTGAACATACAATGTTGATCGCTATTTTGCATGCTAATATTGGTACAGAAATTGGTGCCAATTTTTTGGAAAAACTTGTTAAAAAATTTGTTGAAACAATAGAAAAACCTCAAAATGTAGAAAACAAAGAATTAGACAATATAATTCTTATAATTTCACATCTTTACAATTTTAAGGTATGAGAACTACGTTTATTGAATATTTATTTTAAGAAATATTCAACTACAACTTCTTTTTTTTATTAATTTGTTGCAGGTATATGGACACAAACTCCTCTATCAGATACTTAATAAACTTGCAATGAAATTTACAGAAAAAGAAATTGAATTGATATTACTTGTTTTAAAAACAGTAGGATTTTCACTAAGAAAAGATGATCCAGGAGCTTTGAAGGAATTTATAAAAGATCTACAACAAAAAGCTAGCCACGTGAACAGAGAAAAGTAAGTATCTTTTGTTCGTTAATTAAAAAACTAAAATGAATAAAAATTATCCAAAAAATTAATGTTATTATACAGTTCGAGAGTCAAATTTATGTTGGAAATTTTATTAGCAATCAAGAATAATAACATTAATAAAATACCCCAGTATGATCTTACCGAAGTGGAACATCTGAAGAAAGTTATGAAAGGTGTAATTCGTAAAGGCAATGCAATAATTCAATTTAACGTATCTCTAGAAGATTTGTTACATGGTAATATTTTCTTTATAATTAACATATTTAGAAATTTTTACACAATAAATTATATCTGATCGTTTTTTCATAGCTGATAAGAATGGAAAATGGTGGATTATAGGCTCAGCTTGGTCTGGGTCAAATACTATAGAAAACCCAACGGTTACAAACAAATCCAATGAGCTTCATTTTAGTCAAAAAATATTAGAATTAGCAAAGAAGCAACGAATGAACACAGATACTAGAAGAAATATTTTCTGTATTCTTATAACAGCCGAAGATTATCTAGATGCGTTTGAGAAACTTCATCATCTCGGTTTAAGAGACCAACAAGAAGGAGAAATTATACATGTTTTGATGCATTGTTGCTTGCAAGAACATAAATTCAACCCTTATTATGCGATACTAGCTCAAAAACTATGCGAATATAACCGGAAATATCAGGTACCATGTTATAGTTTATTTAGGATATACATGGATAAAATGTACTGAAAGGATCAGTCAAACTGTTTCGATAACTCAATAGTTGTTATAAATATATTTACACAAACATGTATGTTTGTTTTTAATATTTATTCATAACATTTTAGCTTACAATACAATACTCATTATGGGATAAATTAAAAACAATAGAAACATATGAATCTAAACAATTAAACAACTTGGCACAATTTTTAACTTATCTATTCATTGAAAACTATCTTTCTCTATCAGTTTTAAAAGTAAGTATTATTTATTGATTTCTTCATCATACTTAATTTATTAAAATCACGAAACATTTGTATCTTTTACTACCGATTGCTCTATGTTATAGGTCGTTCAATTTACTGAACTAGACAAGCACACTATGAAATTTCTTAAACAAATTATATTGGAAATTCTGTTGCACGAAAACGAAAAGACTTGTTTACGTGTATTTGAAAGAATTTCTGTTTCCCCTCAACTGCAAACTTTCAGGGAAAGTCTTCGTTTATTTATAAACTGTTTTTTAATCAAACATATAGATTCGAGTAATATATTAGAAGAGCAGAAGGTAACATTGAAAAGGAGAGTCGAATTAGTGGATAAAATATTAGTTTTGCACGGATCTAAAATTATGTTTTAAATGAATGAATAAAACAATTGTATCAATTGTTAATACAGTAAGAACTTTATTAACTTAGTAGATATATAACACAACATGTGATAGAATAAAACAAAAATATCAAAATATAAAATAATAATTTATTATTAAAGTTGTGCATTACTGTTTCCCTTCTATCGTATTGTATACAGAACACATAAAATATGGTTTATTAAGTTGCTTTGCATCAATAATAGCGAAAATATGCATGTTCAAAATTAGTTACCGCTTCTCAAAACTCTTCATACAAAGTTTGTAAGTATTTTCGTATTTTGAGTTTAAAGGTCCGGTACATACGTATCCGCCCAATCGATGAATACGAAGATAATCGTCACAGTTGATTTTACCGTCTCCGTTGCAATCCTAATAAAGAAAACGAAATGAACAATTTAACAATGGTAATTAAAACAACCTTGATAAATATTTAAAAATCAGCACTCAATATTAATTGACAATTTGCAAATTTATATATACCTGAGCAAATTTATCCATGTAGTTTTGAACTGTACGAGCTGCACAATATGGATCGTTCACGCAATTTGCGTATGCTTTATAAAAAAAATCAAATACCTTTCATAATTTGTTTTAATTATGTTTCTTTTATTTTTGTAAAAATAAATTAATAATTTACTAACCATTGTCATTTGAATTCGAATTATCGTCGAGGCTTGGCTTACCAGCATCGGCCCAATAACTCCATGTTATACGGAATGGTCCACAAACGGATCCGTCACAACGAAGCGTAACGTTACATCCGGATGCAGCCTCGCATATGCATCCTAAACATACCTTTGATAGCGTTTCGGTTCCTCTCACCGATGTGTGCTGCTCTTTATAACAAGAATAATTCATACAAAATTTATCGAGAATACTCTGTATGTGTATAGCAATTAAGGCGTTAAACGGAGAATAAATTTTTCAGTTTAATTGGTAAATTGTTTATGTTAAGTAAGTAACAGAATTTCTTATAACTATTTTAAACGAAATTCTTTGTATTTATTAATAAACTTAATTTTCACGCTGTCGGAAGATCGTATACAAGTGATCAAGGAACCGGATGTAGAACCAACATTCTTATTAATCCAGATTCCTTCACTCGTACGAATGTTATAAATCATTTTATGTATTTCATTCTTCCTCGTTTAATACGTTTATATATATTCAGAGCTATTTTGTTAATATATTTTACACATGCATACCTCCACAACAATCCATCTATGGTATTTTATATCATGACGGCGGTTGCATTCTTTCGAAATAAGTAGTATTCGTCATATTTATTTGAGAAATCAAACAAAACAAGTATAATTATTTCGATGTATTTTAAAGTCAACGAAATTACGAAAATATAATCAGATATACTTTATATCGTAAAGTATTGTTTTCGTTTTAATGATTTATATATATATGCGGATAGAAAAACAATTAAATAAATCGATGCAGTATGATATTATTCAAAAGTGATTGACACAAAACTGATATTATGCATTAGAATCAAAGACTTACGTCTTCATGATCGAAACTGATCATCGCACATAAAACTAATTATTAGTTTTAGTATGTTAATATATTTATGAATATTCGCTTACCATAAACAAAGAGGAGCATCAATAAGCAAGCGGTGCTTATCGAAATACTTCGAGAAGGAACCATCGCTAACGTGTTTGATTTCTATTCAATATACAAGTTAAAAATTTTAGAATTGTTACTGTTTTTAATAATTACAAACGTCCTCGAAAACTGCTACGGTATTCCCTGATGTGTCCTCCTGTTCTTTTATATATAACAGAGTTGTAGCGGATGAGACGAGTGGGCGGTGAACGCGTGTTGTCATCCAAAGAAGTGGGGAATCTAACGGAGGTCAGTGGCAAGGACTATCTTTAAAAAAAGATCACCGTGAAAAAAAAGCATTCAGAATCCAACTAATCCAGACATTGGGGCAAAGAGAGAAAAACCCGATATGCATATACACACGCATACGCACACACACATATGTATACAAATGTACATATATACATATGTTGCTTTAAAATGACAAACAAACATGATTTAAAAATTCCAAGAACCGTGTAACAGAATTTGATTAGAATCGTATATTTATAGGATTGTGTATGTCATCTTGAGAAGTTGTGTTTTTCAGAATTGCATTCCTGCAGATGTCGTTGTACTATATGTATAGATATATTCATGATTAAACACAGCCAAGGTCGATTTAAGAAAAATTTTCTGCTTCATATTTTGTTGAACAAATTGAGTTGTTTATTTTACGATATATCACAAGTATTTTTTTCTTTTCTCTTTTTTGTTTTTTTTTTTGTTTTCATTCATGTCTTAATTATTTCTATTTATTTTATTAATGTTACTCTTACAATTAGTATTTAGGATGGATTGCTAACATTTAGCACCACAGTTATTTTTAGAACTATGAAAAGTGTATATAACTGTTGATCAATGTAACAATGTAACACACTGACTGTAAAAAAAATACATTTTTACATATATAAATTATATTTTAATCGAACCGTCGATATATTTTTTGTCACAGAACGTAATAAAATTATAAAATGGTATGTTATAAAATTGATAAAATCTCAATTTTGTAGCATAATACTATTCCGAATTCATTTTCAGTAGCGCCATATGGAAATATCGGTTGTTACTAACTTCGCTAGTGTATTATACAGAGTGTCCCAGAACTCCTGTAGGAGCCGGAAATGGGGGGTAGCTGAGACTATTCTGAACAACAATTTCCTTTGCAAAAATATCGGATGGGACTTCGTTTTTGAATTATTTAACAAAAACACTGACGAATCAGAGCACGTCTCGGGCGCGCGCTCAGTACCGTCAGTGTAGCGTCGAGCCTAGTCGCCCCGGGACAAGCGCCTCGGTAGAACAGGAAGCGTTAAGTCCTGGGATCATCTAATTTGAATAGTAGAAAGATAAAACATTGTATTATTATAAAATAATGAATTTGATATCGTTCAAGCTCTATTTTTCAATTTGTTTAAAGAGCAACTGAGGACGGTACATGGGGTGTTACCGACGAAATTAGCGAAACAGAAAATTGTGTTTTTTCAAAAACCAGGCCACTTTTCGGATAAACTAAAGTTATAGAGACATTTATGACAACAAAATATTTTATGTAATGGTGTTAAAAAGCCGATTTTTAATAAAATAATTTTTACCGACTTTTTATTTTTACCCCTGGCGCCACCTGCGAACAAAGTGCTGAAACTACTCAATAATTACCGACTGAGAATTCCGAAACATCGTTAAAAATGGCGGGCTTTTCAAAATGAGTAATGTACTATTTTGATATTTCTTAATTAAATTCCTTATAAAGGTTTATTAATTAAACTTCTGCTTTAATTATTAAACTAGAAGAACTGGTGTATAATTTCTGATTGTTTCAATAAGAGAAAAACCTACATTTATGTCTTTTCTTCATTAATATAACTTTTAAAGTTGTATAATAAACGATTCAAAGCTATTAACATGGATATCGTTCTAATTTTATCATTTTCAATGCTTTCAGTACGATTGTGTACAGCATTTTATTAATTTAAGATGTTTTTTAAGCTGTAAAAAATTAATAACTTTGGGGAATACTCTGCTACTATTATAAGTGCTCAAAAATCACTTCTGTAGTTCTTAAATGAAGGTTTTTCGTTTATCTAAACTATCAGAAATTATACACGAGTTCTCCTAGTCTCATAATCAAGTAGGAATTGAATAAATAAACCTTTTTAAGGAATTTAATTAAGAAATATCAAAATAGTACATTACTCATTTTGAAAAGCCCGCCATTTTTAACGATGTTTCGGAATTCTCAGTCGGTAATTATTGAGTAGTTTCAGCACTTTGTTCGCAGGTGGTGCCAGGGGTAAAAATAAAAAGTCGGTAAAAATTATTTTATTAAAAATCGGCTTTTTAACACCATTACATAAAATATTTTGTTGTTATAAATGTCTCTATAACTTTAGTTTATCCGAAAAGTGGCCTGGTTTTTGAAAAAACACAATTTTCTGTTTCGCTAATTTCGTCGGTAACACCCCATGTACCGTCCTCAGTTGCTCTTTAAACAAATTGAAAAATAAAGCTTGAACGATATTAAATTCATTATTTTATAATAATACAATGTTTTATCTTTCTACTATTCAAATTAGATGACCCCAGGACTGTAATTATAATACCGAAAAATATTCTGCAATTTTTACTTATTCCTTCTGTTGGGATATCCAGCCATTCAGTCATTCCCTTTATTCTAAGGTACGATTACTCTCATAACTTTCTACCATTTGTTTTTTACTTTTATGTTCAATATTACTTGTGTTTAACGCTTCCTGTTCTACCGAGGCGCTTGTCCCGGGGCGACTAGGCTCGACGCTACACTGACTGTACTGAGCGCGCGCCCGAGACGTGCTCTGATTCGTCAGTGTTTTTGCTAAATAATTCAAAAACGAAGCCCCATCCGATATTTTTGCAAAGGAAATTGTTGTTCAGAATAGTCTCAGCTACCCCCCATTTCCGGCTCCTACAGGAGTTCTGGGACACCCTGTAGAATTATCGTGTTTATAAAAAAACTATTTTATATAAAACCCTATGCACTCATGTTTATTGATACACAAATAATATACAATCTGATTATTTGTGTATAAAAAAGAATGATCCGTTTTACAAAATAAATATGTATTACAGTTACATTGATATAAACATATATACATCTAGGGTTATTTCATTCTCTTTTGTTTTAATAAATGATTCCTTAAAGCAATCTGTTTTTCCTTAAAAGAACGTTTCACTTTACCCTTTACCTTATGCTTCAACATTTGAAAAGCTTTCGTCTTCTTTTTTTCACGATTCGTTTTACTGCAAAGTAGATTTTGTCGTCCGTCTTTGTAACCGAACTTTTCTCTTCCCTCTTGTCCTTTCTGTAAAATCAGAAAGCAAATATATCAAGTTAATTTCTGAAATTTTCCAATAAAATTAAAACGCACCTTCACTGATTCAATGCGAGCCTGCTTGTCGTGTTTTCGTTTTTTATAGATATGTTCTATATCAGTTAACTTAACAAAATCTCCACGTTCATTATCGTTGGGATGGGGTCTCTTTAGACCTCGTTTAGCATATGTTACTTGTTGTTTCGCTAGCGCGTTATCTATTTTTATAAATTCTTCATCGGTTAACAACCGTTGAACTGATATTATGGATGCCTTTTCCTTTTTCTCTGCCGTCATTATTTCCTTCTTTTCTAATGCTGCATCTTCTTGTTTTTTTAATTTTAACTTTTTTCTTTCAAGTTTTTTCAATCTACTATGTTGCTTCTTTTTATTTTGATTTGTTGTATCTTGATTTTCTGCTATATTTGTATTATTCGTTTCTGATTTATTATTTTTATTTATAACGTCGTCTTCGTGCTTTAAGATCTTTATCTCAGTGCTTTTATGTATTTCTGTAACATTTTCATCATTATTTTGTGCATTAATCTCTGTAGCTGACTCCTCTTTTCCTTCCTCCTCCTTCTTCTTCTTCAATTCTTCTTCATCATTATCATAATTATCAGTATCATCGTTATCATCATCAATGTTATCACCATCATTACTATCATCATAGCCATTATTATCACTATTATCTTCATCGCTACTATGGTTTACATCAATCCATTCATCATCGCTATCCTGGAATATATATTTCGTGATTACAACTTTTTCTATAGATGAGAAATAATTCTATGAAATAGGTTTTCATTTATACTGTCTTTACTTACGTCATTTTCGGAGTTAATCTTGGAAGTGTCTTGAGAACTGTCCAATGTATTATCTAGCAAAACATCAGCACCTGGTATGAAGTCAACGGCAGATATTTGGCCATATTTTTGAATTCCTAAAGCAACAGTTGCCTCTGTAGGTCGTCCTCTGTCCTTTTTATGCAACAATTCTGGCATTGTATTTCTATATAAAGTAATTAAAGACCGTGCAGCCATCATTACACTGCGTTCTTTATAATGCTTATATCGTACTAAATCTTGCAGTAAGTCTGCATTCATAACTAAAGGACATCGCGCGCATATTTCTCGAATAGCATTTAGTCTGCAATAAAACATTTGGATTAATCGATTAATTTTGATTAAATGACACTACATTGAGAAATTTGAGAAATTTAGATGTACCCAATGGCCATAACATCGGCAGAATTTCGTTCTGTAACAAAGTTGTTTGCCAAAGTTTTCAAGACAGGTTCTAATACATCAGGTGGTACAAGTTCGTGAGAAGACTGAGCGATAAATTGAAGGAGTTTTGTGACTTCTAAAATTATTTAAAAAAAAAAAATATATATATATATATACATATATAATTATAATTTTATCGAATTCTATTAATCAATTGTTAGTAATAGAGTGTACCTCTTTGATGTGGCTGCAAAAACCTTTGAAGATATGGATAAAAGTTCAATAGAAACAAATTATGTAATCCAATCAGCCTAGAAATCACATCCAAAACAAGTAATTTAATTTCAAATCTATCATTATTTTTTTCTAATTGTTTAAACAGTTTCTCTGCAAAACCCTGAGGATCGTGAATTAAATGTAATGCTGAGAAATTAAAACTAGGTGCTTTCGTTGATTTCTTCTTAGATTTCTAAAACATGTAAAATTAAAAAGTGTATTAAAAATGAAATATAATATTAACGACAATTTAACAGTTATTACAATTACTTACCGCTAGTAACTGTTTCGCTTTAGCTAATTGTCTCTCACGTTTTTTCGTTTTCTTATTTACCTTATTAGCCATCATAATATCTTTGATGTTTGGTTCGCTATCGCTATCGCTATCATCGGTTGCCTGATTTTCTACACCAGTTCCCAAAAAAAACTTTAAACAACTAACCATGACTTTAGTTGCTTTAGCAAAACATCCAGTTGCCAAGACATTCACTGTTTTTGCATCGTTCCAAATATTTTTGTTGTACAATTCTATCATGATATCTACAGACATTTTTGCAGCTCTAACATTGGAATCTTTTAACATTGAGAACATAAAATTTTGTAAAACTGTATTAACTTTTGCATTTTTTTGCTTAGCGTTGATATTTTTAATATCAGCAATGATGTGTGTCTCTAAAAATTGCCTCAGATTTTTATCCTGACATCTTAATAGTTGAAAGAACAGGTTGAGAAGTACAGTAGGTTCCAAAAGAGATTTATTACGCAGCTGAATCAAAGCTTTGCAAAATGTCTATAAAAAGAAGATACCAATTAGGATAAAAGTAAATAGAAAGCTAAAATATGATACGATATCATCACTGTATGTAACTTAACACTTACTAATCGCATGTCATTGTCAAGTACTGTGTTATATGTCTGTAGTACATCAATAATTTCTTGAGGAAATGATTGTAAAATGTTTGGGTAACAATGCGCCACCTGTATAAAAATAATAATATTACAAGTTAAAAATCTTTATTTTTAATTAGAAATCAGTAAATAAGTACAAAAGAAAATTATTTTTACACTTATTTATAATTAATACAATACTGATGTTTTGTAAAAAATATAAATTCTAAGATGTATAATTATATAAATAATTTTGTATGTTGAATCCGATGGTTTTGGCTATAACAAGAATAAAATCATATGATACGCAGCACTTTAATTTAGGCTCATCTAAACTATAATTTCCTACAATGGTAAGTAAACCAAGCTGACACATAGATGGAATCTGCGCAAGTAAATTAGCATTTATATCAACTTTTTCATCAAGAATTGCACAAAAAATAGCAAGCATTCTAGATACTGGAAAATTATTAGGCCCACAATGAGCTTTTAATATTGTCTTCTTTTTAGTAGCAGCTTTCTTTTTTCTTTTAAATTTTTGTTTCATGAATAGGTATTTATCTTCTTTTGCAGGATTATATGAAGCAAGATATGATGCAATTAGTATATATTTTGCGTAATATGGTAACTCAAAACTTAACGCCAGTCTCGTTGTCGATTCGATCTCTTTAGATAGTTGGTTGTGTTTTGCAAAATCGTCAAACGAAGCTCGAAGATAAATGACTTCTAAATTTGCTTTAAAAATCGTAGATATGTTTCTCCATAGCGTAGCAATGTCCGTTTTTTCAGATTTGTTAATTTCAATAGGCTCTATATATTTAGAAAAGTTTATCCTAGCCATGTAACGAAGTTCGTTAAGATCTCTACAAAATCTAAAAAATACAGACAGAAATAAATTCAAATAGTTTTTATAAAATGTATCTTCGTAACCGCTTGGTTTACTTAAAAATAAGATTTCGCTAAACTCATTTCGTGTATATTGTGAGAAATGAATTTTAATGGGCTCGTGTATGCCAATTTTTACTCTGAACTTTTCCCATACTATATCGCTTATGAATATTACACAAACATTAACATTTGAAATTTCCTTTAATTTAGTAAATGCAGGCAATAAGGTAATATCAATATTTCTTAACTTATCACATTTATCAAATACTATCATAATTGGTCCTGCATTATTTCTAGAAATTTCTTTAAGGTACATTACAAAATCTGCCATATTATCGCATTTGTATTGTGGTTTATCACTGATTATTGAATTAGTTAAATTTAATGACAAATCATTCAAGATATAATCAAACATGTGTTTACTATTAACATGTTCAATGCAATTAATAATAACTACTCTGTACTTTAAGTAAGAAAGCATACTTTTTACTACTAAGGATTTTCCAGTAGCCATATGACCATAAATAAATATACTGTGAGGCATTGATTCATCTAAATAACCTATTAAAGAATATAGCTGTTCTATTACTTTGTCTCGACAAATAATCTTTTCACTTAAATATTTCAAACAGTTTTCCATGATTACTGTTAATAATTTCTAAACAATAATTATCATCTAATATAAACTATAGAAGGGCAACTATTAGTAGTAAGTTGTCCATATATCTTGTTAATTATACCTGCAAAAAAAAGGTCTTTTCTGACATTTAAGAATTTTAGAATATAGGAACAATATTAAAAATATGTCATGTACTTAAGATCATGAAATTGCATACAATTGTTATATAGCATACCTGTGCCAAGAAAATGACAATTTCATCAAGACTTTTATTAAATTTGTTCGGTGTTAAACGAAATACTTCCAAGATTGATTTATAATGTTGATGCTGTTGAAGAAACTGAAAGGATATAGAAATATAATAAATATATAAAATAAATATATCAATTTGATAACTTACTTCTTCCTTATAAGACTCTGAGTCACGTTTGATAAGATTTTGTAGTTGTGGAAGATTTTCTGGTAGTTGATTATTGTGTCTCACCATTTTTTGACTTAAATTAATAAAATAAAAAATTAATTTAGTTTAAAAATATACGTATTTACTTAATCAATTAAATTGTTACTTGATTCAAATCATGCATTTTTATTTAACCTATAGAAAAGATTTAAGAATTATATGGACAACGATTTTTTAAATTTATCTGCTAAGTTCTTAATAACAAAAAATATAAAGTTCTAATAAATTTATTTTATTTAATAATCTCTAAGAATATTATTAAAAACTTACGCTATATGTATGCACGTGCATACATATAAAACAGTATGGTTATCCTTATTCAAATACTGACAAATACATTGATTAAAAGTGTAAAACAAATAAAGGAATGATATATGAATAGCTTACCCGGAAATATGTATAAATATATGTAAGCATCGAAATATTTGCGTGGAATGTCGTGCAATCGGTTTGATTTGGTGTAAAGTAATGTAGCAGCGTGACAATAGAACAATAGCTTTTTGCCGCCACGCTACAGTGGCTGTATGTTACATTTTCAAGCCCGGAAGTCGAAGCAGGCTGGAGACAAGTAACTGAAGGTATCTTTTTCAATATTGGCTCTAATCAGAGCAATATTAAGCATATGTATACGGAAATAAATAGCATAAATTATAAATATACAGTGTTTTATATCTACATATTAGGTAATATTAAATAATACCCGATAAACTAAATTAATAACATCTTTAACTTTTAACCAAATTAAATTACTGTGTTTAATTGGTTTTTATTATTCATAGTCTTACATTGTTATAATATTTTCTAAGCGAATATTAATGTTAATACCAAAAAAAAGTAACCATGTATAAATTCAAAATGGAATCCAATGGTGAAATATCCGAAGATGAAGAAGAGATTCTTGTATACGTTGAATTCGAAGGCCTTGTTGATAGTAATGTGTTTAATGAAAAACAATTACAATTAGATATGATTGGTATAGATACAGAATATCCAATAATGCAAATAAATGGAAGAGTAAGTTTGATTTATATGTTTATGAATAAATAAACAATATTATTATTATATAGTATTCATCTCAGTCATAATTTTAGTTTTACGAAGGTACTTATGAAGATGTTTGTGGTACCTATATGTTTTTTACAAAAAATGATAATTCTACAGTAAGCGATCCTGTTTTTGATACTGTTTCAAATTTGAAATATTTTGCTAAAACTAGAAAATGTTTGAAGATGAAAAGAATCTTCATAAAACCAAGAACAGAAGTTCTTGGTGATTCTGAACATGATCAATGTATTCCAAATCTAAATACACTTAAACAAGCAGGAATACCATTTCAATACCAAAAGCAAGGTATTCAATCTTAAATGACATACTTTATAAAATTATATTTTCAATATTTCTCTTATGTACTTTTAGACAAATTATAAAATTAAAATTTTATTTTATAGCTCTTTCTTTTTGGGATACAATGCGAAACAATAGGCTAAATGCACTACATTCTTACTTAGAAAAACAGCGAATTAGACAACATAAAAAATCTCAAGGAATAATATTAGAATCTGAATCTGATGAAGATAATCCATTTGCTATATACAATCATAAGGAAGAGACTAATAATTTTAACAATTCTGAAAATGTTTGTGTTGACTCAGAAAAGGAATCAAATTACTATGATAATCAGTCTTATTCTAAAGATAGTTATGAAACTCGAAATATTTCTAAGGTCAGTTGTCAAAACGATGATGAATTTGATTCTTCAACAGAATCGGAATCTTCAGTTGTCAAAGGTAATAGTTGTTGTACACGTAGGTCTATAAAAACATATAAAACTAAGGTAGTTTGTAAAAAAAATTTGAATATAAGTGGTAATAAACAAAAAATAAAACCCAAAACAAAACGTTCTACGTTAAAAAAGAAATTATCAAATGAAAAAGAGGTTGAAGATGAGAAAAAATCTGAAAATGGGGGTAATTACAATGTTATTAAAACTTTAAGTTCATTAGAAATTACTGCAAATAAAAATGAAGAAAAAGATAACATATGTAAATCAGTAAATGTTGAAACATTCAGATTAGAAGATAATCAAACAAATTCAAATAAAATAATACAAGATCCAAAGGAGGATCAGACAAAAGAGCTTTCGGAACAGTAGCTAACAATTAAGGAAGAGTTAAGTACAAAAATGAATTAATATAAATATAGAACAATAAATTTTTCTTTTTCTTTTTAAATGTATTTTCGTCGATTTTATAATTATTATGGTATTATTACATGTTAACATAAATTGTGTATTTTGTTTTAAAACAAAAGTATAAAATATTATACCATTTTTTGTACTATAATCATAAATGATTTAAGATTAAACATTCTTAATTTGTATATATTGCTTAATTAAATTTATTTAATTACATTAAAAATTAATATAAAATAATTTTGTACCAAACTTATTGTTGAAATACAACAACCTGAGATTTTTGTTTTTTCTAGATGATAGAGTTCTGAACAGTTTTTTTTATCTTTTTATTATTTTTTTTTAATAAAATATCAACAGTATTTGATAAATATCAAAATATCTTAAGACCTGTTATCCTTACACATATTTTATTTAAATTAGTTTTGAAATACTGAAACTGAATTGTCAAATTATAGAATAGCTATAATCCATTATTAACACATTACACGTCGGTCCTGTACTTATCGTTTAAACCGCTTTAATGTGTTAATAGTTGACATGTATAAATAAGTTTTAAATTGCATCAAAATATATCTTATTTGAGAAATTTGATGCGGATCTAAATATGTTTAATGCACGTATATGCATTTTAACAATATTTGGTTCACCGTTAGTATATTTTCTTAAATTGTTTATTTTAATCACCAATCCAAATCACCAGGAAGTTCATCAGGGTAATCTCCAGTCAAACAAGCAGTACAATGTCCAATGTAATTGCTTTCACGGTTATCCATACGAAATCTTACAGCTTTTACAAGTCCATCTACAGAGAGGTATGTTAAACTATCAGCCCCAACATGTTTTGCTAGTTTCACGTTATCTAATTTATTGGCAATTAATTCTTCTCTTGTTGGAATATTAATTCCCATATAACAAGGATATTTTAATGGAGGTGAAGCTATTCTAATATGAACCTATAAAGATAGATTTATGTATCAGTTGCTCTTTTATGTAACAGATCCGGATACATATGATTTGCAACTCACTTCTTTTGCTCCCGCATCACGAAGTAATTTAATAATAGGTCCAATAGTGTTTCCCCGAACAATTGAATCGTCAATTAGAATTAGTTTCTTTCCCTTCACATTTTCTGATAAAGCTCCGAATTTTTTTGCCACACCAAGTTGCCTAAGCCGCGTACTCGGTTGAATAAATGTTCTGCCAACGTATCTATTTTTACACAATACTTCTGCAAAAGGTATCTGGGACTGCAAAATAATATATTTTTTTTTTTTTAAATTTGTTTCCTTGAATAAAGTTTATAAACATTCATACATACTTACATACATACATACATACATACAATTAAGTGTATCTCAGATGTATAATAATATTATTATCCTACACTCGTAACTAATTATTACCGCAAAAAGATTTTATATTTTTACCTGTCTGGCATAACCATGTGCTGCTGCAGTTCCAGATTCAGGTACTGAACTAACTATATCTGCTTCTACTGGTGATTCTAAAGCAAGTTCTCGTCCGCATTGCATGCGAACAGAATAAACCATTTGTCCTATAGAATGAGATAAATTGTCATTATTTTTTCATGTAGATATTCGTTTTATAATACTACCATATTAATATTACATTAATTTAATTTATAATATAGTATAGTTTACCTTCAAAAATACTATCGCTACGTGCAAAATAAACATATTCGAAGATACAAAAGGCCTGAGGTTTTTTATCTGGTCTTTCGACGATATTTATAGTTTTAATACCCTCGCGTGTCAATTCCACAATTTCTCCAGGAAATACTTCACGCACGTAACGTGCTCCAATACTTAAAAATCCACACGATTCAGATGAAATGACCCAACCTTCAGCTTCGTCATCGTCGTCTGATTCGCTTCCTGCTGTATGTTTTATTGGATAGAATTATTATAACATCGTATAATGTAACATTCGTTCATCAAATCGTTATCTCCGTAACTTAATTACAAACCTAAGTTACCAATTGGTACAATTTTCCCAAGACATAACGGACGATTTCCATATGGATCTCGAACACCATATATCGTATCTCTTTGCATAATTACTAACGAATATGACAGTGGTGCTAACTGCATAAGATGTTTTATACGTGCTGGCCAATCCGGTCCATTTACTTCACCTTCAGGGGGATTCAGGCAAAGAGCTTGTGTTATTAATTCAGAATCTGAGTGAGTTGACAAGCCAACTCCACGTCCTAACACCTATCACGATGAATCAGAAATGATTAACGATAAATACCAAATAGATATGAAAATATTTATTTTAACTATACCATAAAATTACCATTTTTCTTAATGATTCTGTATTTACAAGTTCTCCATTATGAGCAACTGCTAGTGCTCCATGTGCGGTATGAACCACAAATGGTTGACAATTAACTTCTTCGCTTGCTGCGCTTGTGCTATATCTAGTATGACCAATTCCAAGATTTCCGCTCAATTTCTTCATATTTTCATCATTAAAAATGTTATTTATCATTCCCATACCCTTGTGGACATGGAAAGATTTTGAACATACACCTTCACTCGTAACAATACCTGCGCTTTCTTGACCTCTGTGTTGTAATGCCACTAAACCTAAATAAATTATGTAATAAGTAATGATGAAATGAAATTATGCAAGATGTAATTTTATATTTAAATTTACCTAAACAAATCACTTGAGCCACATCAATTTGAGATGGCCAATCACCTGCAGCAATGCATCCAAAAACTCCACATTCATGTGTGAGCCCAGTAATTGATTGTCTATTAATTTTTTCTTCATTATGCAATCTTTTATCTATTTTACTTTCGATAGACGTTAGTTGCGAGCAAGAATCTGCTTGCTTGTTACAAGACATTTCAAATATACTCTGAAAAACATTTATTCAAGTTAATATTGAACAATAATTTAAATACAAACAATTTATTTTATCATGTTAAATTAAACATTAGTTTCACAACTGAACATTGAAGTTGAGGGAATATTTGTTTTTGAAATTTACAAGTTAAATTTGTAAAAGCAGTATGATATTACAGTATCATAAAAAAAACATTGTTTTTCTTATGTTGCAAAATGTACAACAGACCCCCTCGAGATTCCTTCAGAATTATCAGTAATGCCCCTATAAACTATTGACCCCCAATGAACAGATAGAACCAAG
Source organism: Anthidium xuezhongi (assembly GCA_022405125.1). NCBI lineage: Eukaryota > Metazoa > Arthropoda > Insecta > Hymenoptera > Megachilidae > Anthidium > Anthidium xuezhongi. The sequence continues at coordinate 151,727 of CM039638.1, forward strand.
CTTTTAATATTACTGCTAAATTTTTTTCAATATACTTGCTTAATCAGTATTTCGCAACTGATTTCATCATTGTACCATATCAATGCTACTGTGTACAGAAAATATTTATACTTACAAGTTAATTTTACTATTCAGTAATATACTATACAAAAGAATAAAGAAAACAAGTTTTTGATTTTTTTGTCATAATTTTTTTCAAATTTAAAATATTTAAAAATTTTCAATATTTTTATTAAATTTTATTTATTTACAGTTTGCTCTTTTTTCATATATAATACATATTCAAGAGCAAGATTATTTCAATATATATGATTTTAAATATAATATATATGTATATATTTAATTTATTTATTAAAATAATAATTATGTTACTGTTAGCAAACGATTGAATAAAAAAAAAAAAGAAAAAAAAATGAAAATAATTGAATAACAACTTTAGTTTGCGTTCGAAATAATCATAATGATTTTATCGATTTATTAAACATTCGATCGATCCAAGAATGTAAAATTGTAATAGGATCAAGGTTACAACAGGTTTATTCAAGGCTGAAGTCACTTGTTGAATGATATTCTTAGCGGTTTCATAAATATCTCAAAATATAAATCACGTATATACGTTTTTAAACTATTTCCTTTGTAAATAAGTCTTATTTATTGTATTTTCTTCCAAATTTATGTTATTTAATTCCATAATTGTTTCAAACATTTATATTCAGTCAGATCGACCATAGTAATTGGCGCCGGTTAATACAAACAAATAATTGAAGTATGCGAGTTTTGAACTATACATATATATACATACCACGTGCGTCAAAAGTTTAAGCGTTTATGATGTTCCATATGCTCGAAAGGGAACCGCATAAAATATAATTCTCGACTGGCTTCAGAAACACGAATGAATGCGTAGACCAATGAAAACTTACTTATGACTGGAGGGGTCAGCTCATTTAGTTATTATCTTTTAAATTCTTTCCTTGCTTTTTTACGCTGTTTCAAATAACAAATATAGTTGACCGAAGATTTACAAAAATTTAACTATGCTTCGTTCAATTACATATTCGTACGTAGATCAATCTCAGGAATTACTATTTTTATTTTTACCAATATTAATATTCTTACCCGTAAGTCATACTTTTTGTGAACACTTGACATAAATCTTGTAAGGCTAAAACGCGCGCGCGCGCGCACACACATGTACACATAGCTATATATACATATATAAGAACATAATGTTATGTTGTTTTTCTCTTAACAAATTGTTTACGCACATTAAGTCGAGGGACATGATAGTCGTGTTATTTATGAAAACATATTTTCCTTCCGAATTTTAAATATTATTTTATTATTATATATACATATGTACATATATTTTAAAAGTTTTTAGGTATTTTCATCAATTTTTTTGTATAGATTAATTTTATTATTATGATTCTTTTTTCAAAAGCTTTTCTTTGGGTAATGCATGTGATCCACAGATTTATTATTTAATCGGAATAAAGATAATTCATAAACTTACACCAATCATATAGAACAAAATGTTCAAAGTGGGGATCTCTAAAAACTCGATCCTCATAAATAAGAATTCCTATCAATAAGTTAACAGAAAAGAGGAAACATGGACGGTAAGTACTCCATCAATTATTGTATAATTAGGTATTATAGAATCTTATATTTGATTTGATTTTGTATTTAATTTATTATATATATAATTGAATATCGTTCACGTGGTTGAAAGTATACATCGAGCAGTGATTTAATAACAACGATTTCAGTATTTTCTGTAACAATATTTTACGATATTCTTTCTTTAATTTGTTATAAAATGTCATTACCGAGTATAACTTCCTTTTTTTTTATATGCAACTGTAACATTTTCTTTAAATATCAACATTTTTTTATCAGATAATTTTTAATGAACTAAATTCTTTTGTTGTATTGTCCGATGAAATTTTGTTCTCATGTAACCGATCAAAGAATAGAATAAACCACAACTTTACTCGGATTGAAAAAAAAATACCACTGTTTCCTCTTTAATTTTTATTTAAATACAAATATCTTAAAATTATAGTATTCTTTTAAATTTTTTTTAAATTGATTACAAATTAATAATAGGTACGTAGATGTACGAATTAGAAGATATAAAAAATACAATTATTTAAATTATAATTCACATAATGCTATCTACATTATATGCAAACATCTTTTATTATAAAATTATTCTAATATGTAGCAATGTATTTTAACGTTATTGTCAGGAAATAATACCACGCGCATATGTAAATAAGCATTATGTTCGCGATATTTTTTTTATCTTTATTCCTTTTTATACAAGATTCATTTGCATTTTCCGAATCATTTTTTCTTTAAATAACATTTAATTATAAGTAGTAAATTTAAAAACGTAGTAAACACTGAATATGTTTAATTTCAGTGTTTTTCAGCAAAATAAATTGATTTAAACTTTTGAATTTAAACACCTACATGAGGATATTAAGCTGTTGTTATTATCATTTATGTCTATGTAAATTTAAATACAGAATACCGATTATTAATTACAAGTTGTAATTGCACATTTTTATATAAAATAACAATTACTTTTCTTCGTTTATTTATTAACATGAATAATTTTTTTTTGTTCTGTTTTTTAAATAGAATATAAGTGTGGAAACTTGATTATAGAAGGAAAAACCAAAAAGGTATACAAACTTTTAAATGATCCTGTTCTATGCCTAGTACAGAGTAAAGATCGCATTACTGCTGGAGATGGTGCAAAATCACATGAATTGAAAGGCAAAGCTGCAATCAGTACAGCTACAACAGCTAAAGTTTTTGAATTATTAAATCTAGCTGGAATAAAAACTGCTTTTATAAAAGTAATTAATGAAACCTCGTTTATTGCACAAAAATGTCAGATGCTTCCAATAGAATGGGTTACTAGAAGATTTGCAACGGGTAGTTTTTTGAAAAGACATCAAGGTAAAAAATTGAAAAGTAATCAAAAACATTTGAGAGAACATAGATGAATTTTTCTTTTTTCTGTAGGGGTTTCTGAAGGATACAAATTTTATCCGCCATTACAAGAAACTTTTTTTAAAGACGACAGCAATCATGATCCACAATGGTCAGAGGAACAAATTATTTCTGCAAATTTTAAATTAAATGGAGTTGCAGTAGGAAAAAGTGAATATGTCATTATGCAACACACTGCACTTGCTGTATTTGAAATTTTAGAAAGAGCATGGGCAACTAGAAATTGTGCTCTTATAGATATGAAAATAGAGTTTGGTATAAATGTAAATGGTGAAATTATGGTAGCAGATATAATCGACAGTGATTCTTGGAGACTTTGGCCATCTGGTGATAAAAGACTAATGAAAGACAAACAGGTATAACGTACAATCATTTCATTGAAACAGATAGAATATGTAATTATTTTATTCTAAAATATATGTATTTTTCTCTTTAGGTATATAGAGATTTAACTACCGTAACTGAAGAAGATTTAAATACTGTGAAGCATAATTTTGAATGGGTAGCAAATCAGCTCAATTACCTTATTCCTTTGCCCAGTAGCCTTATTGTTATTATAGCAGGATCACCTTCTGACGAAGAGCATTGTAAACAAATAGCAAAGTATGCAAAGCGTTTATACTTAGAAGTTCAGTTTCGTGTATGCAGTGCTCACAAGAGTACCCAAGAAGTACTCAATATTCTTGCAGAATATGAAGGCAATTTCAGAAAGGTATCTATTTAACAAATTAATAGATTATAAAAATTTATATATTATATTTCTGTTATAATTGTTTTATATTTTATATGCATTTTAAAAAATTTGAAGATTCATTGTAGAAAAATGTATCATATATGTACATTTCATGTCAATATAAATAACATTTGTATTAATAATGATTCACTATACTTAATATGCCGACGATTATATTCGAGCTTATTATATATGTCCGTTAAATATATGCTGTGAGGCGGTTCAATCATCAAAACATAGTGATAAAACCGTTGATATTAAGGAACGTATATTGTTTATTTCTACATTATCACAAATCATTCTTATTTCTCCTAGGTGGTGCTAATAGCTGTAGCAGGGAGAAGTAACGGATTGGGTCCAGTACTCGCTGGAAACACGACTTTGCCTGTTATTAATTGTCCTCCTGGTGGACCACAATCCGTTGCACACGATTTGTGGTCGTCGATTAACGTTCCTTCAGGTAAATTGTAAATCATACGTAATCGTAATTTTGATTTATACTATAATAATACGTTCGAATATGTTCTGTTTGTAGGAATTGGATGCACCACAGTCCTTTATCCTGAAAGTGCAGCTATTGCAGCGGCTGAAATTCATGCATTGCACGATCATCTCGTTTGGGCGCATCTGCGGGTAAAGCGGCTAATGAATTTCATCGCTTTAAAGCAAGCCGACGTTAAGTTAAGAAATCTCATGCTATAGAACTATTTAGTACGTGTTCAATATTCATGTACATAGTTCTTTAAGTTAATTTTATAATGTTTACATAAATGTTTACATTTTATAATGTTTACATTATAAAATTAAACATATGTTAAACATTTGATTATAGTTGTTGATATAAATGAAGAAATAACATATGGCAAATACTTTTCAACTTACAATCGCAGTTGGCGAAACAATTTTTCTTGATTTTTTACTGGAATTATTCATACTGGTTTGAATGTTTGTACCGTAATTTTTACTCAAACAGTAAATTAACTAATGAATTTAATATTGCACATAAATGTTCATGTTAGCCCTTTTTGTGTATACTGTGTTATTATTTCTTTTAGTTATTCTTTATTGGTTACAAGTGTATAACATTCATTTATTTCCATTCAAACAAATTTTTGAATAAGATAAGAGTATAGTTTTGTACACAATTAATTCTAATGTACCATTTTCCTGATCTGAAATAAATTAAAATAATGAATTATTTTAACTCTAACAATACAAAATGAAAATTATGTTCTTACTATATAAATGTTAACACAAATTTTGACTTGCTAAAGCTTCTATTTCATTAATCTCCTTGGGACATGTTTCTGTTAAGATTACTGGATCATTTTCTGTTATTAAGATATCATCCTCGATCCGTACACCTAAATTATAAAATTCTAGTGGAGCAAATTGATTTTTAGGATTAATGTATATACCTGCAAATGATAGAAAAAATGAAACGAAAATATATGATAATAAAGAAGCATGAAACACTCGATTTTATTCGACGTATCATACCAGGTTCTACCGTAATTATCATCCCTGGCTGAAGTCTCAAGTTTCTGGAAATTTTTCCTGTGTCATGTACGTCCATTCCCAAATAGTGGCTAACATGATGAGGGCAATAATTATGAACTGCAGAAAATAACTCGGTTCTACTTAAATGTTTTGGTATCAAATTAATTTCTTGTAATCTTTTTCCTAATAAAGAACACATATCGTGATATAATTGATCTAACGAAGGTAATTCTTTAAGTCTACGAATTAAATTGTTTTGAACATCTAATACTACATCATATACAATTTTTTGTTCTTGGGTAAAAGTGCCATTAATCGGCCATGTTCTAGTTACATCCGATGAATAAGCATGATATTCACAACCTAAAACAAATTTTAAATAAAACTATGTTGGGAATAAATAAGAACGAAAAATTTGCATTAACAAATCTACTAAACAAACCCGCATCCATTAAAACCATATCCCCATTTTGAATGATTTGGTTGTTACTAATATAGTGGATGATATTAGAATTTTTGCCTGCTGCAACAACTGGCGGATATGCCAAATGTTCTGCACCGTTCATTCGACATTCATAATCTACAGTTGCAAATAATTGGTGCTCGCTCATTTTTGGTTTTGACACTTCAATTGTTTTAGATATTGCTGCTGAGATAATTTTACAGCTTTTTTTCATTAAATCTATTTCAGATTGTGATTTAATCAGTCTAATTTTATGTGTTATGCTTTTTGGAGAAACAAACGTTTGGTTACTATTTAATTTAATTAATTCACATAATTTTCTGTTTAAGCTTGACTGTACTATATCAATATTGTCATACCAGATGGTATTTTTTTTATTCTCTTTTATAAATGAGAGAAAGAACTGTTCAAACTCAGTTACTGGAAATGCTAAATCAGTACCAAACACTTTAGGTGCTCTTTCAACTCCGGTTCTAGGACCATCCCATAATTCAGAATGTTCATCTTGTGGTGCCACAAACAATGTGGATATAACATTTTCGTTCTTTGCCGTAATTACCAAGATACTGTCGGGTTCTTGACAACCAGTGAAATACAAAAAATCTGTATTTTGTCGAAAAACATATGGTATTTTATCAGACATGTATACTTTAGACGAAGATGGAATAATTATAATATGTGGCTGATCAAGATTTGTAATACAAGCACGTAGAATGATATCCTCTATTAATTTTTCTCGTCTTTTTTTGAACTCATTAAGCTGAATTCCTGGTAAAACTTCTCCAATTTTCATTAAATGAGGATGCGTTGCTGCTGTTGGTTGGCCACATGACTGACAAGGAATTGTCAATGGTTCTTCAGTTTGTCGATGATTTAAATTATTTGTAAACGTTTCTATTGAATGTCTTATATATGCTCGCTGACCTATAATCGCGATTAATAACAAAGTAATGTTTACATTTAACAAATTCAATCTGTAACCTTGTACTTCTGTTTAAAAATATAACCTGTTAAATATCGGTACTTTGCGCTTCTTACCGTATTTTTTAACTTGTAGTGTAACAGAATTTCTTATGGTCGCGAACATTTTAAATTATTCTTAATTAAAGCTATTATATGTATTAAAAACTTTACTCACTAAATTACTAAAAACATTAGTATTTTTAGGGATCACATTCTCTCATAAAACAGGCTACGAAGAGTCTATAGTACGTATATGCATATCTATATACATAAATGTGTGTGTGTGTGTGTGTGTGTGTGTGTGTGTGTGCGCGCGCGCGCGCGCGCGCGTGTGTGTGTAAGTGCGTGTTTGCATGTACATAATATACATATAATTTCGTAAACTGTGTGCGGTTACGGTTGATACACTGTGATTTGACAGTACCACACTGATCTATTTCAATAAATCAGTGATCAATTTTTCGCCAATTTTTGCTAATTTCTGCAAATTCATAAATACTGCTTGAGTTATATTTTTTTCCGATCAATATACCGTCTAACGTTGTGTAATTTTTTTGTGAAAAATGAAACTTGGTTATTATAATGAAATACAGTGATAACGAAAGTCATAAAATAGAGAACAATGACAATTTTAAATATTGATAAATTATAATTTTTTTTTTAACTAAAACGATTTGTTACGTAGATAATGAAGAATAATAATTAATTTTTATGGACATTGATTGGTTAGGATAAAATGATTGAATTGCAAATTTTCAAATTGTATCAGGACCAGAGTATTAGAAACTTTGCTTAAAGATTTTGATTAAACATTAGGATATTTTGTATTAAATTCATTTTTTTTTTTTTCAATCAGGACGTGATTTTCTTGATTGAATGAGAAGGAGTTTGTATACTCCTTCTGTTATTTGCAAAAAATGTTTTATTATTCTTAAAATGCTGAAGATGAAGCAAATTAGAACTATTTAATATCATTAAATTGAAACGTGACATGTATTAAAAATCAAGATGAGCATTCAGTTAGACATTGTAATAAGGCCAGAGACCCGTTTGGATGCAAAATGGATCAAAACGGACTTGAAACGTTTACTTTATCGAGATGGTTTGGCTGAACTTTGGAATGAAATGGTACGGGATGGCGAGATTGTAGGTTCCTTCAGCGATGGCCTAATTAATTCATCTGGTATAATAGCTAAAAAAGGTGGTGAAAGAACTCTAATGATTAAAAAATTAAGATTAAGATTAATTAATTAAATTGATTAGTTGAAACTTAATATTTGAATATTTGAATATTTATTAGGTGAAAGTGGCCATTATTATTGTAACATGAGGGTTTTGTCCTGTCTGTGTTGCGATGGGATTTGTGGTCCACATCGTGGCTGTAATTGTGGACCTTGCCAAAAATTGGACGAAGAGGAAGCAGCGAGAGCAAATAAGCTTGTAGAAAAAAATATGCCAAGCCAACAAGTGATAGATTCGTGGCTTTGGGGTTCTCAGCCATGTAATGATTTTTATTACAATACAACAAATATTTTAATTAGAATATTATATTTACGATATATATGATGAAATGATAAAAATGTTATTTATGAAGTATTTCAAAGTGTATAATATTTGAATAACTTTTTAGCTATTTGCGATCTAACAACGTGTATCGATTTATTGATCAAGGAACAAAGAAAACTGTGTTACGAAGTTGCAAACAGTACATTATCAGCTACACGATTACGACAACGTTTAGTTGTAGCACGTCGATATTTTACGGCTCTTTCTCGTCATAAACCTCAGGAAACTAAAGATGTACCGCCAGCACCAAAGCCTGCCATTAAATTACAAAAAATGTATAGTAATTCGTTTTTATATATGAATATAGTAGAGCCATCATAGTACATGCATACAGTATTATCTGTTTGTAGCGAATTGAAAAATCAAGTAGACTTACAAATGTAGATCTAGGAAGGATTCGAGTATGTTTGAAATTTCTGTAAAAGTGAAATGATCGTATCGTATGTGTTAAGTTTGCTTAAAGTCGATGCTAGACAACGTCTAGAATAACGTAGTGTATAGAATCGAGTTTTCTTAACGAAGATGTAATAATTTCAGTATTAGACCAAATGAGAAAGCGACATTGGGTTTAGCACGTGTAGGATCTCGTGCAGCACTGAATTTTTCGTTCGCATACTTACGACGAGCATGGAGATCTGGAGAGGATGTTGAATTTTGTAGCGAGCTTCTGTCCGAATCGTTGGAAGCATTACAGTCATTGCCCGAGGCTACGCTTTTTGATGAGAATAACGTTTCCCAAGTTTGGTTGGAAGTAGTGGAACGATCAGCGAAGTTTTTAAGACAAGTTGTTACAGGGTATTTAAAATTTCTTAATCGTATCTTAATCAATTGAATGGATTAATCAGAGCGATTGAATTTTAGGGACATAGTTAACGGAAGATCGTGGTGCCCTATACCATTAAGTGATCAACACACGGCTCTATGTTTGTTGCTAGAATTAGTAACGCAGCGAGCCACGCTGTCGAGTTTGCTGGATTCCGTTTGTTTGTTGCTTCATTTGAGCGGTAAACACAAGCATCAAGACAATCGTGCGGTGCCACCCGGAAGCATGGCACCTTTGGTACCATTATTGAGAAGATTGAACGCGATTCCAGCCTTGAAGTCAAAACGAACGGACGTGAACGTTGCACCAGGTCCTTGCGAAGTTCTTCTCAAGTATTTAAGGCTACCCGAGGATGATTCCATGTCCGTTGATTTACGAAAAGCAGCAGTGATCATAATGTGTAATCTAAGCAGATTAGCCGCTCCTATATTACCTCCGATCGTAACCGATCGATTTCTAAAGAATCAAAGTCAAACGCTTCAAGAGGTTCTAGCTTGGGGTAGCGTGAAATTCGGTGGCAACGGTTCGTCTCCGTTTTATTGCGACGCGATCGCCGAACTTGGCGTGAAACAGCTTTGCTGTACCGAAAGAGCACTGATGATCCTTTCTACCGTTGGAAACGTTTATATGATGTATTACGGATCGGAGACTCAATACCCCCAAAGAGTATATGGATTTTCGGATAAACCAGTCGTGATGATCGCGTCCCATCCAGACGGCAAACATTATTTAGCACTGACGCAAGACAATTCCGTGTATTCGTGGGGAAACGGAGACGGTGGCCGATTAGGACACGGAGATAGGACGTGGTACGAGGAGCCAAAACTGATCGAGCCGTTGGTCGACAAAAACATAACATTTATAGCGTGCGGGAGTACTTATTCGGCGGCTCTCAGCTCAAACGGTGAACTGTACACTTGGGGACGAGGAAATTACGGAAGATTGGGCCACGGGAATTCGGACGACGTGACGGTTCCTACATTGGTAAGCGCCCTGAGCGGGCATATGGTCGTATATGTGGCATGCGGTAGCGGAGATTCTCAGACATTATGCGTCACCGCATCCGGTATAGTGTTCTCTTGGGGTGACGGTGATTACGGCAAGCTTGGCAGAGGAGGTTGCGATGGATCTAGAACACCGAAGATAGTTGATAAATTGTTGGACATAAACGTAGCAAAAGTATACTGCGGTGGACAATTTTCAGCAGCTTTGACAGCATACGGGGAAGTGTACACTTGGGGAAAAGGAGAGGCGTATCGTCTAGGTCACGGGGACGAGAAACACGTAAGATATCCGAAAGCCATCGAAGCGCTGAAAGCGAAAAAAGTGAAAGAATTATGCGTCGGAAGCTTGCACGTGCTAGCATTGACAGAGGATCAGTTGGTTTACGGATGGGGTAGAAACGATTACGGTCAAATCGATCCAGCTTTGGGCACCGTCGTTCCGGAACCTGTACTGTGTCCGACGCTATCCGGAAAGAACGTGATCGGGTTAGCTTGCGGACCGACGCAAAGTTTCGCTTGGTGTACGTCGGCTTGGTCGGTCGCGAGCCGAGTAGCTTTCGTCGTGGATATCTGCGAAGACACCTTCCGTTTATTAGACACCCTGTTGAGCAAGGCTTGCGAAGGATTGCCAAGTACGCGACCGCCTACCCAGGATCGCGAGTGTTTAGCGGTCGCTACTTTGAACTTGATCCGATTACAGTTGCATACAATGATTACACACAACATCGACTGTAAATCGATTGGATTGGCTGGCAGCTCGTTATTGAACTCATTGAAACAACGATGCGTCACCCTCGCTAGCAGTACGGGAATCCTAGCAACGATCCAAGAGGCTGCTCAAGCCGTCCTGCAAACCGGCTGGAGTATTCTGTTGCCGACGGCGAACGAACGCGCCAAAACTTTATCGAATTTCTTGTCGAAAACGAACGGCAATTTAGAACAAATAAATTCGAGCAACAACAACACCACCACCACCAACAACAACAACAACAACAATAACAACAACAACAACAACAACAACAACAATAGCAACATCATCAACAGCCACCACAATAACAGCAACACCAACAATAACAGTAACATCAACAACAACAGCAACAGCAACAGCAACAACAACTACAACGTGGTAATTAACAGCAACAATAACGGTCAACAATTTATGGCCGATCTGTTGGTTTCTAGTTTAATGGCGGACGGTGGACTAGAACTAGCGCTAAAAACTGCGGTAAAAGCAGAGACGACGGATGTCGTCGACGAGAAGGAGTTTCTCGCGATAAATAAATCAAGCGACACGAAACAAGCGAAAGAATTGAACTCGGAGAAGAACAGCAGTACCATATCGTTGCTACAGCTGGTGAAACAGTTGATAAAAAATGGGAGTTGTATCACGCAGTCCAGACTGCAGGCCGTAGATGAATCGGCTCGCAATTGCGAGGAGACGCAAAGGAGAGACAGTTACCCGAGCCTGAATCTTCTTCTGAAGTTTCAACGATTGTTGATCGCACAGGTGTACGAGTGCATCAACGAGTCTGGAACGAATAATTTGCGCGATCAAGAGATGCTCGGAGCGGAATCGCTTCTGAAGAAATATATTTCACAGATTTCCGTTCACGTGATCGAGGTGATGTCGCTCGCCGTCGAGCTGGCAAACACCAGTATCAAACGATTCATTTTTATCAGTACCGTTCTAAAGGGCGACATCGTGAACGTTTTGTTACCCGAATTGGTCACTTGTCTAATTTTACTGCAACTGGATTATCCAATGTTGTTGCTGAACACGAACTGGATGGAAATAATGACCCCGATATTGGACGCGCTCGATCAGTTCAATAAACTGGTGCCGACGATCGAGAAAAACGAAATGGACGATTTGTCTTGGCCGGGAATCATAGCCCCGCAACACGGCAACAAGGTGTCGATATCGGACGAGCCTTCGGTGATTCGTTGGGCCGATTTGGAGAATCACAACCGCGACGGTGGGCTTTGGGTGGTGGTGAACAACAACGTGTACGATGTGCAAGACGTTCGGCTGGACGGCAAGTCGAATTCGTTGGAAGGTTTGCAGAGAAGCGTGGCTGCTAGTTGGGACGGTTCCGGCGAGATCGGGACCGAGGCCCGTGGCCCGGTAACGCGAACGATGATGGATTCTTATTTCGTTGGCCATTACTGTCACTTCGAGCCCGAGAACGCTGAAATTACCGTCGACGTCACGGACGTGTGCTCCTCTTTGCTCGACACGGAAAGAGCGTTGGCTTTTCTCTTGGGACTTCATGCTCACAGGATGCGACAGAGTTTACCATTGCAATCGGCGGAAGAGGAAGCCGTCGTTTGGTTGAACGCGAACTTCCTCAGAGGCGGCCTGCAAATCCTACAACCGCCGAATCCTTACGAGGAGGAGAAGGACGAAGCGAGAAGCAATACTTCGACAGCCGCGAACTCTCCCACGGAACCTCCGCTTATTCCCATACGCACGAAAAACGAGTCGCCGCTAAAGGAGAGGGACGATCGAGTGACCGCGTTCATATGCGCCCTGGCCGAGGCTCACAACAGAAGCGACGCGCAGGTTCAAACCTTTTTCACCATAGTCGAGAAATACTCGAAGGCCAACAATCTTCTGGCGCACACCGACTTTTGCGACGATCATCCGGTCGAAGAAGTTGGCCGGCTTTTAATGGCCGTTATCATCAAGCACCTCGCGTTGGGCAATCAGGCGATCAGCCTGATCGATCAGGAAATCGGGAACGACAACGGCGCGAGGCTAACGAAACCGTTGGCTGAAATGGTCCGAGCGATCCATCAGACGAAATGGAATTTGATCAGGATCAGGCAGCAACAGAATAGAAGTTACAAAGAGGTATGCGCGCCGGCTCAAGAGAGATGCAGGTTCCTTCTCCACGAGGTACGTTCGGCCACCAGTTACGAGATCAAAGGACTGCGAGATCTGAAATTGTTGCACACAGTGGCGAGATTCAAGAAGACCGTTCGGACGGTGATCAGGGACATACGAAGGAACAAAGAGTCACCGAGTAAACCCGAGGATATTGTGAACGCCTCGATTCAGAATGCAAAGATAAAAGGCAAATCGGACGAGGACACGACACCGACGAAAGAGGCGAAGCCGCCGTCCTCGCCGAGGTTCGAGAACCTATTGGACACGAAGAAAACGTACGCCAAGATAACCGAGAAGATCAGGCAGCGAACGTTGAACATCGACTCGAACGAGCTGATGACGAATATCATCAATTTCGTGATCACCGAAGACGGAGGAGACGTCGAGACGCTACGTAGGGCGATGTATTGTCAAATGCAACGCGCGAAATTGCGCGAACAAGGGATCCTGATGATGCAACAACTGCTGAAGAAGGACTGTTTGATAACGTCGGTGAAGTATTCGTTGCTGAATGGCTGGCTCGGCTTATCTCACGAGAACAAGTTCCTGGCCGACGGAATAACTCATTGCCTGGAAAACATTCGCTCGATAACGCCGTATCAAAAATCGAAGATCATTATAGCCGAGGCAGAGGTAACGTCGTGGGCCGTTCAAGCTCTACGGGCGTTCGTGGTCCAGGCGGAAGTGCCGAGCAAGCCGAAGGTCAGCGACAAGAGCAGCCTGAATCAAGGAACGTACACGTGGCTACGAAAATTACCCAGGGCGAGATTTTTACTAACGATACTGGGCATGCTGTCCAATTATCAACATGCTAATGAAATCGGATTGCTGATCAATTCCGGCACGATATCGAGCATTTTGACGTTGCTCAGGCAAATCGGGCCGTCCGCGTCCACGGACGAATCGAAAGCAAAAGATCCAACGAGCACGGCCATATACGAGGACAGCCTGGAGAAGACGAAACCACCGAGCGTTCAGCTGACCGGTATGGAATTGGCGGCGCTAATGAAAATCGGAACGAGAGTGGTTCGCGGTGTCGACTGGAAGTGGGGAGATCAGGACGGGCCGCCGCCGGGCGAGGGTCAGGTGATCGGGGAACTCGGCGAGGATGGCTGGATTCGAGTGCAATGGGACAACGGTACCACCAATTCGTACCGCATGGGCAAGGAAGGAAAATATGATTTGAAATTGGCGGAACCACCGACGCCCCCCGACACAGACAGCGACGTCGAATCGCCGTTACTGGACGCCACCACCTCCGTCGTCAAAGCGGAGAAGAGAAACGACTTCGCGGACGTGCATCCGACCACTTGTCTCAAGTCCGCCTCCGTTACCGTGCTCAGACTCGTGTTGCTCTGCTGCGGCATCGAAGCGGATCGAGTCTCTCCGTCCGCCATAAAAATACTCGCTTCGATTTTGCGCGGCGTCATATCGTCCGCGTACAAGTATAACTTTAGCAGTCAATCGCAGCTAGCCAGGGAACATCACGAAAGCTGGGCTACACTCGGTTTGTTAAGAGCGATAGCAAAGTCGACGGAACTGTGCAAAGCGTTGAGCACGAACGCCTGGATCGATTTTCTCTTGAGCCTGATCGCCGAGGAGACCAAACCGAATCTCGAAAAACAGATAATGGCTGTACGTATGTTGGCCGCCGTTTTACCCTCCTGGTCCGCGGACAATCCGAACACAGTAAGGCCGTTACTAGAGAAGATCTTTCGTATATTGGGACATATCGCGCTCGCCTGCGACCTCGGCACCTCGACCGAGCTTTATTCGAACAGGTGTCGCGTGTCTCTAACCGCGTCTCACAGTTCTACCGTCGCGGAGGAACTTGTCTCTCTGATAAGACATTTGCACTCGCTGTCAAAGTGGAACGGCACCGTGAACGCGTTTCTCGCCTCGAAACTGACGCTCGCCTCGGACCTGTTGAGCGACGGACCGCTCTTTCACATTCAATTAAACGAGAACGGCAGCGAGAACAGCGCAAACATTCAAGAGACCGTGATGGCTGCTCTGATCGTCGTGGGAAGTTTCGACGATCGACCTAGGATCGGCGGTTCGGTGAACGTTGACGGGCAAACCGGCACGATATGTAAATTCACCAAACACTCGAAGGTTCTCGTGCAGTTGCACGACGGTAACGAGACGCGCAAGAAGGTTCCGTTCCTCGCGATTAAACGAATCGTGGAGAAATTCCGTTTGGATCGAATGCCTTTACCGGATTCTTTCATACCGACTTGGGCAAATTTGTTACTAGGTTACCGCGGTATGGACAAGAGACCGAACGGTATGCCCGTTATAGCTGGTACGGTGAACGCGTCCATTTTGCGCAATCAACAGCAACAGCTTGCCGCGTTGAACGCGGGTAAAGCCATCATGGATCATCAATCGAAACTTCGAAGAGTATTGAAATACGTGATTAATAAGAATAATAGCAGCAACGTTAACTGCGACGAAGGCAACATTGCCGTCGCGGGTGCTATCGCTCTTCTCGACGACCATGATCACGATCACGATCTTGATCAGGATCAGGATCAGGATCAGGATCAGAATCAGGATCAGAATCAGAATCAGAATCAGAATCAGAATCAGAATCAGAATCAGAATCAGAATCAGAATCAGAATCAGAATCAGAATCAGAATCAGAATCAGAATCAGAATCAGAATCAGAATCAGAATCAGAATGAGATTCAGAATCAGAATCAGAATCAGAATCAGAATGAGATTCAGAATCAGAATCAGAATCAAAATCAGATTCAGAATCAGAATCAGAATCAAAATCAGATTCAGATTCAGAATCAGATTCAAAATCAGAATCAGAATCAAAATCAGGATCAAAATCAGAATCAGGATCAGGATCAGGATCAGAATCAGGAGCACGATCAGGATCAAGACCGCGATCACGATCACGATCACGATCACGGCGACCATAAAAACGAGGACAACGACGACGACGAGGAAGAGGAAGAAGAGGGTGAGGAGGAAAGCGAGGACGCAGGGGGCGGCGATGGTGGCAACGGTGTCAACGGTGGCAACGGTAGAGTTCGCATTGGCGACAATACCGAAATCGTTCGTCAAATCGACGACGTTGTTGGCCAAGACATTGACAGCGACGAAGACTGTAACAGTAGCGTCGGTGGAAAGGATAGTTGTCGCGCGAAACGCATCACTCTCTTTCAAGAGATGCTGATACGAGCTACGCGACCGCAACCGTTAAAGCCTATATTCAAACGCAAGGAACTGGAGGAAGCCGCGTTAATGGTTTCACAATATTTAGCCTCCGAATTGAGACATTCGCCTATTCAACGAACGGGTCCGTTTTCAGATCCGGATTCTCCCGCGTCCGATTGTTCTCTGGTGTCTCTAACGTCTAGCCAGAAGAAACATTGTCGAAGCAGTGGAAGAAAAACTCCTCCGCCTATGAGTCCGCTGGTCGCTCAGCTGATAGAGATGGGTTTTCCGAAGAAAAGCGTGGAATTTGCGATGAAAAACTTAAGCACCGTGGTTGGATTCATCACGGCAGAGAGCGTGGTAGCGTGGTTGCTTGAAAACCCGGATGCAGCTTTAAGCGACAGCGAAACATTATCGAGCGTGTACGGATTATCGGATCCCGAGGATTCGGCCAGCGACAACATCGACGACTCCCCGTCGACGCACGACCCAGTCTCCTCGATCGTGTCGCCAAACTACATGAAACGATCCGATTTCCTGTGGGTCGACGAGTACGCGATCTATGTGCGGGACAATTTGATACCCGGGATGTTGGTGCGATGCTGCAAGAGCTACGAGGAAGTGGAATACGGAGACGTTGGTCAAGTGATCAAAGTCGATCCAGAGGGGTTGCACGATCTGAACGTTCAAGTTGCTTGGCAACGCAAGGGCGGTACCTACTGGGTAAGGTTCATTCACATCGAATTGTTGGGCCATCCGCCAACGAGTCCGGGACCAGCCGCACTGAAAATCGGCGATAAAGTGCGAGTGAAAGCGTCGGTCACGGTACCAAAGTATAAATGGGGAACGGTAAACCATCAGAGCGTCGGAGTGGTTACCGATATAATAGACGACGGAAAAGACGTATCGGTCGATTTTCCGCAACAAAGCGGTTGGACCGGTTGCGCGTTAGAGATGGAAAGGGTACCGTCCTGCCACCATTCGGTCTCCTGCAATTCCTGTCATCTTCTGCCGATATCCGGGCCTCGGTTCAAGTGCAAATACTGCGAGAGTTACAATCTCTGCGAGAATTGCTTTTACACGAAACGTTGCCACCGTCACGGATTCAATCGAATCGTGGAACCAGGATCGGCGGCGGTGTACGCCGGTAAGCCGGGCAGATATCACAGACAAGACTTGACGGAGTCCTCGTTAATCCACGATTGGTCGAAATGCATTCGTACGTTGAGCGTGTCGTCGCGGGAGAACTGGGCGACGCGACTGGTCAACGAATCCGGACAATATTGGCAGAGTTGTGGTTTACAGGGCAAACATTGGATACGATTGGAAATGTTTCCGGGCATTCTGGTGCACTCGTTGAAGATCGTCGTGAATCCGCAGGACAGCAGTTACATGCCGTCGTTGATAGCGGTGAACGTCGGCGACTCGTTCAACAGTTTGGTGGAACTGGCGATAATCAGTGTACGACACACCGACACCAGCGTCCTGTTGCTTCAGGACGCAAAGAAGCATTATCCTTGCATCGAGATAGCGATAAAGCAGTGCCGAAACGGTGGTATAGACTGCAAGATACACGCCCTTCAGATATGCGGTAAGAAAAAGTTGTTTGAAAATCAGCTGGCAACGTCCGTTTCGTTTTTGGCCTCGGACTGGGAGATCGTTCAGGAGCAAATCAGCTCTCAACGCGTAACCGAGGTGCCGCAACACTCGGCCGTTTACGTCTGGGGATTGAACGACAAGGATCAACTCGGCGGTTTGAAAGGGTCTAAGATCAAGCTGCCCGTTTACAGCGAATCTCTATCGAAGTTGAAGCCCGTTCACATTGCCGGCGGTAGCAAGACTTTGTTCGTGGTTAGCCAAGAGGGTAAATTGTACGCTTGCGGAGAAGGGACGAACGGCCGGTTAGGTCTCGGCGACGACAGCAACGTGTGCGAGCCGAAACCCATTCCATTTTTAAGTCAGTACGTGATCAAGAAGGTGGCGGTACACTCGGGCGGAAAACACGCGTTGGCTCTCACGCAGGACGGCAGAGTATTCTCGTGGGGCGAAGGAGAAGACGGCAAATTAGGCCACGGTAATTGCTTGTCGCTGGACAAGCCGAGGCTGATCAAGGCCCTCAAGTCGAAGAGGATCCGTGACATCGCCTGTGGATCCGACCATTCCGCCGCTATAACCAACAGCGGAGAACTGTACACGTGGGGTCTGGGCGAGTATGGTCGACTGGGTCACGGGGACGACAGCACGCAACAGAAGCCGAAATTGGTTCAATCTTTGGTCGGTCAGAGGGTGATTCAGGTTGCCTGCGGCAGCAGAGACGCGCAAACGATGGCGTTGACCGCCGACGGCTCGGTTTACTCGTGGGGCGACGGAGACTTTGGCAAGCTCGGTCGAGGAGGTAGCGACGGTTGTTACACGCCTTTGTTGGTGGATCGGCTGAACGGTTTGGGCGTGGTACAGATCGAATGCGGAGCTCAGTTCTCTCTTGCGTTGACCAAATACGGCGAGGTGTGGACCTGGGGCAAAGGAGACTATTTTCGACTCGGACACGGCAACGACCATCACGTGCGACAACCTACCCTGGTGGAAGGTCTTCGTGGGAAAAAGGTGATTCACGTGGCGGTCGGCGCGTTGCATTGCTTGGCGGTGACCGACACGGGCCAGGTTTACGCGTGGGGCGACAACGATCACGGACAACAGGGTAACGGGTCGACGACCGTCAAAAAGAAACCGTCGTTGGTTCACGAACTCGACGACACCAGAGTGAATCGAGTTTCCTGCGGCTCGAGTCACAGCATCGCCTGGGTGTTGACCGATCAACCGACGGCGAACAATCAAGAGCCGGTCACGTTTCCGACGGCGAAGGATCCGCTCGGTCAAGCATCCTTACGATTCAAGAATCTGTTGGAAACGGAAACTGAAACAGACGCTGAGATGGAGATGAACGCGGAAGCAAGTTCCGGACCGATTCCGTCCTGTTCGAAGTCCGTGGTGCCCGGTATCGGTAACGGAAGCGGTGGCGAAATCGGTGTCGACCCCGCTGCTACCTCCGGCAACAGGCCGTCCCTCTCGGGCATCATTTTGTCGTTGGAGAGCGACGTCGCGAAACAACAAGCGTTACAACACGTGATAAATGCGCTTCGCATTATGCAAGCAAGGATAGCTGTGGTTACGGCGTTACAGAGCCACTCGACGTTAAGACTGTCGAATCCTGCTGGCGGCAATGGCGGTAGAAGCGCGAAAAGCGGCGGCGGTGTCGGTGTCGGCGGCAGCGGATATTCGATCAACGATCCACCGATACAGTCGTCGGACGGAGCGATGGTCGGTGGCTCGAGCATCGGCGGAGGGCACAGTCACGTTTATCAGAACGTAGGGGAGAGCGCGCAAGGAGGCGGGGAAGCGCCGGTGAACGCGGCAGATCTCGCGAATCTGGTCGTCAGTCCTAGAATGAGTCCCGAGTCCGAGGATTATCCGTTGACGGTGTTTCCCTCGATGTCCAGTTCGGCGAGTTTATCTTCGCGCGCCTCCAAAATGTCGACCAGCGCGATGAGCGTGATCGCCGCCACGCTCACATCCAACGCGCAAATAATTGGCGAGGGAACGGTCGCGAATTCCAACCTGGACGACTTTACGTGCACGTTGACTGAAGAGGACGCCAGAATGCTGGTCGATCTGCTGAAACTGGCTGTTGCCAATCGAATATGCAAGGGAGCCAAGGAAACGATATCCTCGGTACTGATCGCTCTGGCGAAAACGAACCAAACGATCCGTAGTATGGTACTGGAGCTTTGCATCACGGAGCTCGAAGACACAGTGGCCAACTCGACCAACAGGAGCAACGTGCCGCAACCGGTGATACAAGAGAGTCCTCACCCGTACGTAGACGGCACCACGTTGACGGGACACGTGAAGATACCTGGCGCTGAAGCGCTCAGAGTCGAATTCGATCGTCACTGCTTCACGGAAAGACGACACGACCCCTTGACCATCATCGATGGAAAGAATAGGGTGGTGGCCGTCAAGTCCGGTAAAAAGTGGAGCGATTGGGCCGGCGAGATTCGAATTTCCGGCGACGAACTTAGATGGAGGTTCTCATCGGACGGGTCGGTGAACGGGTGGGGATGGCGGTTCACGGTGTATCCGGTGTTAGCGAGCCTCGGATCGCACGAACGCGTCTCGGACAGAGCGGTACTCTCGCAGCCATCCATCGTGCTCGCCGAATGCCTTCTGGACAACTCTCTGATCAACATGGATAGAAACGTGGCGACTCGACTCGCCGCTACGTTGGCTCAGTGCAGTCAACTGAGCGTCTTGTCTGCTCGCCAACGAATGTGGGCCTTGAAGAAATTGCAGGTTGTCTACACGAGCGGGCCGGGCATACGTCCGGAGATCGCGCTCTCTTCTCTTCTCGGCTCTCTGCCTCAGGCATTGCTGAAACAATACGCCTACGAAGATCCGTTGGTTCGCGGTGGCAAACAATTGATGCACAGCGATTTCTTCAAGGTTCTCGTTGCGCTCGCATCCGATCTCGAACTCGACGAAATGCAATGCTGCTCGGAAATTCACAAATGGTCTTGGTTCCGAAGATACTGCCTTTCCGCTCGCGTCGCGAAATCCTTGGTGAATCGGACGCCGCTTCCAAGACCGTTCTGTCTCGAAGTCACGAAACGGATCAACGAGATGTTCACGGACGGAGACGGGAACACGAAAGATCACGAAAATCACAAACTGTTCAAGCAAGAGCACGACGAACAATTGTTGCAATGGTTGAATCGAAGACCAGAGGATTGGACGTTGTCGTGGAACGGATCGGGCGCGATTTACGGCTGGGGTCACAATCATCGTGGTCAATTGGGCGGTCTCGAGGGTGCCAAGGTAAAACTGCCGGTTCTCTGCGAGAGTTTGTCCGCCCTTCGACCGGTTCAGCTTACCGGCGGAGAACAGACTCTGTTCGCGGTCACCGCAGATGGGAAAGTTTACGCGACCGGTAAGCATCTATCCAGGACCACCCTGGTGGCCATCCTCTCCCTGACCCTAACTCGTAATTAACCGTTCCCTTTCTGCTAGGTTATGGCGCAGCTGGACGCCTCGGAATTGGCAGCACCGATTCCGTAACGGTTCCAACGCTTTTGGAGTCTATACAGCACGTGTTCGTAAAGAAGGTTGCTGTTAATTCAGGTGGCAAACACTGTCTCGCTTTGAGTTCCGAGGGTCACGTGTACTCTTGGGGCGAAGGCGACGACGGCAAGCTAGGCCACGGGAACCAATTGTCCTACGATCGACCGAAACTGATAGAAGAATTGCTCGGCATCGAAATCGTCGACATAGCTTGCGGTGGTCATCATAGCGCGGCGATCACCAGCGCCGGTTGGCTCTACACCTGGGGGAAAGGTAACTCGTCCGTCCAGTAAAACTACATATAGCCTTCCTATGTATACAATACGCGTGTCATTCGAACGAGGTCGCCGATCGCAGGTCGATACGGACGTCTAGGCCACAAAGACAGCGAAGATCGATTGACGCCAAAACTGGTCGAAGCGTTGCAAGACTATAAAGTGATCGACGTCGCGTGCGGAAGCGGAGACGCTCAAACACTCTGTGTCACCGACGATGACAACGTGTGGAGCTGGGGCGACGGGGATTACGGAAAACTGGGCAGAGGAGGTAGCGACGGTTGCAAGGTTCCCATGAAAATCGAATTTCTCGCAGGTCTCGGCGTAATCAAAGTCGAATGCGGCAGTCAATTCTCCGTCGCGTTGACGAGGTCAGGAGCTATATACACATGGTAAGATCTTCCGTTTTCAACTAAACCTCCGTCCGAAATCTTCGCTCGCTCGCTCATTCGATTGATCGATCGTAATGTGAATTTTCAGGGGCAAAGGAGATTACCACCGTTTGGGTCACGGCACGGACGATCACATGCGATATCCGCGCAAAGTAGCAGCGCTTCAAGGCAAGAAGATCATTTCGATCGCGACAGGCTCGTTGCATTGCGTCGCCTGCTCCGACAAAGGTGAGGTATTCACCTGGGGCGACAACGACGAAGGCCAGCTAGGCGACGGAACAACGTGCGCCCTTCAAAGACCGAGACTCGTTCACGCGTTACAGGGTAAAAAGATAACGCGAGTCGCTTGCGGTAGTGCGCACACTTTAGCCTGGAGCACGATGAAGGCTACACAGAGCAGAATGCCTGCCACCACTACACCGATGGAGTACGATCTGGTTAAAGATCTTCCGTTTCCTGTGCTGCACAATCGTTTGGTGCTTCTTCATCACTTTGCCGAATTGCTCTGCCCATGTTTGCCAATGTTCCCGATCTCCGGCCCCATCAGTCTTAGTAAATTGGCTCCGATATTAGTGTACAGCATCAAAGAAGCAACCTTCCGTAAAGTGGTACAAGCAACGATGGTCAGAGATCGACAACATGGGCCGGTGATAGAATTAAATCGGATACAAGTAAAACGCGCCAGAGGCAAGGGTGGATTTGCCGGGCCGGATGGCATCAAGTCCGTTTTTGGTCAGATGGTCTCGAAGATGTCTCTGTTGACCCAGGATGTCCTCTTCTTTCCCCATAGGGTCTGGAAAGTAAAGTTCATCGGTAAGTGAAGCAATTACGCAATTACAGTTTCTCCTTCTTTCACTTGCCACCGATGTTAAAAAAGGAGAAAGAGCATCAAGTATCGTCGTTGCGTTAACAGGAGAGAGCGTGGACGATTGCGGCGGCGGATACAGCGAGAGCATAGCAGAGATGTGCGACGAATTACAAAACGGTTCGTTGCCGTTGCTCATACCGACACCGAACGGCCGAGACGACAACGGTACCAACAGGGATTGTTTTCTCTTGAATCCAGCCGCCGATTCGCCCTTACATATGAACATGTTTCGATTTCTTGGAATCTTGATGGGCATCGCCATAAGAACCGGTAGCCCGTTGAGCTTGAATCTTGCGGAGCCTGTGTGGAAGCAACTGGCCGGTATACCCTTAACTCCTGCAGATTTGACCGAAGTCGATAGAGATTACGTTCCTGGATTGCTCTGCATTCGAGACATGGATCCCGATGAAAAAGTATTTCAGACTCTCGAAATGCCTTTCTCCACACCATCGGCTCTAGGACACGATGTACCTTTGTCCAGTAGGTATGTACAAAAGTCTTCCTCGTCTAAGATAACACGATTCTCCTCCCTTGTCCCACCATTGATGCGGCTCGTTTTCAGGTACAGGAAAATCACACCGGACAACAAGCATGAGTACGTTCAACTAGCCTTGGACTATAGACTGCACGAGTTTGATGCTCAGGTGGCCGCTGTACGCGATGGAATGTCGAAAGTTATACCCGTGCCTTTTCTCGCATTGTTCAGCGGACCTGAACTCGAGACGATGGTCTGCGGAAGTCCAGATATACCGCTTACTTTATTAAAGTCTGTCGCCACTTACAAAGGTAAATAATGCTCGATAACGCGCTGTCTCTTCTCTCACCTTCCTTCTCTCCACACCCGCCCGAGATTTGAACCCTTTCTTTTTCCTTTTCTTTTTCCAATTAACCACACACGTTTTCAGGCATCGAAGCGACCTCGCCTCTGATTCAATGGTTCTGGGAAGTGATGGAAGAATTCTCCAACCAAGAAAGGTCTCTGTTTCTGCGATTCGTCTGGGGTAGAACTCGTTTGCCGCGTACCATTGCTGATTTTCGCGGAAGAGATTTTGTATTACAGGCACGTAATATGCTTTATCGCTTTTCTCACTTATTTACCAAACTTTAAACGACCAACCTATAACTTATTATACAAGTTATTATTCGCTTCTGTACAGGTAATGGACAAGTACAATCCACCGGACCATTTTCTCCCTGAAAGTTACACGTGCTTCTTTCTGCTAAAAATGCCAAGGTATTCGTGTAAACCGGTATTGCGACAAAAATTGAAATACGCGATACATTTCTGTAAAAGTATCGATACCGATGAGTACGCGAGAGTACAAGCCGCGACCAATTCCGACACCGAAGAAACGGACAATCTTTCTAGCGAGGAATATATCTCGCTTTAACGAAATCGATCTCCCAGTCTCTTCCATACGATTAATTCATTTACTTCTTTTTTTTTCTTTTCTTTTCTTTTCTTTTCTTTCTTTTTCTGTAAATCGATTCTTTTACCTCTATTATAATGTTCGTGCGCGTACATCATTAAATATTTTCCAATTCATTTATACCTGCAATTTAAATTAATTAATTGAACGTCGGAAACCACTTCCTCTATAAATCTGTTTTATTTTACTATATAAATGCAATAATTACTTTATCGTAAAAGTGTCGAATTTTATTCGTAAAATATTATATTCCCTTTCACACATATAATACATAATAATGCCAGTAATAATTACTGTATCCTTCAAAATCTACAAAACCAATATTTCAAAAATCACTTGCACATTGTTTTTGATTTAATAAACTATCTTGAATGTAATAATTCAGTTTTTCATGGAAAATCGTTTATAATATTAACCCTTTGACTGCGGATGGTGTATACATGCATCCTCTCAAATCCATCAAAGTCGTACTCGTTTTAAATGCATTTTGCAACCAATTCCAGTTTATATATATATACTTTTTTTTATTTTCTATTTTATTCTTAAGAAAGTAAAGAAAACGCTGTGCCCCAATGTAGCATCGTATAATCTGATGATTTCGAGTTGGAGCGCACCGCAGTCAAAAGGTCATAGTTTTTTAAATGATAATGCTAAAAAGCAAAGATTTATCATTTACAAAAGCTAAAATTCTGCATTAAGAGCGTACTTACAATATTAAATATTAAATATTAAATCCACGATCGGCTTTCACGACTCAGTTTACAAGATTGAATAATTATCTTGTTGTTTTGTTTCACTGTTTGTAAGTTACAAATTTATTATTATTTTAAATTAACTGAAATCTAAGTTTTTAAGAGTTTTTACGAATCAATCTCGACATTTTTAAAAATGTATCTAGTGCAATGTGCGCCCTGATAACTGGAGGTGTATTATTATATTTATTATTATTATTATTATTATTATTATTATTATTATTATTATTATTAATTTATTTATTTATTTATTTATTTATTTATTTATTTATATAATAAAGATAAAGTAAGAGAATTGTGTACAAGTACGTGCACATTGCACGGGGAAACATATGTTTCACTAACAGTATATTCACGAATAGTGTTTGTTTTCATTTTACAATAAAATATATATATATATTGCGAAAGCAACACGAGATAATAATATTGCATCGCTTAATGTACATTTCAATTTTTAATGCATAAAATTTAGTTAACACAGCTGATATTACTAGTGAATATTTATATATGATTCTCATTTTTCCAATATCAAATAATCATAAGTATTTGTTATGTTTGCTGAAAAACATAATGTAATTGAAACAAAATAAAGAGATTTATTAGCGTGATTATTGTTAGTATAAAAGGAACAGAAGTAAAATTAAGATAATTTCTTTATCTTGTACTTTATGTTATGATATAATTATCATATCAGTGAAAAAAGAATGTCAAACAATATAAAAGATTAATGAGTGCATTCGATATGAGTATTGAAAAACAAACTTACTGAAATGATAAAATATGAATAGAGTAATTTAAGTATAAATATAACATCAGAATGAAATGAATTTGTGATGTTCCTCTGCATACAAGAAACATGTTCCATTTATTAAAGCATAAGGTACTTGTAATAGTTTATTTTCTTTGCACCACAAGCTTTTATCGATAAATTATTTTCAGTTATACAAAATGCGCGTTAATTATGTTAGATTGTTAGCAATGAAAATGATACACTCGTCATCACCTAAGATACCAGAATATGCGGATGTTGTAGTAATAGGTAAGAAAATTCTCAAAATATTTTTTATTTCTGAAACAGTTAATACATAATATAATAATAATAATAATAATAATAATAATAATAATAATAATAATAATAATAATAATAATAATAATAGTAATAATAATAACGATAATTTTCAGGTGGTGGTAGTGCAGGTTGCAATGCTCTTTATCAATTAGGAAAATGTGGTGTTAATGCTGTACTGTTGGATAAATCTAAATTGATATCCGGTACTACATGGCATACTGCTGGCCTTGTATGGAGTATACGTGGTCCAAGTGATATTGAAATGGAATTATTAAAAGTCACAAGAAACATTCTTAACTCGTTGGAAGAAGAAACTGGAATAAATCCAGGATGGATAAATAACGGTGGACTACTTATTGCTCGTTCTGATGTAAATATCTATGAAAATATGTTTTCAGCTCTTTTTACTTTTTCTCACTTCTTTGGCTCTTTTTTTTTTTTTATTTCTTTTTATTTCTTTTTAACTTTACAGGAACGATTAGACGAATACAAAAGATTGGTCACCACTTCGAAAGCTTTGAGTATTCAAGCAAACCTTATTTCCCCTCGAGAAGCAAAGAAGTTATTTCCATTCCTTGATGAAAATAGCTTTCAAGGAGCTATTTACTGTCCTGAAGATGGTGTCATCGATCCCACTATGTTAATAAATGCTTTGACAAAATCAGCAAAAAGTAGTGGTTGTCAGGTATGCAAAAATTATTTCTTGCAATTACAAACATTCAACTAAACACAAAACGGAATATGAAAAAACTACTGAAATCATTTAGATCATGGAAAATTGTCCTGTGACGAAAATACTCACAACAAAGACTATTGCAAATAATAAAAAGATTTGTGGTGTAGAGACACCGTATGGAATTATAAAAACAGATGTTGTTCTTAATGCTGCTGGAGTTTGGTCAAAAGATATAGCAAAGATGGTTAAACTGGATATTCCTTTGGCACCGTTTAAGCATGCTTATATTGTTACCGAATCCATATCAGAAATGCAGAATCTTCCGAACATTAGAGACTCAGATGCTAGTTTATACTTTCGAATGCACAGAAATTCCATGGCTATGGGTTGTTACGAAGAAAATCCAGTTATGTTACAATCTGTGAGTTAATTTTAAAAGTACTCTTTAAACAAAATTATTATTCTTATTAGTGTTTAAGATATACACATACGTCATTACATAAAAATACTTACAATTACATAGTTTATTTGAAAGTAATAATAATTGATACTTCTCTTATCCTACTTTTGTATAAAAGGCACCAAAAGACTTTTCATTCGGTCTTTACGAATTAGATTGGAGTATCTTTGATGTGCATCTGAAATCAATGAGTCACTTGATTCCTATATTGTCAACAACTGGAATAAAAAGCACTATATGTGGTCCAGAAAGTTTTACACCTGATCATAAACCAATCATGGGTAAAATTTTTAAATAATGTTAGTTTTCTCTTATTCCATTTTCATATTTTAATCGTCTTATGTTTCATCGCATTCAACAGGTGAAGATCCTCGTTGTTCTGGATTGTTTTATTCTTGTGGCTATAACAGTGCGGGAATGATGTTAGGAGGTGGATGCGGAAAACAGATCGCACACTGGATAGTCAATGGTCGGCCAGACAAACATATGTACAGTTATGATATTAGAAGGTAAAGTATTCATTATCCTTTGTAATTCTGCTCAATTTAATCATCACACTGATAACTTACGTTTTTTGGTTTCTAGATTTATTCCAGAGCAGAGGGAAAACTTAATTTGGATAAACGAAAGATCTCACGAGGCATATGCAACAAATTTTAACATTGCATTTCCACATGATGAGCCCCTAAGTGGTAGAAATCTAAAAACAAGTCCTTTTCACGATGTAAGATCACTCGTTATAAATTGTTGCCGACGAATCTTTCGTTTCTTAATTAATATGGTTTGAACGTATGAAAAATGAATATTTTATTTATTATAGATACTTGTAGAAAAGGGTGCTGTTATGGAAGAACGGCAAGGTTGGGAACGACCTGGATGGTTTGCAACTGAAAGTATAAAGGTCATGTCGTATGATTATGGTGGATATTACGGAAAATCGAAAAACAAGAATGATAAGTATCGCGAAATATTAAAAAACGAATACAATTTCCAGATCTCACCATACGATGATATGGTAAGTTTTTTAAATTGAATAATGTTAATTGGAAATATGCTAACACTAAATAAATTGATACCGAACAATTTATGCACTTGTATTAGATCCGAGAAGAAGCTCTTGCTTGTCGTACGAATGCTGCTTTATTCGATATTTCTCATCTTGGAAAATTTTACCTTTGTGGTCTGGATGCTCAAAAAGCTGCAGATTATTTATTTACAGCAAACACAAATTGCGCTTTCAACAAAACCGTTTACACGTGTATGCTAAATCATGCTGGAGGAGTAGAAATGGATTGCACGGTTACTGTTATAGAACCTGGTTCGAGCGGAATTATTAATCCGATATTTAAAGAAAAGGCATTTTACATTGGTACGTTTTCGTCAATTGTTACCGTTTTAGTGCAATCTCATGGTTTTTATTTTTGATACTAGTCTCAAGCGGCATAGCGTCGTACCATACGTGGGCTCACATGAACAAAATAATAGAGGAAAAGGGCTTTGATGTGTCTTTACACGATGTCTCAGAACTGATCGGAATCTTATCTGTACAAGGTCCGAATAGGTACTGTATCATGTACGTATGCTCAGATTGCTTAGATTTATATTACGACATTTAAAAGCAATAAATTACTGAATAGCCGAAAAATAATGGAATCATTGATAGAAGATGAAATCTCAGATGAATCCGTTAAATTTTCAACTACAAAATTAGTAAAGGTCGAAGATGAAATAGTCCGTTTAATTAGACTCAGTTTTGTTGGTGAACTTGGATTTGAATTGCATATTCCGAAATCGTCCTGTCAAAAAGTTTATGCAGCTTTAATAAAATGTAGCAAATCGTATAATATGAAACTTGCTGGATACAGAGCACTGAACAGCCTTAGCTGTGAAAAAGGTACGCAAACGAGTATTGCTATTATTAATATTTATACACAGTATTCAGAACATTTATACTTTTTAGGATATCTTCTTTGGAATTCGGATCTTAGAGAAGATGATAATCCCATAGAAGCTGGTTTAGAATTCACTTGTCGTAGTTTCGGTAAATATTTAGGAAAGACGGTTGTTGATCGATTACGAGACACCGGTATTAAAAAGAGATTAGTGCATGTTCATGTAAAAAGGTGAATATAACAGAATTTAAAGTTTATTTCTCTAGTAGATAATATAAATAATATTAACGTTATATGTTGCGATAGCGATGTTCCATTGTGGGGTTTAGAAACGATTTACAGAAATGACCGTCTCGTTGGTTATTTACGAAGAGCAGAAAGAGGATATAGCTATGGAAATAATATAGGGAACGGGTGAGTAAAGTTATATCGAATCGAAATGATATTATCATTAAATCCTTTGAACATCAGGTATATCAAGCATCCAGATGGAGAGAATGTGACAAAAGAATTTGTAGAATCTGGTAATTACCAGATTGAAATTATGGGTAAAAGATATGTGATTGATCTCCATCTTCTAAGCCCATTCGATCCTCAAAATCAGAGGATGTTAGGGATATATGAAAATAAATGATACTAAACACTAGAAAGATATAAAATATTAAAGGTATTAGTTCTGATTTCAATTTATTTATATTTATCCTGCCAGAGGATTAGCATGTACAGTTACACTATTTATTCGAGTTTCTGTAAGTGGTTTATAATTTTTAGGATTCACCGGAAGTTTTTCTAGTTGTTCTAGAGTTTCTAAACCATCTATTACCCTGAAATCGACACAAAATTTAATTTTTATACTAAATAAAAATGATATTTATGTATCAAATATAAACTTGGAAGGTTTACTTACTTCCCAAATAAAGTATATTTTAAATCTAGATGTGGTTGAGGGCCATATGTTATAAAAAATTGACTTCCATTTGTGTTTGGACCGTTATTGGCCATAGACACAAGACCTCTTGTATTATGTTTCAATTCTTCTTTAAATTCATCTTCAAATTTACGGTTCCATATCGATGTGCCACCTTTACCAGTTTGAGTAGGATCTCCAGTTTGCACAATAAAACCTTTTATATTTCGATGAAATAAACAATTGTCGTAATAATTACTAGCACACAAGGCAAGAAAATTCTATAAAATAAAGTGACCCATTTATATTTGTCCAAACAGATAAAATTATACTGTAAAAGATTACAAAGGAAATACCTCGCATGTTTTTGGACACAATTCACAAAATAATTCTATCTTTATATCTCCAACGTCAGTGTGTAAAGTGACACTCTGTAAATGAAAATTAATGTTTTATGCTTTACGTATACATTGAATATTAATATATGTGCGTACATACATGCACGCACACCCGAACGTATGTAATTCAGCAACGACAATAAAATAAACAATTTCAATAGAAACCGATAAAAAAAAATAAATAAGAATCATTTGCGCACCATTTTGTATGCATTAATTTATAAACGTAGGTACACGTTATTTCTCTTATTATTGTTATTATTAATATTATTATTATTATTATTATTATTTATATCTCTTACGTTCTTAATTCGTTAATATCACGTACCGACAAAAAAAATTGAATATACACATATATTTATATACGTACGTGAAGGTAGCCATTTTGAATGTCACAAAACCACCAACGAAATCAAATGTATGTATTTATTTTTAAATAAATTTAACATTTTATTAACACGTTATTGTAAATCATACTGAAAATTAATGATAAATATTAAAATATATGCTTTTATGGAGAAAAGCAGAATGATGCTTATATAAATTATAAATTTATAAAATATAATTTGTAAACGTTATCCTATATTTGTATCCAACTTGACTTTGGTTCAAAGCGATACGGAATTGTGAAAGCAGCGCCACTATTTCTGCTGAATGTTCAGCTTGTTTCGCGTTACAAGTAACGGTTAGGGAAAAAAAAGATATTAAATACTTTGGCATAAGTTTAATTCGTAAAAAGTGCATTTAATCTTGTTTAAGTTGAAAATAAGATTACATTTTATACGCTGAAAAATAAAGAAACTCAATTGTGAAAGTTATAATAAAGGAGAGTGACAAGAAAATCTAGACGAGTGGCGCGTCTGTGCAAACGGGTCTCTTTGGTCGCATGACGTAATTGTATTGATCGCGGAAGAAGAGCCGAAAGTCGCGCATTCGCCATCTTGGACGAATTGTGGAAAAGAAGTTTCTGTGTCTCGCAGGCGCGGTACGCTTGTAACAATTGTAATCCGTGGCGATCCGGACATTAATTAGTTTAACTGGGAATTAACCCTTTTGTGAATTAGAAACCCATTTGGACGGACCAAGGTAAGTCATTATTTCTTTAATTTGCTTCATCGTCCCGATCTTTTTTTCTACGTGGAAACCTTACTGTCTAAGCTTGTTCTACAATCATTCAACTTCGAACAAGCTTATTTTCTCCTGTTTTATTTATTTAATATTGTTACTATCATTTTGACTTTTCGCAAGGTGTTTGTTTTACGAATTATATTACTTACTATTAATTTTTATTACTGTTTCGACGCAAATCTTTTTGTTTTGAATTTTTGTGACTGACATCGCGATCGAGGGGTTGGGTCTGATCATTCTACTCCGGTTATTCCATTTCTTCTTCATTCGTACCTCACATTTATTTACTTTACCATTCAAATATTTTTTCGGATATATCATCTTTTCTTGTTTCTTTTTCTTTCTTTCTTTCTTTTTTTTTTTTTTTTGATTTTTTGACTGTGAAAGAGCGTTTTTGAAGTTCTTGTTTCTGTTTTTTTTTTCTTTGTATTAATCATTCCTGTCATTATCTTTGTTTTGTAGTTTACTGTTCTTCAATTTTATTCAGATTTTGTGTATTTTTTTATTCTATATTCATATATATATATATATATATATATATATATATATATTTTTGGTAACATTTCTTCTCTCTCTTTCTTTGCCTCTCTCCCTCTCTCCTTCTCTCCCTCTTTCTCTCTTTTTTTCATTCATTCTCTTTCTCTTTCTCTAAAGTACAGTAGCTATTACAAATAAAATGTTACCTTTTAACAATTGTGTCAACGTTTATTTACTTAGATGTATAATCCAATTGAATTTTTAGTGCTTTCATTTACATTTGTATTTGTATGTGTATAATTGTTTATATATTTATAAGTATTTTATTTAGAGTATAGAAACAATGTTTTGTACAAAAATAAATTACAGAAATTACTATAGTTAAAATCATTGAAGAAAAGTGAGTAAATTATTCATTGATAATTAAACAGCAATTGTGTTATTAAAATTATTTATAAGGGAAACAAAATATTTATAAAAATTGTGTGTAATTTCAGACAAAGGGTTCGTTCTTTGGGTCTGATTGGTACTAAATGGTTGCCTGCAGACAGCATGTCTACTCTGTCAGGGCTTGTGTCGAAGGGGGAGAAAGGAAAATCAAAGTTTCAATCATTAGACATCAATAACTTGTACCGGGTGAGTAGGGTGAGTTGGCCAAGCAATTTTGTTCATTTTTATTTATTAACTTTTATTTATCCATGTATTTAATTATTCATGCAACTCTTTATTTTTATTAAAATCAATGGATGTGATTTATTCTTTTTGTTATTGTTTATGTTGACATTATAAAATTATTGTTGTTAAGTATATTAACTAAAGAATAATTATCTCCTTAAAAGAAAATAGAATTGGTATCTGGTTTGTTTTGGCGTAGGGAGAGTCTTTAGAGCAACATCAACAAAAAAACACATTACCACGTAAACATGGAATGCAAAGTCTTGGAAAGGTGCCTTCGGCACGACGACCTCCTGCTAATCTGCCTAGTTTGAAAAGCGAGCATAGTAGTAACGATCCAGCTGTCAGCCTTGTACCAAGTGGAGGAAGTGGTTGGGCTACTACCAAAGATTCAACAACTACCACTACTACTACAACTACCACAGCTGTAACTACACCCGATACAACTACTGTAAGTTTTCTAGTAACACATATTTATGATTTTAGCACATAAATTGTTTTATAAAATAAAAGCTCTTATATGTATAGCTATTTATTGCTGTAATATTTACTATTTAACAATAAATAAATCATAAAGTTAACGATTTTCTTATTACAGTCAAATTCTTCACCGACACAATGTGTAGTGGGAACTACTGTAACAACATCGCTACATCCACTACTTCCAGGGCAACAAAGTATTCCACAGCCTTCATACTCTTCCGACGCAAACAACAAATCATCATGGAGTGCAATAATGAGCAGATCTGGAGATGGTGTGTAAAATTATGCATCACATAACGATAATTTCTTATAATCTTGAAGTATATAAAATTAAAATTAATATTTAGGTACTACATCAGGCGGCCAACAACAATCACAACCACAGCAACAACCACAGCAACAACAACAACAACAACAACAGCAGCAGCCGCAGCAGCAACAACAACAACAGCAGCAGCAGCAGCAGTCAGCAAATCGAGAATTGAATGCACAATACGGGCCCGGACCAAGCTTAAGACCGCAAAGTAAGAGTCATAATAAATACAATACTTCAGTGGTAAAAAATTGAATAAAACTGAATATTTGTCGTACGGTTTTTATTTAATAAATGAAATTGTATATTAGCGGAAGGAAGTTGGATACAAGGTGGAAGTCGCACAGCCAGTGGTGCGGGAATAGGTGTGGCTGCTGGTTCCGGAAGTGGAACCACTTCAGCGGTCCAGGCCCCCCCTTTGAATATCAGCGGATCGACAGGAGGGCATGCAGACATATCTGGTGGCGGACGGCAGAACTTGGTCCAATCTCCCAATATGGGCATGGCCCAGGGAGGCCCTTCTCCTGCTTCTACAAATAATCAGCAGAACGCTTTAAATTCTAATTCTCCTCAAGTTGGCCCAAATCTGCATCATTATAGAGGACTTATTCCTCCATTTGTAAGTTTTCTTATTATCTATTATTTTGTTAGGTGCATTTCTAATTAAATTTTTGAAAACAATCATAAGTATCTATAAATTTTTTCAAAAAAATTTAGTTGTACAGAGGAAACTTTTCTGGTGGATTCCCTTCGCAGTTTCCGCCGAACACGAATTCCAGCGGGCCTAGGCCCCGGTTCAATTACTCGGCAGAGCGGTTTCCTGCTCCGCCTCCCATTCGTCAACAGGAACGCGAACAACGTGTCCCCGAGGAAGAAATCATTACACGACCAATAATTAAAGAAGAAGATCTTACTCGAATGGATGATATTTCTCGCGATGCTGGCTGGGCAGCACACGATGATATCGATTACAATCAGAAACTTGCCTTCAGTGACGAAGAAACCGAGCCTGAAGCTTCGAAAAAAGACGAGAAAAGAGGAGATAATAAGGAGGAAAAAATAGAGGAAACTTCAACGGAAGATAGGGAAAAAACTAGGGATAATCGTGACAACCGTGCTGATAATCATGATAATCGAGATTCGAAAGAATCCCGAGATCAACCACCTCATCGGCCATGGACTCAGAGCTCTGTACCACCCCGTGATTATCGTGGATCCAACGGGTCTGGTAGTTATAGCGGTCAGTCACAACTGCATTCGGTGCATTCTTTGAGAGGTCAGAATATTTGTGTGACGTTAATGCATTTATTACTTTACGTTCGTTTTCATTATCACGGATCATTTAATTAGTTATTAATAATAATTAGAGAGAGAGGGGGGGGGGAAGATATCTATGTATTCGTATTTCTTATTATTGTTGCTTTAAAAACAGGCGTGGAGGATGACGAAGCATGGAACGAAAGACGTAGACTGAAATTCGAGGTAGCATCTGCCGTTGAACGTGCCCGACAACGTAAAGAGGAGGAGGAGAAACGGTATCAGGAATTAACCAGGCAAGCGGCAGCTAAAAAGTTACAAGATTTGGAACAAAAGTTAAAAGAGAAACAAGCTAAATACAAAGAGGAAGATCGCGGACAATCAAACGAATCGAAGAATTTGATAAACGTTCCGCCGGTACCAATACCAGTTCCTGATTGGGAAAGAGAAAGGGAAAACAGGGAACGAGAAAGTAGAGAAAGAGAGCGGACTTGTGCCGCACCCCCCGAGGGGAAAGACGAAAAGTCTTTGAATCGCGAATCACGTGAAATTAGGGACAGTCCAAAAGATGGTAGAGAATCACGTGACCAGTTAATGTCAGATTTCCGACAAGGTGATCGACAGGGTTTCGCAAGACAACCGGCGGATACCGTGCGTAATGAACGTGAAAGGGAACGAGAACGCGAACGGGAACGAGAACGGGACCGTGATCGTGATCAAAGGGACACGAGGGATCGCGAACACTTAGCATTCTCTCGTCATTTTCAAAACAATTTACCACCTCGTTTTCAAAAACAACAAGCGGAGAGAAGCGGAGCTGGTTTCAATCGAATTTCACCTTCTACCGAAAGGTCTTCTACACAGTCGGTTCCTTTCTCTCAGCAATACGACCCTGGCAGATGGGTCCATAATCATAGTTCCCTCAGTAAGTATCAAAAGAATCGAGGATTTTACTGTCTTTTTTTTTTTCTTTCTTTCTTTCTTTCTTTTTTAAACGATTAATACTACTGTTGAATCATAATTTGTATTAGTAGACAATAACTTGAAAGCAACACACGGTGCTCCGCCGCAACGTCGGAGCAGGACAGATTCCGACATCTCTACTTCGATGGACGAAGATCGACCACCGTCTCGAGATTACCGCACTTCTCTTCTTCGTGACGATCGATATCGTCATTCTTCGCATCGACCATACGATGCTCGTAAATCAGCCGGTTATTATGACGAATATGGCCGCAACAATAGAGACCATGATTACGACGATAGACATTCTCGTGATTCGTGGGAGCGTGAAAGATATTTCGATGATAACAAGGATCGAGATTTGAAGGATAGCGGGTTAGAGTCGAGAGACAGAGAAAATCGAGATGCTCGTGATAATCGTACCGGTAGAGATAGCCGGGATTCCAGAGAAAACCGAGACCGGGATAGCAAGGATAAGAAGGATTATGATAATTATTTGAAGGTATTTTTGTTTTTTGTATTAATATATTTACATTGAATTATATATAGAATATTATTTTTCACGCTTTACAATTTTTTTGTTCATCAAATAGGATCCCTTTGACGAGCGTGATCGTGATCGTGATCGCGAACGTGAACGCGAACGCGACCGTGATCGTGATCGTGATCGTGATCGCGAACGCGATCGCGAGCGTGATCGCGAACGTGATCGCGACCGTGATCGTGACCGAGATCGTGAACGTGATCGTGAACGTGAGCGTGAACGAGAACGAGAACGAGAACGAGAACGAGAACGAGAACGAGAACGTGAACGAGAACGAGATCGCGATCAAAGAGAACGATCGGAAAGTACGGAATGGCGGGAAGAACGCATCATTCAGGACAGGTCAATGGATAACCGTCGCGATACTCAAAGAGAAGAGAGGATGGAACGCAACGAACGTCCACAGAGACCAGATTCCCGTGATAGCCGCACCTCCAGAGAATCAAAAACATCTTTGCGCGAAGATGATTCACACAAATTGCGAGATTGTAGCTCTTGGGTGAACGAAGTTGTTGACTACGAAGAAAGTAAGCGAGATATGTATCATGAAGATATAAGAGACAGAGAAAGGGACAGGGAAAGAGAAAGGAGACAACCGCCTGGACCAGTAACCAAAGAGAGGATCGAGGCGGATGAGTTGAAAAGCGAGAAACGTAGTCTGACTCAATTAAAACGAGCAAGTTGCGATACTGATAAAAAAGATCAAACAAAAGAATGTACAGAGATGAAGAAAGAAACGGATGCTTGGAATAGAAAGCTCGAACGAGCAAATGAAATGAACAGAACGGGAGAAAGAAGCGACAGCTCCCCGAAAGCATGGGCGGATGCTGTCTCTCCGACTTTCGACAAAGAAGAGGAGAAAGCTTTGGAAGCCAACAAAAGCGAGAAAGAGGCGGAAGACTTGAAGCAATGCTTCGAGAAGTTAAGCATAGAGAAAAGAGAGGATACTCTAAACGAGGAAGTAACCGAGTCGCAGATTAAAGAGGATAAACGCGAGAAAAATATTCGAAACAGAACTAGCAGCGGTGGGTCAAATTCAAGAATATGTGACTCTCGAGGAGGACGCCAATGGGGAGGTACCTATAATGTGTACACCCGAGGATGGCGAGGTCCGGAGTCCAGGGGACGAAGAGGTGGACCTAGAGCTGCCGCTAGACCTGCCTCTGCCAGAAGTGGTTCATACGGACATACCGATTCGGAGAACAGTGCGGACGATATATCTGGTTCGACCGAATCTGGAAAGGAGGAAAAAAAATCGGCCAGATCCCCGAAACTCAGCCACAAGTCTGAAAAAGAGGAACGTGTGTCTAGTCGAGACGACAAACACGCCGATTACTCTCAATCGCAGCGCAGCGATAAACGAACTTACGATACCAAGTCGAATCGCGAAGGTTTTGCCCCTTCGGGAGAACCTTCTCGCCGTGGTCGGGGCAGTTTCCGCATTCGAAGCACAACCACTACTGGCAGTCGAATGGAAGGATACGGTCCGCCATCGAGTAAAAGTCCCTTTTCCTCCGAACGTAATATCGAGGAAAAACAAACTTCTGGGCGACAAAATCCTCCCACACCCACTCCGGAGAAGGAAGCTGGTTCTTTGATAGCACCGCAGGTTGAATCCGCCGATGATAAAATCATAGCAAAACAACAAGCGTTAACAGCCGGGATAACTGGAAAACGTGCCAAATCACCGAATCAACAGTCGCAACAAACCCAACAGACTCAACAGATTTGCAATAAACAAGACGCGATCCATGCAGGCGGCGGCAATGCCACCTCTCAAAAGATACAACTTCGAAAAGAAGAATCACGCTCGAAAAGAACTCGCAGTGGAAGCAGAAGGGTAAGTAGTAGTATCTTTGGACGTTTAAGCTATTTATCTATACCTAACATCATTCATTTAAATGCATTCACAAATTCTATAATAAAGATAGCAGTTGCGATACCATGTTAAATCAATGACCATTGACCATCAGTGGGCATTAACAGTAGATATTTTCCTGTTCGTTGTTAAACAAAGCGTGTTTTTTTTACTTTGTACCGAAACTCGTTTCTATTATGTTTCTAGGGTAGAGATAATCGTGAGCCACGATACCGTGGCACTGGAAGCAACGTGTCGAAGCAAACCTCCTCGGACGTGGGAAACGAAGACTGGGAAACCACTTCAGAGCATAGCGAGGGACACGTGGAAGAGCATAAAGAGTCACGTAACAGTCGTAATAAACAGTTTACTGCGCGTGCAAACACGGGTAACAGTCAGAACATTGTAGCATCGAATATGCATTCTCGTAGAAACGAACAAATAGGAAATATTCGCGAACAACGTGAAAAAAGTTTAAAGTCTTCGAATACTGCGTCCCGGGCTCCTGGCACCGAGAAACGACACTTGCAAAATTCCAGTTTCACCAGTCAGAAAGGCCATTCGAACAGCATCCCACCGTTAATACAAAGCTGTCAAGTGCAAAACGGAAAATCGAGAAATCAAATTACTGGAAATAATTCAATGACTTTGAATAAACCGACCGGTAAAGATACCGCGGTGAATCGCACGGACGACGTGAAGTTAACCGATGCGAATTTAATTAATCAAACTGTTAACGACGGTAACAAGAAGTCACAGGGAAAAGAAAAGAAAGCGATGATCGAATGCGAAACGGAAACAAATAATTTCACCGAAGACGGATCAAATCTCGTTGAGGACAAGACCGATTCGGATGGTTTTCAAGAGGTTCGCTCAAAGAAAAACGTGAAAGAATCTAGACACGGGCAGAAAGAAGAAACGAAACAACCGGTGAAGCGTGAAAAAGAGAAGGATAGAGAACGTGATCGTTCAAAGTCGAAAACAAACGGCTCCCAAGCGGCAAGTTTGCAGCAACAGGTGCAGAATATACCTCCTTTGTTGAGTCAAACTATTCCGCAGCCCGCAAATATCCAGCAAAAGCAATACGATAGAACTTTGAGGAATCAAAAGCTTGCTCCCAGATTCCAGAAGCAACGCCTGGCCAAACAGCAACAACAACAGCAAATGTGCGTTCCAGAAACAAACGATTCGACTAAAGTGAACAATTCAAACAATTATGGGAAAGATTCGTCGACCGGTCCTGCGCCTCCGCCGTCCGTTAATGCTTGGGATAAACCGTTCACGACCAGTCAATTACGATCAAATTCCCCGACCGCGGTCTCTTCCGATATTCAATTGATACCAGGTTTACCTAGTCAAAATGATCACGGTCATGGCCACGGCCATGGCCACGGTCACGGCCATGGTCACGGTCACGGCCACGGTCACGGTCACGGTCATGGTCATAGTCACGGCCACGAAAGTAACGAGCAAACGAATTCTGGAAGCAGTAGCCAACGAAATTCGCCAAGCGGCGAGAAGACTGGTGGTAAAAGCTTGAAAGATCAACTCGCCGAGAAAAGCACCGTAGCCGATGTTTCTTCACCTCCCGTTCAAACGTTGATCTTCGAGAATACCAATTATTCGAAAACCACCAAAGCTGGTTCTTCCGATCTGACGGTGAAAACGAAATTCCCCAATCATATAAAAACTCAACAACAACAACAACAACAACAACAACAACAACAACAACGTGTTGACAAACGTGCAGATTTAGAAGAGGAAGGTAATGCTACCACTTTGCAGCAGCAACAACAGCAGCAGCAGCAGCAGCAACAACAACAACAACAACCGCAGCAACAGCAACAGCAGCCGCAACAACAACAACAGCAACAACAAAGTCTCCCTGTTGCGTTTTCGAATAAATCAAACGACCTGATAAAGGATAAGAATCAAGAACCAATACAGATGTCTCTTTCGTTCAATAAAAACGAGGATAACGCTGACATGAAATTGGATTTCACTTTCGATTCGGATCTTTCGCAATTGACCGAAGACAAGAGCAAAAGTCTAGGAATAACTCGATCCATGCACATGGCTACTGGTCAAAACACCATATCACCTTCTACCGCAGAGCTGAACCTGAAGATTGCCTCGGTAAAGAAAGTATGGGAGAATGCGCCTCCAATGCCAACCGTGGTCGAACATGAGGACGGCAATGTCGTCAGTAGCGCTAATACGTTTCCTCAAGCGTTTGAAAGTACAGACGTTGATGATAGTTACAGCCCTCATCAACAGTATAATCAAAATAACATGAAAAACGAAATAACCACTTCTACGAACGTGTGCAAGGTAAGAAATCATTTCGCGAACATTATCATGTTATCATGCATGCATATCTAAACTATTACATCACTAGAAATTGACTCGATACTCAGCATAAATTCAAATAACATAAAATATACATGTTCTTGTTTAATTCTGTTGTTCTCTTCGATTTTATGTTACCTCGTTCGTATTTGAAAATTCCCTTAAGTAGATTCCATGGTGAAAATGAGAAAGGTAAGTGGCTAACGCGCATCGTTCGTTCATTTCTCTTTCGACTCTCTTAACTAGTAGTTCATCATCACTACCTATCTCAACTTATCATTTTACGATTCAGATTTTTATTTTCGATTTATTTTCCACATTCGTATTAATTACATGTAATCATTGTTATCTATAATTAATATTTCGGTCACCGTTGCTTCATCAGTTTTTTTCTCTCTTTCGAATACAAATTATCTGTCGGTTTTTCTTCTTCTTTCCCTCCTCCTTCT
Organism: Anthidium xuezhongi; assembly: GCA_022405125.1. Classification (NCBI taxonomy): domain Eukaryota; kingdom Metazoa; phylum Arthropoda; class Insecta; order Hymenoptera; family Megachilidae; genus Anthidium; species Anthidium xuezhongi. The sequence goes on from CM039638.1 coordinate 192,600, forward strand.
TCTACATCTACTGCTACTTCTTCTACTTCTTCTTTTTCTTCTTTTTCTTCTTCTGCTTTCCCGTATTCTTCTTTTCTTATTCTTATTCTTATTCTTTTTCTCTTTCTCTTTCTCTTTCTCTTTCTCTTTCTCTTTCTCTTTTCTCTTTTCCACCAAAATTACGCGATTAGCAATTAACCTAACTATTTTCACCAAAGTTTGGAAGATTGATAAAGGAAAAGTTGGTGGTCAAAATCCGTTTTCGGTCGACACATCATTTTAGAACGACAGTTGATAGTGATGTAAATAGAAAACTAAATAACGACACACCATGTCCCCTGTGGGAAGACGCTGACTCTTTGCCTGATGCGCAGCTGGTTCCCCCGCAGGTGAAGCCGCAGCAACAATCTTCGGCTAGCAGCGGTGGTCAGTCCGGTTCCTCTGTTCCCGGACCAAGTCCCATTGGAGCAGGTCAGAGCCCCATTGGTCATCCTCCTGTTAGTCTTCAAGGACCACTGAGCCCTCCTCCGTTCAATTCTACTGGACAACCTTCCCATATCAATTACCAGGTACAGTTATGTTGAAAATATTACATTTTCATATTCATTGTTTCTGTTATTATTTGTTTTATTCTATATGTATATATATAAAATATATTCTTTCAGGAATTTCCTCAGTATCCAGGTTCTCAGGCCGCGCAGTACGGAAGCATGTCTGCTATACCTTCTCCGCCAGCTGTATTGTTTAATACTGGTTCAGGCCAACTTCCAGCTCAAGCAGGAGGTCTTTACGGAGCGTTTCAATTAGATCAAAGTCGATCTCCTTTTACTCAGTATCCACCGTACGCACCGTCCCTTCAGAATTCGTTCAGCCAGCAGAACGTGTATTTACAACAACCTCCGCCGCCGCCACCGCATGCTCCTAACGCGCCCACTCCGGATATGTATCAAAGCAATCTTTCACAATATCGCATCGTAAGTATACGGCACTACTTTGTTCTTTTTCGTAATAATTATTTTTTAGTGTAAAACATTCATGTCTGCATCAACTTTTCATAGACCGCAGCTGCTGCACCACCATTTGGACAAAATCAACAGCTCAGTAACAATCCAAATACAGTCCTTATTAGTTCTTCCTCGAATTCGTTGATGTCAGCAAGCGTGAAGCCATCTTCTCAACCTATTGGCGCTATCGGAACTAAAGCTCCACATTTTCAAGCACCATCCGCTCCTCAGCCAAATCCAGTATGTTTTAGTTTAGCTGAATAATATTACAGTTCAATGATGTGTCGTATACTCTCCTATATGAAATCCTCTATCGGATTATTTGGAAGATACGTATGTCTTTTTTTTTCCTTTTTTTTTAATTTTTTTTTTTTAGTTAACGTACATACCGTATGATCCAAATCAAGTACTCGGCGTGAGTGGCAGTTACATGGGCAATTCCCAATTGGTACAGAGACCTGGTCCGAACGTACAAGCCTCGGCCAATAGTTACTACAGTGCTACTTCGGCTGGTAAATAGTGACAAATGCTCTGCTTGTCTAATTATCTGCTGTCATTGTATCTTTTATTGACACGCTCCTTTACTTCTATTTTTAGACGTATTTCCCGGCTCGCAAACAGGTTTTTATCAACCAGGAGGTGCTACGCAACAGACTGGTACTCATTATGGTCTGCAAGGATTTGGTCAGCACAGCCAAAGTTTGGCAACTGGCAGTGCTACTCCCGTTGGACTTCAAAACTTCAGCTCTGGATTTTTATCCAGTTCCGGTTTACAGATCGCTGCGGCTGCAGCAGCCCAGCAGTTTCGCAACCCTTCCGGCGGACTTCCTGGACCGGCCAATGCTGGCCCTACCTTTCTTAACAAGCATCAACCACAAGAACAACCGAGGCAGCTAAAAAGTCCTTCGGGGAACCAACAAGATGTCCTTGCATCGGTATTTAGTTCAAGTAAGAAGTCGAATCTGTTTTGTCTCGAAATCATGTAATACTGTCACAACTAGTGGTTTATGGTCACGATCAAACATACCTTTTAGCACCACAGATACCATCTCCTAAATCGAGAAATTGTAAACAACAATCTTCTTCTCAACAACCGCAACCGAGCCCTACGCAACATCACAAGTATCAGCAGTATCAGGGAGTTAGTCAGTCGGCTCTGGTAAACAGTTACACCTACATATGTCTCTATTCTCTATTCTCGTTTAAATTATATACTAGTTAAATATAATAAAACACTTTTCACTAATAGTTTTAAACGTTCCTCAAGTTGTTGAACATTATTTATGGTAAAGACATTTTGGAGAAAAAGAAAATTTGTTTTATCACGTGAATGTAAAATAGAAAGTCAATGGATATTTCTGTTACCAACAAGAAATTAGTTATTCCATCGTGAGGAATTAACATCGGTTTAAATTTCAGGTCTTACAACAAAATGTTCGTGGTATGGGTATGCCACCGCGTGCTGGTATTCAACCATCGCAACAACGGTATCCGCCACCAATTCAGAGACCTGTTGTTCCATTTACACCGGGTCCAAATCCAAACAATCCTTCGCAACAACAGCCTAATTGCATACAGTCACAACAGCAACAGCAGCAAACTCAGATTAATCGTCATAGACCGAATCTACATCAGCAACAACAACAGCAACGCAATATGAAAATGCAACAACAATATTATTCTGCTCAAGGTTTGTTTTTGTTATACCATTTGTATACAACAACAAAATATTTCTTGTATTCGTTCTTTTTTTTAGGAAACGTAAAGATAGATGCAAATGAGAAAACGGATTCTCATAATGACAAAATCAGCGATGGTAACTCCGGCACTCAGCAAGGAAGCACCAAACCGAATGTGAATTCCCAAGACAATGACAATAAGGAAGAAGTGAATCAACAAAACGAATGAATCTAAAACAAAGAAAAACGTTCCTTTCACCCCTTGAAAAATACTGTTTACCGCTACATATTGGTACGACATCGATTTAAAGGTAACTGATACTGGTTCATTTGTTGTCACACATGGAGCGGGCTAATCTCCAACTGATACTGTATTTGTCGACTTAAAGCTGCTTGTAAGCTTAGAATTTATAATCGATAACTTGGCCATGTCTAGCTAGAATAACTTAATCGCGATATATTTAAAAAACAAAAGGAAAAGATAAGGTGATATTGTCATTACATACACCAACACTTTTCCTTGTTATCTATTCTGAAATTATATTTCATGAATTCAACGGACGGGACACTTTTATGGGACATTCCTTTTTGTTTGAGAGAATGCTGCAGATTGCAGCGGAACAGTGTCACAAAAAACAAAAAAAAAAAAAAGAAAAATATAGGAAAGATACTCCCTTCCCCACATTAAACAAACAAACAAACAAAAAATAATAAAAAAGCAGAAACAAAACAAATAGATTTGATCGATACATTGAGGATAGGATTGTCTCTGCGAAATGTTTCAACGAAAGAAAGAAACTGCAGCATGTTTGATTCAACGATACACACTAGAGGTTCACAAGAGTCAAACACCTGAACTGGCACGCACAACATATTCCTTACTCGATGCTGATCGATTATGTTTACAGTTAATTGCATTAACTATGAAGAGAAGAAATGTGCACAAGACTTACATTTCGGTATATGGACATGACGGCAGTTTGTGGTATACGAATAATGTAAAACCAGATTTTTGTGAAACGTAGTTCGATAAAGATGTTGCACGATCGTTGTCACATTTTATAGAACGACAGGAAAATACAAGAAAAAGGAAAAAACTGAGATCGATTACAAAAAAAGACTGTTTCGTGTATGTCGAAATTGCATAAATATAAAAATATTCATGCGATGGTCATTTAGACCTGCATGACATTGTCCCTAATACAGTGTGACAAGTTAAAAAAAAACAGTTCGTGTACATTAATCGTTTACGAATATAATGTGAGGTCATGACGAAGCTTGTGAAAAATAAATAGTGCAACAATTGTTTATAGTGCTAAATATATTATCATGACCTAGCCATGCTCAGAAAGAGTATTCAGTAACATTATAGAAACATAATGTAAGGTGTCGCTTGAACGAGAACAAAACACGCACTCGATTTCTTTGTGCGTAGTAATATTTCTACTAGGTTGCAGCATTATTGCAATGTAAAAGCCGTAGAAAAAATTGTATATTCTCTGCTTTTGTTGCGGTTCGCGCATTATAATTATAATTATAATAATTATTATCATTATCGTTATTATCACCACCACTACCGTCGTAATCATAATCATCATTATCATCTTCTGTTACCGTCATCATTGTCATCAAAATCATTGTCGATGCCTTCGGTACAGTCGTCGTCGTCGTCGTCGTCGTCGTCGTCGTCGTCATTACACTTTTATTTCATTTTATTCTTAGTGCTGTCATCGTTATTATTGTCATTATTATCGTTATTATTTCTATTGTATTGCTGTACTGTATGTAGTTTCATTGCCGTCGTTGTTACTACTGCCGCTGCTACTATTACTTATTACCAGGACCACTACCACCATCGTCGGCATCATCATTCTTTCTAAAACTGTTATGGCTATTATTGCAATCGTTATCATCGATGTCCTCGTTCTTCTTATCATTACTGTCGTAATTGTTCTTGTTGCCGTTGCCGTTGCCGTTGTCGTCGTCGTCGTCGTCGTTGTCGTCGTCGTCGTCGTCGTCGTCGTCGTCGTCGTCGTCGTCGTCGTCGTCGTCGTCAGCAGCATTATTTTCATTATCAATATTCTTATCACAATCGTCATTCGTTACTATTATCATTATTATAAAAATGAAACCAATGAAAATAAACAATAATATTTACAAAAGTTAATTTTTAACAGTTTTATTAAAACAACGAAACAGCTTATCTGAAATTTTATGGAATCAGTACGTTACTTACTGTCAATCCCGTTTTAAATATCACCATAACCAGGTATTCGTCTATATTTTGCAAAAGTTAGAAATATAGTATAATTAATCAAACTAATAAGTTCAGAATTTATAAAATGCATTCGTTCGAAGAAAAAAAAAACATCGTTCAATTCTATACTTTGTCTTACATGAACGTCTTTTGTTTTTTAACGTCTAATGGCCTTAAATACAAATGTGAACTACGATATAAAAATTTATACTTGAGAAAGAATTAAGATACGGTGCCTTTGACATATATACTGCCACATACATGCGCATTTTGTTCAATTTAGTAATGTTATAAAATTATACTATCTATTTTATTTTATTTTTTTTTTATCTAGTGACTGTATCAGAGACGTTTAAAATTAAAAATATAGAATAAGTTTTATCCAAACTATTTATAAAACAATTATTGTGCTTTAACATAACGGCATATAAAGAATAAAATGGGACACCTTATATAATGTTTTAAAGAATGTATAACGATATTTTGAGAACAAGTTTCAATGTTGTATTGTTTCTGTATCATTTCAGTTTTTTCATTTGATGTATAAGTAATATTATTCATTGAAATTAACAATGCTACTACTACCGAAACTAATAGCAATCAGTAACAGCAGCAGCAGCAACAACAGCAGCAGCAGCAGCAGCAGCAGCAGCAGTAATAGTAATAGCAATAATATTCTCTATTCAAACTAATTTATTTGATTAACAAAAAGATGTATTCTTTTTAAACAAAAAAGATCATTTGTGATATTACTTACAGACATGGAAAATAAGTTTGAACACTGAATTTACACATTGAACAATAGTAGTTATAATATTACTACCTTTAATCTCATTGAAACTATGTATCGACTACTGCATTACTATTATAAGCTAATAGCATCAGTATTACATTATTATTATTATTATCAACATCATCATCATCATCATCATCATCATCATATTTATGATTATTATTTATAACATTAAAGTTAACTATCACTACTGCTGCTCATATTATTAGTGCTGGAATGGTAAATATTTTATAATAACATATTTACTGTTACAGTAATACTATTATTTCATATCTGACAATACCATATCGTATCATTACATTTGTTATGTTTACAATATTATATTAATTTTTATATTTCTTTATTTTCCTCTATTTTCCTCATCTCCGTTTACGATAATAGTTACATTATATTATTTACATTTTACTTCTTTTTTAGCAATACCATTTTTATTTAATATTATTAACAATTACCATCGTCATTATCGTTACCATGATAATACAGTTATCATTATAAAGCGTTACATACTCTGTAAATTTTATACACGAATTTCCTCAAGGTGAATCTAATGTAATGCGCTCTTACGCGTTCATTTTCAACGTTAATCAAATGTCATCGCTATTGTTTTATCAGTTTTAACATTAATGTTGGCAGTGATAATGTTTATCACCGCTGTCTTCGTAATTGATCAAAAAGAGTTGATCAGCCTTCTGATAACGCAAACATGAAGATGATGAACAAACCGTAAGACGAGTAAGTAGAAGGTACCACTGGGTTCGGTTTGGTCCGGTCACGTAAAAATATCACGATATACTACTTCTGATTCAAATACGATAATTCATGTTTTCTTATTTTCAATATTATGTGATATGATGCTTTTTTGGGATTGTGTATGTATATGAAAGATACGTCGAGTACAGATGCAAAAGTCTGTTGAATTATTTAGAATAATAACTAAATAATGATAATTATTAATTTATAATAGAATTGTAATATACTGATACATTTCATAATAGAAAAATTACGAACTGAGTTGACAAATATTTTCGGTTATTTAATATTAACGTCAAATTTGAAGATACATGTACTTTGTATAGGTAAAAACGAGCGAATACGTATATGTGCATTGTGTATAAAACGCGTGCATGCGAATAGTACAAGGAAGTATTAACGATTATCATTATCAATTCCATACATTTATTATTTCTAACAGTATATATACACATTTACACATATTTCGTTATACATTTAATTTAAAATTTAATGTTACATTTTCGTACACGAAAATACGCCAACAGATTATATTTTGCATAAATATCAAATTAAATTTGAAAATGTTCAAAACACAAGATACATTATGACGGATCGTCGCACCTAACTGTAAATTATAAACAATCTATACCTGTTTAAAAGTATCCGAATAATACATACACATAAATACTTGCTAAAATATGAAAATAAAATAAGTGCTAATAAAGGATTATCCTTAATTCGTAATTAATGTTTAATATTTATTTATTGATTTGTCTAATCTTCTAAAGATACTTCCAATATTTGACCTTATTTAAGTATTTATTTTTTTTTATTTTTTAGGCAATTTGAAATAAAATACAATTCCTTCTAATGGTTCCATAAATATATGTGTGTGTGATATGTATATATATATATATATTTCATGCAAAAAGTTTTAATCAGTCTTAATTTAAGAATTTAGTATGGGTGTTAAAATCATATATTTACGCAAAATATATCGTGTATTGTAAAAGTGAAAGGAGTAATGTGTCGTCGGAGTATATAGAAAGATTAAAAATGGCCGAACGAAGCTTGTAATGGTTGATGCGTGTGAAGTAACAATCAATTTTAAATGATCACTGAACAAATAATAAATCTTTTGAACAATTTCTTCTAATAAATGATAAGAATGTATTATTAATTTATTGTTTGTAGTAATTGTTTGTGAAAAGGAATCCTTTCGGAATAAAGTAGAAAGATTAATGGGGAATGAAAAGAGTGCCCCTAGTGGGCTAGAAATTGAAGAGAAATCGGTGGAAATAACAGATTTTTGGATACATTATGCGGCCCATATGAATGATTACAATGCCAAAAAAGTTTCTGTATTCATCAGTGAACCATCTTTACATTATAATGCAAATTTTGGAAATCCGTCTCCGTTAGAGAAAGCAGCAAAGGTTAACGTTACTTTATTGATTACCCCGTATATAAACACGTACATGTACGAATCAATATACATAACTCTAAATCGTACTTTCATGACGATATTATCTTCAATTAATTAGATCATTTATATTTGTAATGATAATAAATATATTTTTCAGAACTTAATGTTATATAGGCACCCTTGTATATTAAAATATATTTCTTCATGGTTTAAAGGCAGCAAATTTTTCCTGGCTACTGAACAAGTTAAACCTTTAATTCAATCAATAGAAACACAGAATACATTGCAAATATGTATGGGTTTATATAGCATTTTACGTGCATTAATTTTTCTTCATGAAAAAGCATTTATGTCTCACAATAATATTTGTGGAAGTTGTATTTATGTTACACCAGAAGGTTGTTGGAAACTTGGAGGATTAGAATGTTTATGTAAATCTAAAGAATTAACTTCTTCTTACTTGAAGAAGATAAGAAATTATAGGTACGAAAGAGCAATATCTCCTAATGAAGATACAGTAGCTGTTGTATCTACAAATTTTACAGCAATCGATGCATATGCATTTGGAGTGCTAGCAGAAGACATATTAAAATTAAAGCAATCAGGTAAATAATATAAACGAATTAGTACTTATTGTATAGAGAAAAAAAAATTATAAATAGTAAATATTGATAAGTTTATACCATTTCAGAAGATATTCCAGGTTTCTTAGAATTTAAGCAATTTTGCAAAGAGAATTTACAAAATTCAGATCCAGACTTAAGAAGCAAGTTGTCCAATGTACTTCTACACCCATTCTTCACTCATGATTTTATGAGAATATATGCATTTCTAGAAGAATTACCTCTAAAGAATAATCAAGAAAAAGAAATGTTCTTTGGGTAAATATTTTTAATGAAAGCAAACAATGGTAAACCAGTACTGCAAACATTTTATTTCATTACGTTACAGAACATTGGTAACACAATTGAGAACATTTCCTGAAAATATTGTTGCAGAACAGTTAGGTCGACTATTACTTTCAAGAATAGTTTTATTGGATTCAACTGCGCAAGAAAAACTTTTACCTTTTATTTTAAAACCAAAAGGTAAAAGAATTTTAATATTATTGTATGTTTAATGTACGTTAACAGTTCATATTATGTTTTTTTTGTTTTTTTTTTGTTTTTTGTTTTTTTTTTTACAGATAGAAAAGACAATGCGGACAGTAATTTATTTACAATATCAACATTTAAAGTTCACTTGGTGCCTAAATTGTTACAAATGTTTTGTATAAGAGATTTATCAATTCGTTTAGTACTTTTGTCACATTTCAATTCGTTTGTACATGCATTTCAAGTAGATGAACTAAAATCTCAAGTACTTCCTGAATTACTTGTTGGCATCAAAGATACAAATGATCAATTGGTTGCTGCAACATTAAAAGCATTGGCCTATATAGTTCCAATTCTTGGTGCGGCTACTGTAATTGGTGGAAAGAGAGGAAAACTGTTTACAGATGGACGACCAAACAAACTAAAAGAAAAAGAAAGAAATAACAGCAATAAGAATACCAATGAATTCGTGGGTTCGATTGACACTGTAGAGAAAACAGTTGATTTACCCGAAAGACCTTCACCCGATGGAGGTGAGGATAAAAAGGAGATTGTTTCATCAATTATTGAAGAAGAATACACATGGTCTGACTGGGACCTACAAGAAAGTACTGTTGGAAACAGTCATCTTCGTATTTCACGGTCTCCCGAAACAATTTGTCAATCTAACGGAGCTTCAGTTTTAAATTCAACAGCTGAGATCGAAGAATCAGTATTAAATACAAATACAACCAAAACGATAGAATCAAAAGCTGTAAAAAAGTTATGTATTTTATCTGATATCTCAGAACTTGATATCAAGAATTCGAAATTGTCTAACTATTCCAAGGATGAGTATGATTATTTCACGGATATGGAACCTGTAATAAAGAAAACGCAAATTTTGCATGTGCAACAACCGCAGATACCGTCAAACAGTGTATTTGATATGAAAGTATTGAATGAAGTAGAAACCGTAGAAGAGAATAACGGCTGGGACGAAGATTTAAGTGATTGGGGAACAGAAGATGGTGAAGAAATAAAAAGTTGAAAAATTTGCTATTTTTATTTGACATCTATGTTTTCAAAGGATGAAATAGTTAAGTTTGTTCATTTAACCTTTCTGGATGAAATAAAGAAAGTTTTTTTTCTTTATACTATGATCCATATGTATAGTAAAGTTATATTACTTTTTTTCATTAATTTTTATAATCCTTAAGTAAATTATGTGATATTTTTTTTCTTTTTAATCGTATATTATATATATTCAATATTTACATTTAAAATTATTATTTATATTAAAGAGATAAGATATTTAGCAAATTTTTATATTCTTTTATAATTATATTTTCCAAATGTATGTATGGATTCATTATTCTTAAATGTTTAAAGTTTAAAACATTAAATCTGTATATGTGTATATGTATTTATAAAAAATCTATGTAAATTTATGAGTAAATCGAAGTTTGTACTTAGAATATTAATATGTGGTATTTGACGAAAAGAAGACAATTACAAAGGCATTTAAGTTTGCTTCTATATATTATGTGAAATTTATTAACACTAATTTAAAATCTGATTTCACAAATTTAAAACCTTATCCTACATTTAAAAAATCCAATTTTGATTACAAACTAAATAAGAATAACTACGGAAAATTTGAAAAAGCACTTATACAGGGTGTCCCAGAACTCCTGTAGGAGCCGGAAATGGAGGGTAGCTGAGACTATTCTGAACAACAATTTCCTTTGCAAAAATATCGGATGGGGCTTCGTTTTTGAATTATTTAGCAAAAACACTGACCAATCAGAGCGCGTCTCGGGCGCGCGCTCAATACTGTCAGTGTAGCGTCGAGCCTAGTCGCCCCGGGACAAGCGCCTCGGTAGAACAAGAAGCGTTAAGCACAAGTAATATTGGACATAAAAGTAAAAAACAAATGGTAGAATGTTATGAGAGTAATCGTACCTTAGAATAAAGAGAATGACTGAATGGCTCGATATCCCAACAGAAGGAATAAGTAAAAATTGCAGAATATTTTTCGGTATTATAAATACAGTCCTGGGGTCATCTAATTTGAATAGTAGAAAGATAAAACATTGTATTATTATAAAATAATGAATTTAATATCGTTCAAGCTTTATTTTTCAATTTTTTTAAAGAGCAACTGAGGACGGTACATGGGGTGTTACCTACGAAATTAGCGAAACAGAAAATTGTGTTTTTTCAAAAACCAGGCCACTTTTCGGATAAACTAAAGTTATAGAGACATTTATAACAACAAAATATTTTATGTAATGGTGTTAAAAAGCCGATTTTTAATAAAATAATTTTTACCGACTTTTTATTTTTACTCCTGGCGCCACCTGCGAACAAAGTGCTGAAACTACTCAATAATTACCGACTGAGAATTCCGAAACATCGTTAAAAATGGCGGGCTTTTCAAAATGAGTAATGTACTATTTTGATATTTCTTAATTAAATTCCTTATAAAGGTTTATTAATTAAACTTCTGCTTTAATTATTAAACTAAAAGAACTGGTGTATAATTTCTGATTGTTTCAATAAGAGAAAAACCTACATTTATGTCTTTTCTTCATTAATATAATTTTTAAAGTTGTATAATAAACGATTCAATGCTATTAACATGGATATCGTTCTAATTTTATCATTTTCAATGCTTTCAGTACAATTGTGTACAGCATTTTATTAATTTAAGATGTTTTTTAAGCTGTAAAAAATTAATAACTTTGGGGAATACTCTGCTACTATTATAAGTGCTCAAAAATCACTTCTGTAGTTCTTAAATGAAGGTTTTTCGTTTATCTAAACTATCAGAAATTATACACGAGTTCTCCCAGTCTCATAATCAAGTAGGAATTGAATAAATAAACCTTTTTAAGGAATTTAATCAAGAAAATTTCAAAATAACACATTTCTCATTTAAAAAGCCCGCCATTTTTAACGATGTTTCGGATTTCTCAGTCGGTAATTGTTGATCAGTTTCAGCACTTTGTTCGGAGATGGCGCCAGGGGTAAAAAAAATATAATTATTTAAAAAATTGTAAAAATAATAAAAAATAGAGCTTGTACGGTGACAAATTGATACTTTTATGATAATATAATGTTTCCCCTTCCTTCAGTTCAAATTTGGTGATCCTAGAACATCATTTAAGTATATAAATCGATATAAACCTGCGCTTGATTACGAGACTCGAAGACTACATTTCAGGGCCTTTATTTATTATTTTCTTGCTTTATCGCGATTGTTAACTAATTACAAACGTTCATGGTACTAAAAAGCTGCATTTATTCAATAAACTACATGATTCATACATTCAGCTTTACAATAGTTATTAAATTATTTATAACTAACGTTTACAATTGTAATTTTGCGAGATTGCTGTGGAGGGAGTGGGAGGTCCGATCGGCGGGCGAGTATTGTCTTCTCGCTCGTACAGTGACGCGGAGGAAGTGAGAGGTCCGATCAGCGGGCGAGTATATTTTCAAATTTATTCCTCCTTTATAATACCGAAAAATATTCTGCAATTTTTACTTATTCCTTCTGTTCGGATATCCAGCCATTCAGTCATTCCCTTTATTCTAAGGTACGATTACTCTCATAACATTCTACCATTTGGTTTTTACTTTTATATTCAATATTACTTGTGCTTAACGCTTCCTGTTCTACCGAGGCGCTTGTCCCGGGGCGACTAGGCTCGACGCTACACTGACAGTACTGAGCGCGCGCCCGAGACGCGCTCTGATTGGTCAGTGTTTTTGCTAAATAATTCAAAAACGAAGCCCCATCCGATATTTTTGCAAAGGAAATTGTTGTTCAGAATAGTCTCAGCTACCCTCCATTTCCGGCTCCTACAGGAGTTCTGGGACACCCTGTATACATGAGAGTTTTGTGTAGTTTGAATGTAGTTTGAACCTTCCTCTTTATTCTAAAATCATAAAAGATTGTACAAATTGTTACAATGATCGACAGAATTAATGAAAATTCATTAAGTGTTTAACACGAATACTAATTTTACAATTTTGCAAAATCAAGATTCTTGGTTTCTGAGTCTAACATTACAACTAACATTACACTCTTACACTAGTTCCGGGACACCCTGTATTTTACACTATACTTGTATACTCTCCATGTTGATTGCTAACCGTGGGTATCGTTATTATACAAACAATGGCTGGTTACAGAAGATTTATTAATTCTGGTTCTGTTTTATGCGCAAGGTAAAACAATCTTTTGCTCTGAAGTCTCCTGTTGACTTTGGAATACGTTTTTGTAACTATGTCGTAAGAAATTTGATTATAACCTATTAATTAGGGTCTGGTGGTTCTTACACGTGTAGATGAATTTTTTACGAATAAAATAACTTTTAACGAATCTTGAGTAACAATACTTTAGCTTTTAATTGAAACAATATCTACAAAGATAATAATCAATATAATAATATTTATATGCTTCTTCTTTGTAAATTGAAGTTATTTTTTCATTGCTTAGGAACAGTTTATTAAATTTTTATCAGAATGGATCGATAAACACATTAAGATATCAACACGATACTGTTCTTCCTCCAAAACCAAAAAGGCCACAAACCAGTTTCCTTTTGTACTTAAGTCGTGTCAGATCAAAGCTCATAGAGGAGAACCCTCACATGAAAGTGACAGAAATAGTAAAGAAAGCGTCTCAGCAATATGCTGAATTAAATACCGAAGAAAAGGAGAATCTTCGAAATCAATATGCCAAGCAGTATGAAATATATGTTCAAAAATTACAAAAGTACAATGATTCCTTGACCGACGAACAGAAACATTTATTGAAAGAGAAAAGTCAAAATCAGAGTGATAAACAAACATATAAATATGTAAATATATTAATCTGTTGTTTTTAAAATATATTATTCTGTTTTTTGTTATTTCAGTTAATATATATTAATTACAGAAGAGTGAAACATTTGGAAAACCAAAAAGACCGATATCTGCATTTCTCCAGTTTATGTTATCAAAGAAACCTGAAAAGGATCCCAACTTGTCTCATAAGGTGCAATGAATTTATTTACTATTAACATAAATATTTATGTTAATATTTAAGACAATTGTATTGTTATTCACTAAAATTTCATTTACGCAAACTTAGTGTTTTCTACAAATTATAATAATACTTTTATACTCAATAATTTTAATTGATATTACACTAGGAATGGATACAATCGTTATCAACAAAGTGGAAGGAGATGTCGGCTGAAGAAAGGGAACAATATATTCTTCAATTTAAAAATTCAATGACACAGTATAAGGAAAATATAGAGGAGTGGGAAAAAAAAATGATAAAGTTAGGTCATTTTGATATCGTAAGACATAAGGATGTAACAAAATCTGGAGACATAAAAAAAAATTAACAAAAATGAAAATTTAATTGCTGTATCATAATTTTTTGCTTTGTACCATACCAACAATTCATTCATATACAGTATAATCCACTATACAGTACTGAATAATATTAAATGTTTTATAAACAGGCATGAATAGATTTTGATTTCTGTGATAATACAAATGCATGTATTCTTAATAATTGAGATATTTTTTGAAAGCATTATACAAAACATAGCCAGCGAAGAAATCTTGACAAATTTTTTACCGAAATAGTCAAATTGTATGTAAAAAAAAAAAAAAATACTTTCTTTCGCAGATGTTACATGTTTTTATAAAACGTTTGATTCCTGTATACGTATTTACAAATACATTTATAAAAATACATACCATAATTTACTATATTTAATTCTTATATAATATATCTGGAATTGACTGATTATAATGAATATGAAAAATATTAATAAAAAAGATTGTACTTTTGTTTTTATGCAAAAGTTTAATAGTTATATCAGGAAATAACATTTGAGTTGAAGTCTTTGTTCATACCTTAAAATGAATTGTCTTTATCCACCTTTTGCTTTTATTTGTTTAATATTCTATCCATTTTTTAATCATGGATAAACCATGTAAAATCATACATTAAATTATACCTAATAATAATTTTACATAACAGATAACTTGATTTGAATAGACGATAGATTAAAGGACATTATATTACTTTCGTAAAACATTGTAAAAAATGTACTAATAGATAATAAACTGTATTCAATATTTGTACAATTAATTTTTGGCTGTAATTAAACCACAATCTGTTGAATAATGTTGACTATAACAACTTATTATAAATCTAGTTGCATTTATTTTACAGTTTACAAAAATTTTAATAGAATAATCTAAATGAAAGAATCAATTATTTATTTAAATTTCATGCGTTTAGATCAGTTAAAGCATCTGCATTGTACAAACAATATAAAAGTCCGTAATGTATTAGGGTGAAACTGAAAATATATAAGGCTAAATCTTCCACTATCATATGGAATATCGTTATAAATCTTTTAAGTTGATAGGTTAATTCAGGTTTAATATTGCATAAAATTAATGCAGGATACAACAAACTGTTGCTCTGCATTTCTTGTATATTTTTATAGTTGTATAGACGTCCTAACATCACTGGAAAGTAAGGTACAGTGATTGTCTGGAAGAATGAACTGATTATTACATTTGAATAATTTGACATTATGCAGTTAACTATACCAAGTAATATTCCAATAGTCTTACTACAAAACATGTATAATTACCTTTCCAAATAGATGATCCAATTGTAATATAAGTAACACATTAACAATGACAGCCAACACCACATAATTTATACGATTTGTTAATAATATATGTGGTGCTTTTTTTGCCTGAACAGAAGTATCGTCTATACCTTCAATTTTAATCCATATATTATTCTTTTCATTCTGTATCATATATAAGAAAATGTATTTAAATTTATGAATGCATTACCTGATATTTTACCATTTATACCAAGGTGCAAGGTTTCATTTTCTGTGTCCGTAGAGGTAAATGTTTGACTAGATATGTCTGAACACGTAGAATGTGCTATAAATAAAATAACTGATTTCAGTTGAATAATGAATATTATGGAAGGAAAAATAACACATTAGATCTAAAAACTATTTTACATTTATATTCATCTTCTGATGCGATGCTATTGTTTCTGCCAGTGATTTTTAGTAGACGTTTTTCTGAATTCTCTAAAATTCGTTTCCTTCTAGCATCTCTTTTAGCGTTAATATCTTCCATGCTGCTCATTCTGTTTGAATTGGTTACATGTGAAGAAGTAATGTATATAATTTCGTTTAATATAAGGGAATATAATTCCAGAAGGATAAAGAGTAAAGAGTTTAAAACTTAGATAATCAATGAATGTACCTTGCGTGATACATCACTTTACTAACAATATATCTGAAAAATTCATATTTATATAAAAAATAGTAAATAAATATTGTTGACAAGTAGTAATAGACAAGCAGTAAAATTTGTAGCACTGATTTTCGTTTTCTTTTTTCTTCTATATATCTACAATTGTGTTAGCGAACTTTTTAAAACTTTTAACAGAGAAAATTGTTATAAATTTCATATACGCAACATAGCGAATCAAAAGTGATTGTAATTCTATTACCTATAACGTATAATAGCCGCGTTCGAAAATTATACTTAATCTCATCGAATTGACGTTCCAAAATAATATTGCTGTGAAACACTGATGAAACAAATATGAATTTACAAGCGAATTATGAATAATAGAATATTCGCGAAAGAGGCTTGAATCTTTTTATATTATCATATTTTTATTCAACATACAAGTATATATCATAAAATGTGTAAGTTTAATATCCAAATATAAATTAAGCTACGTATCGCATCAAAGTTATGACTGATGGTGGT
This sequence comes from Anthidium xuezhongi, assembly GCA_022405125.1. Lineage (NCBI taxonomy): Eukaryota > Metazoa > Arthropoda > Insecta > Hymenoptera > Megachilidae > Anthidium > Anthidium xuezhongi. The sequence goes on from CM039638.1 coordinate 209,379, forward strand.
GCAATGGAAAGACGGCATGCATTTAAGGCATTCTAGTAAATACGTTTGCATTTTTAATGAAATCCGGCTGGGCTTCACGACTTTTGGCGGGTTAAATTTTCTATCAGTCTTTTACGGGTTGTATTAAAGATTTAATAGAATATAACAATGGGAGATAAAGACGGTGGTAAGAATAAATCTTGATGCTTTATATTAGTGTTACTTTTTCTTAACCGTTCATACAATTAAAATGATAGGCACTTTGTCGAAAGGACGCTTTTCCGTGTTGGAGTAAATACGATTGTTTTTCAGAGAAAATTCTATGAAACTTGTTTCAAGTGAAAGCAAAAATCATTATTTTGAGTTGTTTCAAATATTTCATTTTTATCGAAAAATATATTTCTATTAGGAATAAAAAGACCGCGAAAAATGCCGACAGGTTATATTAATGTAAAAAAGTAGGATAATACTTGAGTGAAATATTGATTTTTTCATTATTTTGCTTTTTGTACGATATGTTTCTTGTTTTATAACATTTATAATATTTTATAATATTGTTTATGTTATTGAAAGTATACCAATAAAACTTTACTGTAAATATTAAACGGTTTGTTTTTTGAACTGCTTTAAAACATAATAAATTCAGTGGTTTTAAGATGTCTTATCACTTTTATTTCACAAATGATATCTGTTTGCAGAAACTTTTGACGACGCCGTAGAGGAAAGAGTTATCAACGAAGAATACAAAATATGGAAGAAAAACACTCCTTTCTTGTATGATCTTGTGATGACGCATGCTTTGGAATGGCCATCTTTAACCGCTCAATGGTTACCTGATGTAACTAGGCCAGAGGGAAAAGATTATTCTGTACATCGACTCATTTTAGGTACTCATACATCAGACGAACAGAATCATTTGCTCATCGCTAGTGTTCAGTTGCCAAACGAGGACGCTCAATTCGACGCGTCTCATTATGACAACGAGAAAGGGGAATTCGGAGGATTCGGTTCTGTTAGCGGAAAGATAGAAATTGAAATAAAAATAAATCACGAAGGTGAGGTGAATAGAGCGAGATACATGCCTCAGAATCCTTGCGTAATTGCAACTAAAACACCATCTAGCGATGTCCTTGTATTCGATTATACGAAACATCCAAGTAAACCTGATCCAAACGGCGAATGTCAGCCTGACTTAAGGTATACTTAGATGCAAAATGTTTATTGAAAATTTTTCTTGAAAAATCGGTGATTATAACTGTGATTTCAACGCGTCTGATTAGGTTAAGAGGACATCAAAAGGAAGGTTACGGTTTGTCGTGGAATCCAAATCTTAACGGATATCTACTGAGCGCATCCGACGATCATACAATTTGTCTGTGGGACATTAATGCGCCGCCCAAAGAGAATCGTGTAATAGATGCAAAAACAATTTTTACAGGACATACTGCTGTTGTCGAGGATGTAGCCTGGCATCTGTTGCACGAATCTTTGTTCGGATCTGTGGCGGACGATCAAAAATTAATGATTTGGGACACGAGGTAATTGCACGTAGTATTGCTGTCGACAATACGAATAATAGCGAACACTGTTGCGATAAATGAACTATCGTGATTTGTAGATGCAACAACACGAGCAAACCTAGCCATACAGTCGATGCCCATACTGCCGAAGTGAATTGTTTGAGTTTCAATCCATATTCGGAATTTATTCTTGCAACTGGCAGCGCTGACAAAACAGTCGCGCTCTGGGATTTGAGGAATCTGAAGTTAAAGTTACATTCGTTCGAATCTCATAAAGATGAGATTTTTCAAGTACAGTGGTCGCCACATAACGAAACGATATTGGCCAGCAGTGGTACGGATAGGCGTTTACACGTATGGGATCTTAGTAAAATTGGCGAAGAGCAGTCTAGCGAGGATGCCGAAGATGGTCCACCCGAGTTACTGGTATCTCTAATCTAGTCTAATTTCATAGTTTTTATTCTTTCTAATAATTGGCTATGTAGTGTGGAATTGGTGGAACAAGAGGAATATTACGTGTACGTTTTTCAATTGTTTCGCAGTTTATACATGGAGGTCATACCGCGAAAATCAGTGATTTTTCGTGGAACCCGAACGAACCGTGGGTCATATGTTCGGTATCGGAAGATAATATAATGCAGGTGTGGCAAATGGCGGAGAACATTTACAACGATGAAGAACCGGACACGCCAGCGAGCGAACTGGAAGCTGGTGCATCATAAAGTGTAAGAGATAATCGATTAAATTATTTGATACTGAAATTTTCTAACGACACACGCGCACAAGCGTGTACACACACAGGTGTGTGTTTTCGTGCGACGAAACCAATGATTCAAATTAATATCGGATAAACGTTCGAAGAAAATTTCTATGTTAAAACGAAAAAGATCATTGAGAAGCAATAATATACCTATTTTTACTACAAACCATACGGTCCGTTTACATACAAGCGTATGTTCCTTGCATTCTGTGTACATTTTTGCAATTAATCGAAGGAGCATCGTGTTATTTAAGTTTGATGTTTCTTAGAAGTAATTGTTGGTGCTTGTGTTTCTTCGAATACACGTTGCTCGTACAATTGTACAAAAGTCACTTTCTTTTGCTGTGGATTTAGTGATGCGTTAACATTTCTACAAATAATGTTCAGATTATTTTTCACAGAGAATTCTTTTTCAATATTGGTGTTAAATTTCTTTTTTCTTTTCACTTTTTTTGGTTTCTTTCTTTCTTTCTGTTTTTTTTTTCGCAATGAAGAAAAATCTTGTTCAATCAAAGTTAATTAAACGTTTGATCAAAATGTTACATCTATAGACGGACAGAGTATTATTTTACTTTTATTTTGCGTAAACACGATCGAACGGATCACATCATCCACTTGCATGTTTCATGATGTACGGTCACGTGTAAGCTGGATTTTCTTCGTTTAAAAGAAAGCATAGAGAGTGCAAATGAAAAAAAAGTTTTGAAAAAATGTCGCAAGAAATAAGAACGAGTGAGGCGAGCGACGAAAGAAGCGATTCTATGCTTCTTTCTAACCGAGGATAGCTAATCGTGTACGTCGTCAAACTTGTCGTTTCTATCGTTTTATATTGCTTCCACTGAATTATTTCCAAAAGTTGATGAGTAACGAAAATACATATATATCGTGGAAATACCTGGTACGAATTCGACGGAGAAAGAAATCAATTTCCGATTGGTGTGAAGCGTTACTTTTTTCGCCGATATAGATGTCTTTTGGATGTTTCGAATGTCTTTTGATACTTTAAATAAATAAAATTATTTGGACTTGTACGATATATATATATATATATATATACACACACACGCGCGCGCGCACACACACACACACACACACACACAACTCTTCCTGTTTTTTATTTTATTTGATTTTTTTTCCTTCTTTTTTTCCAAACTTTTTATTGTCATTTTCCTTTTTATTAATAAATTCATAATAGATAGATATACAGAATTTTGCTAAGGATAAAGATTGAAAGAATCGTGTTTGGCACTCGGTAAAGAAACGTAAAGATTCTCTAAGGATAAAATCTTGACCAGAGATAAACTTTGTTCCCACAGTTTTATTATACAGCCGTGTTTGAAAGCTCGTTGTATATTTCGTCGAGTAGAGAATTCTTGCAAACTGTATGCGGTCTGTGCAGAGTCGACGTATCGATGTCGTCGTCATCCAAACGCGTGATTCTGTAAACGAGACACGAAGCGACGTTAGAAAACGTGCAACGGCAGATGCTCAAGGAAATTCTATCGATAGATTGTACGGATCTCTTCTTGTCATTACCAAAATTTGCCCGTTAAATAGACATCGTTTATAGAGCGCGACCTCTGCCTGTTCATGCATGCAAAACGAATGTTTAGCCAAAAAAAAGGTATTGAGAGAGAGAAAAAAGTGGAAAAAACAAAGTAATATTTATTTTTGATTTTGATGTTATGCTAGTGATTACCTCTTGTTAGCGTTCTGTCGTTTAATACCGTCGAGTAAGTTCACGATAGGCGGTGTTAATGTTGGACGAAATATCTACGAGGAAAAGTCAAGGATGTAATTCGCGATGAGAACTCATCGTTAAAACGAACAATAGTAACAGACAAATGAAGAAATAAAGTAAGAGAAAATAATGGAAAGAAGGAAGAAAAAAAAGAAAGTATACACTCACCGTGACTGGAGCGCTTCGCATTTCGCGAAGATCGATGTTTCTGAATAATTCGTGAACGAGAAGCTCTTCGATGGTTTTATGACGGTTAGATGGTTCGTTGAATATGAATTTCAGTAATTCGATGACCTGTTACGAGTTGAAGCTTCGATGAATTTCGCCAACAGGATGAATTTCAGTTATTTCCACAGGCTCGTTTTACCATCAACACACTTTTCTACGCTTCCCTGCTTCTAATCGTAATCATAATTTTTTGTTTTTCCTCCAGACCAAAATTTAACGATCTTTGTTTTAACATTATATTTATTCTTTTTACGAGCCCGTGGAAATGCGAATCAAGCAACGCAATGATACGATTAAGAAAGAAAAAGGAAGCAAACGAGCCAACGAGTCAAGCAATTAAGCAAGCAAATAAGCAAATAAGCAAAAGAGAAAGTGAAAGAGAGAAAGATTTGTACTTGTGGATACATTTCAAGATCCGAAAGTTGTACCGAGTTCGGTTTAAATGATGGCAGCTCGTAACCAGCGCACATTTCAAATAGCATATGACCTAAAAGTATATATATATCGTATATAGTGTGTAAAATACTATTATAATTGTTGTTGTGATTGGCTGTTGGTGGTAAAAAGTAGTAGCAATAGCGTTTAGATTAATTCGACTGATCTTACCGAAACATATAATGTCGATGGAGATTGTTTGCGAGATTCGAGAAGTAATAACAGGGTGTATGCGACTCGTGAAGCCAAGGAGCGTGTTCTCGAGGCCCGCGAGTCGCGCGACACCGTTTTGAACGAGCACGTTGCCGGAATGTAAATGGGTCACGGTTGGAAATCCTCTTTCTTTCAAAAAAATCAACGCTTCGAGCACTTGTCGTCCCATTTGTTGCACCTGAGGCAAGGGTAGTCCCTTGCCACGAGAAGCGTACTTTTGGCCCCAGTCTTCGTTCCAACCGGTTCTTTCGATCTAACAGAAACATGTTGTGAACAACGTGTCGCGTCGGGCTACGTTATACAGACTGATCCATAATTTCCTTGTTTTTCATCGCCGTTCAATTTTCAGATCGCCGCTTATAACTTACTTACCCCGTAGATTAAATCCTTTAAGCTACCTTGACTGATGGGCTGCACTACTATCACGTAATTTTGACTCTCGAACTCGAGGAAATCGATATCAAATATAGGACATATGTACGGATGTTGCAAGGCTAAGAACAGGTCGTTCAGAATGTTCTTGGTTAAAGGAGAGATGCTCAACGAGCAGTTTCTGCTTAGCGGGGCTAAGGTGATTAGTCGATCGGTCTTTAGAGAAGTGTCTCTCACCGTGAACCAGTGCTTGTCCATTCTAGAACCTGAAACAGGACAAAAGGGAGTTGAACTAGATGATAATGTACTGTTTGTTGGTAATCTGTTGTTACTTATATAGGAAAAGGAGATTGAAACTTCGATTAAAAAAACGAAATATATAGAAGGGGTCGTCTGGATAGCCTTGTCAACGCATCCAGATATGACATCGAGTCTAATCTTTCTATTTAACGCAAAAAACGTGTGAATTTAAAAAGAAAAGAGTAAGTTTAGCGTTAACGGTGAACGTTACTTTTTAGACACACGGTGTAGAGAGTGCGGCGTGTATCGATAGGATACAGAAGCGTTGTAGGCGGAGGATCATCGAGCTTACCGAGATTATTCAACTGCTTCACGAGACTGTAGCGTGGCGTTCTTCGAATATAAGCCTGGCAGACTGATAAGGCACGATCCCTAGATCTTTTCTCCATTTCCATGTATTCGCCAACGTCCTCGCAAACCGATGGTCCATGACCCAACGCCGTGTAATTGTGTCTTCCGTTTCTACTATCATGCGCGCGCGCGCGCACACACACACACACACACACACACACACACACACGGAAAATCCGCATTAATCTTTTTAATTGTACATTTTACATTTTATTATACGTATATTTTAATAGATAGAGAAATTTTGAAAGCGAAATTACTTGTACGCGCGGATCGAAGAAACGTGGTCAATGAACCGGCTGTAGGTAGGGTTGCGTGGTAAGGGGAGAAGATGCGGAGAGAACGAAAGGTGAGTATTAAGTTAAATCAATACGAAGAAATAACGAAAAAGAAAGTAAACAGAAATTACCTATGTTTGATGATGGAATCGTTTGAAAAATCATTGTTTCGTTTAAGAATTATTTGACCAGCAGGCGGACGATTTCTCGAGCGATGCCAATAAGGGATTAAATTCGGGCAACAACGACTACAAACGGGATCAGTTGCGTTAGCATTACCATCGAGCAGCCATCCCTCTCTACGAATGCAAAGGTTTCATCCAATAACACGATCGTAGCAATAATACCGATATTTTCGATTTCGACGAATTGGCTTTTTCCTCCGATTAAAGGAAGAAAGAAAGAAAGAAAGAAAGAAAGAAAGAAAGAAAGAAAGAAGGAAAGAAAGTAAGGAAAATACAGTTTTAACCTGCGTGGCGGTGCCATTGGTATTCGTTTCGTTCCGAATCGAACGTTTTGCGGCCAATTTTCACGGTGGTCGGGCGTGTCGTGATCAACGTTCAACGTTTCCATCGATGAACCGGTACACTAAATCGCGTATCAACGTTTCGTCCAGGCTTTGCTTTGCCTGTCGCTTCGATCGGAAACCGTTGATTCGAAACGGCGAGCTACCGTTTCAACAACCATATTTTCAAAAGGAACGCGTTTCAATTTCCAAAACTTGAAAACATACTATTTTCAAGATAGTAATTTACATTACAAAAGCAAAATACATAGAAATAGATATTAAGATAAATAAATACTTGCATATGTGTTGAGTTAAAGTTAATGGTTTAATAAGGAAGGGTATGAAACGTGGTATAACTCGTTTCGCCCGTAATACTATATACCATGAATCCGAACCGTGTAATCGAGAGTCGAGAATGCTCGAGAACGATCGATAGACGACGGACGGCTTACGAACAAAATTTTTTACAAGCGGTAACTATATGAAAAGAGTAAAACGGGGAAACGATACCTTTGTTCGAACGAACAAAGGGCAAATCTAGCGTGTATACCGATTAGAAGTAAAGATCGTAATAGTAACGGCATGCCGTTTTAGTCGTGTCGTTAGGTACGATCAATTTGTCTAATTATTATTATCGGCCGTGTTCGTGCTGCAATATGTCACTCGTACAGCCTGTTTCATAACATCTAAGTGAGATCCACGATCTCGATAAGATTGAATAGTGACGGCTCTAATTTTTTTAATTTCTCTGTATCAATATTTTCAAATGACAAAACTATAAGCTATAATAGTATAATTGATAACTGATCGATTGCGTAACGTTCAATTTATTTCTGATATCTATCAAATACAAGCTATACAAGCTAATACGTTAACACTATGTTACCTATTTTAATAGAAATGTCGTGTAATTGGTGACAGAATTGTATAAAAGAAGAAAGGAAAGAAAGAAAGAAAGAAAGAAAGAAAGAAAAGGAAGAAAAGACTCAATTTTTCACAACAGTGTCATTTTAATTATGTCGAATAAAAAAAAAAAAAAAAAAAAAGGATTTGAAAAAAGGGATATTAAAAATCAACTTTCTGGAGCAGGAATTTTCAGATACAGCCAACCGTGTAACGTTAATTGTACAATAAATTGTTGGTGACTGCTGTACGATACTTAAAAGACATGCTATTTACGTTGATAATGAAACACGATATTACCTGACGTCCGATTCTTTGCAACCCCGCGCAGCGGACACGCGACTAAATAATATTTTGGCTAGATTGTCGATTTTATTGGTCAATTGGTAGCTCTTTTCCTCGTCGCTCTCTTCGTCCTCGATGCTCGCGCTTCTTCCACGACGAAGGGCTCCTCGTGCCGAGACGATCGCTTCCGAATCGAGTTCGATGGCGCTTTGAGTCCTTCGATTAACGGCTCGCCGTTTCCGACGAGTCCTAGGCCGTTCCTGCCAAAATCTGTCGTGTCCGGTGACGTCCGGTTCCTTGTGATCGTCATCCTTTTTGTTCAAGTTTTGATACAAATTGAACATTTTGCCTTGTTCGAATACTTTTATTGCCGGTTATTTCGAACACGATTATCACGCTTTTTTTCTTCTTTCTTTATCGCCCTTTATTTCCTGTTTTTTATCGATAACTGAGGGGCTGCGTGTGCATCTTTGCGTACTCGCGGTTCATCCATTCGTAATCCTATGTGTTTCGTAGGTGTATGCGTTCGTTCACCAGCTCTTGATAAACTCTTGAATATTTGAAATTCGAGTACACGGTATTCCTTTTGTTATCAGGTAATCGTTTGAATGCGTGCTGTCGAAACGGTGAATAATCGGTTTCGTTGTTTCTGTACGACCGTTCAACGATCGTTTCGGCATTTTATTCTTCAAAGCGTTGATACGAGAGTCGCGTCGTCGTTGTCCAAATTTCTTTCTTCTGCTGCTCACTTTCGTTTAATCGTTGTATCGCGTGGTCGTTGTACAACTGATCGTAATCATCGTTAATCGGTATTGTCGTTGTTCGTTTTTATTCTCGCTAGACGAGATAGAGTCTGTTTGGCACTGATGTAAAACGAAATTCAGATATACTGGTCCCGCGGTGATTGGTGTGTGACGGTATCACTTGAAGGATAGGCCGTACTAACCAAAGAAGAAGATGAAGAAGAAGAAGAAGAAAACGGTAGGTGGATTAATCGTGTTCAGATTACATACGGCGGTTAGGTAGTGCGGCGCAGTACTAGGAGCGCACGCCGCTCTTACCATCTACCAGAGAGGACGGTCGAATACTGGCATTCGCGACTCGTGCTGCTTTACGACTCCCCAGCCTGACACAGATTCGCTGCTGCCCCGAGCTGATGCCTTTCGTTCGATTCGTGGCTGCGCGCGATCCTGCTGCTATTTAATCGCGGAAACGGAACGGCACGCTTTTCGATGAGTTTTTTCCCCGATATCATCCTCTCTTGGGGCCTTTACGTTTTTCACGATCTTTTATGGATTCCTTGTCGCCACGTCGCATAGTTTGCTAATTCCAATCGTTCGAACAATTAATTTGCTTCTGAGCAATCATTTTACGCAAAACTTATGTCCATTTCTTGTTTTGCGAGCAAAACGAGATCAAGGAAATAAGTTTCGATTTTTATAAGGCGGTTTTATAAAATGAGCGTCACTCGTCGCGAATAACATCTGCTGTAGATGTAGATGTAGATGTAGATGTAGATGTAGAGATGTAGAGATGTAGAGATGTAGATGTAGATGTAGATGTAGATGTAGATGTAGATGTAGATATTCCTTCTCCTTTCCAGTTCGCATTGATTCGAGCTGCTGAATTTCTTACTCGACCCCAACGCGATTTTTTACGTGGAATATTCCGAACACGTGAATGGTGGTAAGATAGGTTGAATTCGTTGCAGCAAATAGTTTGCAATGCATCGATTTGATATCGTTATAATCTTTAGCACGGTTGTTTCGATCAATTTTTCTTGTTATGTTATTTTTCTTGTGGTGTTATCTCGTTGTGCAATGTAACGTTGGAAATAAGAAAATATGAATCCGATTAGATTTAACGAAAACTAGGGCAACCGAACGTTTCAGATTCTTCCTGACCCTTCTGCTGAACTCGAAGACCGCGTGCGAGCTTTAATCTCGCTTCGCAGTTTTACGGCTGCTCTCAGGGACGTTTGAACAGAATTTGACGAAACGTTTGTTCGTTACGGAGAAGCGCGCCGATCGCGTTCCACGCTTGCACAGTCGTCGACTGTAAATCTTCTCAACGATATAGGAATTTCTGTGAAACAGGAACAACGATATCGTGATGAATTCTTCTCGTTATACGGGTTCTGTAGTGTTTCTGATCCTACAACAATGGGGATTCATTACACCCTTTACATCTAGAACAGGTATCCGTTATAAAACAATATCCATTAGAAAGTGTGAAGTTTTGGCTCGTCGGATGTAACGTCGGGTCAATGAGATTTGTCGGCCTTTTCTCGTGCCAGTATGGTTTTAAATTGTAACGGCCAGCTTTTTATTGGACGCCCACAGTATATCTGTAACAAAAGCGTTGTTCTTGTCGTTTAAACGAGGACATGTATTTGAAATATAGGCCGAAAGCTGGAAATTACCTCTGATACGAATTGCAAGGCAGCGCGTCGAGAAAATTCATATTCGGCTCGAGGTCCCCATTTATACTCGACTTGTGTCGAATCGTTTGTATTCGTAAACTTTTTCTCCAAATATTTTTGACTGACAAATACCTGAATAAACGCGATAACCCTTAGTTTAAAATGTTTCATCCCCTTTTCTCTTTCCTTCGCTATTCGCTTACCTCGGTTATCAAGCGTTTAACATTGCCAAAGTAACTGTGATGGTGATTATCCGTGCAAGGAATATCCATATTTCCAAGGAAACTCCACAGTAATTCTGAAATTATTATTATTTATCGTTTATTGCTACTTGTTAAAAATAAAGAAACTAAATTAAATAAATTCAATAATGACCTTCGGAACAAGATTCCTGGCTCATAAAGATGTGGGTGAGCACAATGAACAACAATACTTGTTGGCTGCTTTTTGTTCCAGTAAAATGAATATGTGGTAAATTATTCTGGATTTCGTTTACTAGTATGTATTTGTTACCCTGTAATTCGATCAGCTGATACCCAAAAACCTGTTAACATGTAAATCCATCTGTATACATGTATATATGTACATTATGTACTCCGAAAAGTTTAGTTTAGTTTATATTGTCTAAGAGCAATGAAATTTTGTTTGTACCTTTGACAAAAGTGTTTTTGCTTTGTTCATTACCGGACAGAAGTGTTTTCCTCGATTACTAAAAACATTCTTCATCAAATGAGCCTTACTAACAACTTGCTTGCCTCTATCTAACTCGAGTAGATATCTTATCAAGCTGTTAACCAGTTCCTTTTGTTCTTCAGAAATTATCTTAGCGTTAGCAGGAGACTCGTCCAACTGTTGATTGTAACGCATGTTTCTGCTCGTGCTTGGAACAGGTTGAGAGAGGCTAGTTGTAACATTGTTGTTACGTCTGCTCCTCCTTGGTTGTGAAAGACTTTCTTCAGACAAAGTAGATTTATGATTCCGTAGTAAACCTATTTCGACAAAACAAAGTTAGGTTAGGTTAAAGATAACCGACAAAAGTGAAACAATAGGTAATAAGCATGATGTTATTTACCCATTTCGTATGATTTATTACAAACTTTGGTACCCTGGTTTTAGATTGAAAACTTAAAACCTATAAACGATATTAACGGTCAATATAATCTGCAATTTGAGAAATGCATCTTCCTTTTAGCAAACGTCGATTAGGAATGACTTTGTAATTGATTAGATATTTCGATACTAATTACTGCAATACACGAGATTTTATTATCTGCTGTTATAAAAGATATTACGATACCGCGTTTAACTTGAAACGTTTTGATTTCAAACAAACACAAAGCACGTTTGGTGCCATCGAAGATTTAATTCCAGAATTTGACGATAGATAGCAGCAGTAATCAAGTCGAGGCATACAAGTTTCGGTTATCGATGGTAGGCAATATTAAAAGTCACATTGAAAAGTGTCTAAAATATTACTTTTTAAGAATTTTTCCATTTTCTTTTATATAACTTATTTTTATCTTTTCCTAGAAAATAGGACTTGTTTAGTTTATATTTTTTAAACGAAAATCAAGAAGAAAAGTATCAGTTTATTGGTGTTTGTCGGTAAAGGTAAACTGCATTCATTGGAAAGTAAATATTAATAAAATAATTTTTACCGACTTTTTATTTTTACTCCTGGCGCCACCTGCGAACAAAGTGCTGAAACTACTCAATAATTACCGACTGAGAATTCCGAAACATCGTTAAAAATGGCGGGCTTTTCAAAATGAGTAATGTACTATTTTGATATTTCTCAATTAAATTCCTTATAAAGGTTTATTAATTAAACTTCTGCTTTAATTATTAAACTAGAAGAACTGGTGTATAATTTCTGATAGTTTAGATAAACGAAAACCCTTCATTTAAGAACTACAGAAGTGATTTTTGAGCACTTACAATAGTAGCCGAGTATTCCCCAAAGTTATTAATTTTTTACAGCTTAAAAAACATCTTAAATTAATAAAATGCTGTACACAATCGTACTGAAAGCATTGAAAATGATAAAATTAGAACGATATCCATGTTAATAGCTTTGAATCGTTTATTATACAACTTTAAAAGTTATATTAATGAAGAAAAGACATAAATGTAGGTTTTTCTCTTATTGAAACAATCAGAAATTATACACCAGTTCTTCTAGTTTAATAATTAAAGCAGAAGTTTAATTAATAAACCTTTATAAGGAATTTAATTAAGAAATATCAAAATAGTACATTACTCATTTTGAAAAGCCCGCCATTTTTAACGATGTTTCGGAAGTCTAACATTTAATCTTTAATATTTCAATATTTCGGGCATCTAGGATTAATCGGACAATTGGAATCGATAATTAGTGTAAAATAGAAGCGATTAGATGCTTCAAACACGCGAAAACAGCAAAAAATTATTTTCTTAAAAATAATCATTGTAGGTACGGCAGATTCCTGTCAATTTTTGAGCAGTTTCAGCACTTTGTTCGCAGGTGGCGCCAGGGGTAAAATAAAAAGTCGGTAAAAATTATTTTATTAAAAATCGGCTTTTTAACACCATTACATAAAATATTTTGTTGTTATAAATGTCTCTATAACTTTAGTTTATCCGAAAAGTGGCCTGGTTTTTGAAAAAACACAATTTTCTGTTTCGCTAATTTCGTCGGTAACACCCCATGTACCGTCCTCAGTTGCTCTTTAAAAAAATTGAAAAATAAAGCTTGAACGATATTAAATTCATTATTTTATAATAATACAATGTTTTATCTTTCTACTATTCAAATTAGATGACCCCAGGACTGTATTTATAATACCGAAAAATATTCTGCAATTTTTACTTATTCCTTCTGTTGGGATATCCAGCCATTCAGTCATTCCCTTTATTCTAAGGTACGATTACTCTCATAACATTCTACCATTTGTTTTTTACTTTTATGTCCAATATTACTTGTGCTTAACGCTTCTTGTTCTAAGCGACTAGGCTCGACGCTACACTGACGGTACTGAGCGCGCGCCCGAGACGCGCTCTGATTGATCAGTGTTTTTGCTTAATAATTCAAAAACGAAGCCCCATCCGATATTTTTGCAAAGGAAATTGTAGTTCAGAATAATCTCAGCTACCCCCCATTTCCGGCTCCTACAGGAGTTCTGGGACACCCTGTACATGTATTTTTTTAAGATTAGAAAATAGTTGAAAAGATATTGAATTAATGTTTAATTGATTTGGACCGCTGTTTCAGAGAAACAGAAAGGCAAAAAAACGTAATGCGTAATGTTGGTTCGAAGGAAACCTTCTTCGTTTCTTTCTGTCGAAGTCACGAAACGATTGGTTGGTTTTTAAACAGCCTGTATATGCTGGTATCGTCCTCGCGCATCGCGGCGAAACAGCAGAGGAAACTGACTTAGTATGCGAAAGGTTGGCGCCACACTGTCGCAACCTATATTCAGAATCACTCTCGCACCGACTACCAGCAGCGCCAGCGCTAGCGCCAGCGCCGGCACCACCACCACCACCACCACTAACACTACCACCACCACTACCACTACCACTACCACACCATTTAACCACGCGATACTTGCGCGTTTCGTCGAACGACATACGTAAGTAGTACTTACGCATCGCGTGGCTGGTAGCCACGGAACTTGCGATCGATTCTTTTCTAAGATATCCTTCTCTTCAGACTGTTTTTCCGATCTAGTTCTAGTCGTTGCGTCGTTGCGTCGTTGCGTCGTCGAGTCGTCGAGTCGTCGAGTCGCCGAGTCGCCGAGTCATCGTGTCGTCGTGTCGTCGTGTCGTCCGTTTCCTCTCTTTCTAACATTCAATACTCGATGTTAAGCGTCGTTCGACTCGTCATAAGTACGCGAGTACTTATAGTGTACACGATATCGTGTACGAAAGCAGTTGTTGAAGTTGAAATCCATACATTTTGAGACTTTTAAGTAGAAAGCCCCTGTTATCCAAGTTAATAAGAAGATAGAAACGCTCGAATACGGAACTTCCGGATAACGGAGCGACTACGTTTTTTACAATAATTTAATATCGTATTGTATTTATCTAAACAAAAGCGGAAGGTTCTATACTGTGAATGAAAAAAGTGAAATCGTTAAACATTCCTTATTCGTACACGTACCTAAGGTTTCTAAAGGGGAAATTGGAGGGTATACGGCAGTATCGATGCCAAGCGTTCTCGTGGTTAGTTTCTCTGGTAACGATGTAGCCAATGTTGCGTTAATTAAACGCAGATACCGATGTCCTGTCAACCGCCATTTACCATTCCCGTTCACGTTTGTTTGCAGGTGCACGCACATATGTATTGTAGGTAACGCGAATGCTCACGCTTCATTCGATTCGTAGCCGGTGTGCCATCGAAGGATTAGGTTTCGTTCGAAACCGATAATAAGAAGCTTCGTCCGGTTGATTAAATTTGCGAACGATCGGTACTTGTAAATTCTATTCTTTGTATCAGTTTCGTTTGGTGACGTAGCCTGTCGCGAGTGGTGCAGAATCCAATGATTCGAGTTGGAGGACAGAAGGTCGTCGAAGGAGGAGGGTAAGGTCGGTGAGAGCGTTTAGAGTGTCGTGTGTAGAGCGGCGGTGGGTCGGTGAGTCGGTGAGTCGGTGGGTCGGTCGACGCGACGGCGGTCAGCTGGCGCCAACGCTCTGCCAACCTCCCACCACTACCCACCTACCATTTCACCTCGTTAATTTTGCTTCATGATCACCGCTCTATCCCTAAATTCCTTTCCTCGCCTATCTTCTATTCGCCGTCCCTCTTAATTATTCTTATCGTGTCATCGTGCGATTAACCGAATGTTAAGAATCAAAATTCATTTGATATACATAATACATGATATACAAAATATCGGATTACGCGTTGCGGTTACAGCGATGCAGATAAAACGATGCAGGTAGTTTTAGCGAGCAGGTGATTATTATTTAAAAGTTCTTAGCAGGTGCGCGCGTTAAATTTCTCCCCCGTTGTCGGAAGTACGCTATTAAGCGGTGTATCGCGACCCGTTTCGCGCGGCCTTGCGATCGTAAACGCGTTACACCGCGTGCAAGGCAACCAGCGTTGCAGCGCGAGGATCGCATCGCGGTTCGCATCGCACCGTACCGTTCACTTTCCGACAAATTGCCTTTCAGCGTGCCGCTTACCACGCGAATCGCTTCGATTTCCTTGCTATCGTCAATCAGCAAATTTAGATGTTCGAAAGGTACGAGAGAAGGAAAATGAACGATAAGATAAAAGAGGAAACGAGAACGAATCGTTTCTGTACATATACTTTCTAGATAATTTATTTGTAAAGCGAACGTTCAAGTTGAACCAGCGTTGTTACGTTGCATATTAGTCCAAGTATTGATAACAGCTACGATTTCACATAGATGGTCGTGTAGTGCTCGAAGAATCCGGCTGCAACCGGTTGTTGCCACCGTAGCAACCTCGTCGCATCAATATCTTGGCCGTCGTTTATTAATAATACCGTCCGTTAACTTCCTGCAAGTTGTTCGGAAAACTTTCGTGGGAAAGGATCGTGGTGATTGAGCACACGATTGCGTTCGTCTGTCGATTTTTTATTTATTCGAATGATGACAGAGGGACAACAAGTAGGGGTACGTCGTGTAACGCAACATACAGACAGGGGTATTAATTATCAGCGTATCGATCGATGTACAAAATCGACCATGCGACGTCCTATGATCGCAATCTCGCCATCTCGCAATTCTTAACACGCGCTCTTCACCGATCTTGCTGGTGGCCGTGTATCGTCTCGAGTTTTTTGCGATTTTGCGAGTCGGCCAGTTTTCTAAAACCATCAAGCTAGGTTTCACACTTTAATCGTTATAATCGTTTTTCAAGTTACATGGAGGACGCGCGATCGAAAGGTGGGCGATAAAAGGGAGAGAAAAGGGGTAGCAGGGGGGTAGAAGCTAAATTTGAACGATTCGAGGATCGCGATCGGTGGGATAGGAAATTGTCGTGGTTGGCGAATTCAGTCTTCTTTTCTCTTTCGGAGTTTACCCTCGGTTTGGATGGTCCTGGACACGAGATCGACGCAGGCCCTCAGCGAGGCGCCGTTGCTCGTCTCGTTCTCGCCGTTGTCCACGATCTTACCGAGAGTCATGATGTAGCTGCACGCGATTCTCAACACGGACAGTTTCGACAGTTTTTGATTGTGAGAGTAAGCGGGGATCGCTCTTCTGAGCGTGTCGAACGCGGCGCTTATCGTGTGCACTCTCGTCCTCTCTCTGGCGTTCGCTTCTATCCTTCTTTCGCGGGTCATGTTCTTGTAATTTCTTTGCTGGCCCGCGACTGGATGTTGCCTCGAGTGACCGGTTTGGATGTTGCTGGTAATCGCGGTGGTTGTCGCGGTGCTACTGGTGGTCGTGGTGATCGCGCTCGTGGACGTTGCCGTCGAGAAGGAACCGCCGGCCGCGGAGGAGCCGATTCGATGAAACAGTGACGACGACGACGACGACGACGACGACGACGACGACGACGACGACGACGAAGACGAGGACGAAGACGAGGATGACGACGAGGACGACGATGAAGACGAAGATGAAGACGAAGACGATGACAAGGACGATAACGAGGAGAGCGAGGAGGAAGAGGAGGAAGAAGACAAGAGCGAGGACGACAACGAAGCGGACGAAACGTTTGGACGTTCTACGCTGTACGAACACGGTTTTTCGTAACTACCGTTTACCGCCGGATGCGAGGGCACCCTACTGGCCACGTCTCCTCTGAGAACGAGCGACAGCGGTTCTTCTTGTAGTCTCGGATGCACTGTCGTGCACTGAACCACCGTCGTCGTCGATGTCGTTTCCGTGACGGTTGTTAAACTCGCTCCATCGGCCGCTCCATCACGCGAAATCTCTCGTTTGTCAATTCGAACCGGACGAGTCTGCGCCGAGTGTCGCAACCTCGGTGGCAGATGTTCCCGCGACTCGTTTCGTTTTCTTCGAGATTCTTGCTTTCCTTCGTTGTCCTCCGAAACCTGATCGCGCTCGCGGTCCTCCTCCAGGACGTTGATTCGCTTCGAAGCGGCAACAGTCGCGACGCGCAACGACGGCTCCGTCAGCAAGGAATAAGCGACAGTCCTTTCCGTTGCGACCGACGACGAGATCTTTGAGGAGTCGACGTTGTTCTTGTTGCTGCTGGCACAACTCCACGGTCTGAAAGGATTCGGCGATCGAAGCGTCCTAGACTCCTCGTCGGCGGCGATCTCTTCCTCGATCAGTTCGAACCTCCTTTTCTTCAACGGCGCCGTGCTCGGTTCCTGGATTTTTCGTGGTTCGGCCAGTTTTCTCTTGTTCTTCAAGGATATCGGAGTGACCTGCACCTCCACGCTATCCTCCGAAGCGCTCGGCGAGTGCAGACCCGACATGTCGTCCTCGTCGCCTCCGCTACAGAAACCGGCGTCCTTCTCCGAGCCAGACATCCCACCGGCTGAAACAGAACGGACGTAAACGCGCGTCAGATTGGCCATCTCTGCCGTTTCAATTTTTTCAATAAAATCATTTTGTTTATCATGTAAATTCAGTTAAATCAAATTAAATTTATACGCGATGACACGTTAAACTAAATCTAGGAGGAAAATCGAATGAAATGCGATAAGAATGATCGAAGTAGCGGATGGAGATAGGGTAGAGGAGTATGGATCAGGTGCAACAACGCCAGATTTCGGAGGCTCGGGACAACTTTTGTCCTGTCTTGTCCCGTCTCGTCTCGTTTCGTTTCGTTTCGTTTCGTTTCGTTTCGTTTCGTTTCGCTTCGTTTAAATCTCTTGGAGAAAACCGAATGTTTTCAGGTTTGATGCGTCATGCAACTGGTACCATCTGGCGTACTGGACTGGCCGGAGATTATAACACGCCTAACCCATCCTCCTGTTCCCTTTCGTTTTCCTTTTTGTCTTCGTCTTCGTCTCTTTTCGTTACCGTTTTATTCATTCTGGTTTCGTCCTCGGTGTCGAATTCGACGAGTTTCGTATGCTTTTACGAACTTTGCCTTTGTACGATTAAATCTTTTTTTATTTGAAATACAGTATTAAACTTGGTCCCTATAACTCTTATAAAATAGAAGAAGAAAAGTAAGAGGAGAAGTGAATTTAAACAAAGTAAACGACTCAATTAGACGTATTTAAATGGTATAAGAAGCGAATCGCGGAGGTAGCGAGATGAAGAGGGGGTAAGGGGCAGAGGGGTAGAGGAGAAGAGAGAGGAGACGATACTGGCGCCATCGAGAGTTTTGCGTCGCGAGTCTTGTTTTCTTGCCTTTTGTGGAATCGGCCGTGCGAACGAGCACATCTCTGATCCTTCTACGGATCCTGTATCGCGTCGTATCGTATCGTATCGTATCGTATCGTATCTCATCGCATCGTATCAGATTTTTCTTCCCTTACCGGTTGCCACCGTATTCCTCGCGATTTTATCGCGATCGAGTAAACCAGTCACAATGCGCTCGGAGCCGTTTAAAAGATAAATCGACGCGAAAACGAAACGGACGGTCGTTTAAACGGTTACGCGACAACAAGTCGAATCGATTTCCTTCGGAATCAAAGATACCGAGGACAAGCGCCAACAGATAAAACGTCGCGCTAGGTCGTCGCGCACCTGGCGACAACGTGAGAAAGAATTTATCGCGAGCCTGATAAGCCTACTACACCTACCTCTGTTTTCGGTATCGAGCACATCTGTTCTCTACCTCGGTGTATGCGTAGCTTTGACAGTTTACGCGCGAGAACGGACGAACAAGAAATCGGAAATTTTGCCCGTTTTTTTTTCTCCTTTTCACGCGAAACAAAGTTGAAAGGAGAACCCGATTGCAGCGAAGATGTTCGATACGTTTCAAACACGTGTCTCTGGATTATACTCGCGAATATCTTGATGTACACGCTACCTTTGTTGTCGTCTCGTTCGGCAATTGTTCAAACAACCCGAAATAACAGCCGAACATCTGTGTAAACTCGCGCGGAGGCGTATAGCTTAACGCGTAACCGGCTATCTCCGAACTTTTCGTCCTGGCTCGAGTGCTCAAATCGTACCTCGCTCGATGCCTTTCTCCGCTTCCTCTTTTTACAATTATTTCAATCGCTCGCCGAACAAATCTTAATTCTATGTTTCGTCGGAACTTGGCTCTCGCGACGCAACCCTACCGGCCGTTCCGAAATAAGGAGAGAAGGGGTCGCGGTCAACTCTCGCAACGATTATAAATAAGCGACGGCAACGAGTTGAGCGGCCTGAAGAAAACGAACGTTCGAACGCGAGCAATTATCTTAGTTAACTCGGTTTTATTTCGCAATCGTTGAAATCAATAGAAGCGTCGCCAACAAAACTCCTGACTTTGTACAGAGTTCTGTGCTCTGTGCTCTGGCAAAGTAAACGAGCACCGTCGAGCCGAATGAAGCGTGTTTTGCGAGGCAAGGAGACGGGGGGATCGAAGAGCGGGCAAAAAGAGAAGGTGGCGCTAGCCAGATGGTGTCCACGCGTGGAGCGACGTTTAAATCGATATCGTTGGATGCTATGCGATCTTTCACGCTCAGCCTCAGAATTCGTCGATCTAAACCTAAACGATACGAAAAGATTTCCGAACGAACGCAAGAATCGTCGTATCTTTCTTTCACGAACAAGATCGAAAGGTATTTTTCCTTGCGAGTGTCGCACGCAAAAGCAGGAGGACCAAACGAGGTGAAGCCAACAGACCAAAAGGCGAGAGAGCGAGAGCAAGAATGAGAGATAGAAAAAAAGAAAGAATAGAGACAGGTTTCAAGACGAAGGTAAGAGAAGGGAAGGGAAGGGAAGGGAAGGGAAGGGAAGGGAAGGGAAGGGAAGGCAAGGGAAAGGAAGGGAAGAGAAAAGAAAGAAAGGTGACTGGAAAGATTGGTGTTTCGAGAGGCAACGCGGATTCGACGGAAGAGATCCGGTTCAGGTAGCAGGTGCGATTTTGCCCACAGGTGGGTGGAAGGTACGACCCTTACCGTTTCTCCCTTGTCCTCTATACTATTTGCGCTAAGCAACGATATCGAGAAATCTACTTTAACTTCTCCGGCTTTTCCGTTTTCAGTTTTCTCTTTTTCCTGGCTTTTCGAGCGAGCGACGGTTCACGGAAATCCCAAAGCAAAGTTGTTTGGTTGTTTCGTTTATCGATTGGAAATCCGTAGGTTGGTTTTCGCGCGACAGCCCCGCTCGGTCGCGTCGCGGAAATCGAATCGCTTAGTCATCGCTTCCATAGGATCGGGGTTAGCCGAAGGTCAAAGGTTCTGTTCGCGTTCGATTCGCGGTCGATCGTTTCGCTAACGTTACAAGGGTAACCGGTGATCGTCGATAGAAGGAAATGGTACGAAGAATAAAAGTATCGGAAGAAGCGTGAGAGCAAAGTAGCAGCGGGTAGCAGCGGGTAGCAGCGATTAGAGGATGAGTTTCGAGTTTGGTCAAGGGGTCGTTTGTTTCGTGCGAGTTGGTTCGCTCGGTTCTGGTGCCGTTGGTGTCTGTGTGGCAACCCACGCTGGCGCCGCCGCGCCCTATCTCTCTTTCGCCTTCTCCTTCTCCCAATGCTCTTGCTTTATTCCTCGCAGACAACGTTCTCTGTTAGCCTCTTGGTTCGAGTGGCTGCCAGACTCGCATACATACCTACGTCTCTACGATATCTCTCTCTCTCTCTCTCTCTCTCTCTCTCTCTCTCTCTCTCTCTCTCTCTCTCTCTCTCTCTCTCTCTTCTCTCTCTCTGTCCCTCGTTCGTACAAGAGTTTGCGTTACTCCTTTTCGGAGCCGCGTGTCTCCGCGCTGCTAAACCAGTCGATCTCTTTCCCGGGGACGGCTGGCGCCGATCCGCGCCGATCCGCTCCGCACCGCGCGCCATTCGTAACAATAATTATCGTTCTCTTTGCGACTCCCACCATCCAGCATCTAACATCCAGCATCCAGCATCCAGCATCCAGCATCCGCGATCCGCAATCCGCGATCCGCGATACCGATCCAACGAACTGAACCAAACCGAACAATGATGTTTCTCGTCTCGTACGTCCGCGATACCATTTTTTTCTAATAATTACTCGAACGCGCGATTTCTCCCCATATCTCGTCGAATATCCGTGCATTCGTATCGACAATTTGCCAAACAACAGATATTTCGTAAAAGAAACGTATTACGGAGTTGCGTAACTGAGTAATGTAACTGTAATCTTGAAATGTAATATGTAGGTATATTCACCTTTCATTAAAGTGGACAACTCCGAGATGGATTCCAGCACGTGATGGGTCATTTTGGTGGGCGGGTAAGGCTGCAAGGGGTGGTGCGCGCTAAACACCGTCTCTTCTATGCTTAATCACCACACATACACAACTGGTATCACACACTTGGTTTTCGTGAGGTGGATCCCACGGACACGTGCAGCGAACAAGTTTACGGGTACCGGCGAACGCAATCGCGTTGCTCCTTCTACCTCGATCTCTCTTTTCTCCTCTTCTTCTCACCTCCTACACTCGCCTCGGTCTCCTCCTCGATCTTGGACAACGTTGAAACTTTGAAAAATCACTGGTCGCGATCGGTGCGTCGCGTTCGAAAAGCCAAAGATCGACAAGGTCCAGACTCGATTCGAAACAGCGAGATACCGAAACGGAGCACGACCTCGCTCGATCGCGGTCGACGATGTACTGAGTCGCCTCGTGCGTTCGAGCCTCTTTCATCGCATACGCGTGCGAGAGAGTCTCAACTACTGGCCTGCGACTTTGCTGCCTCTAACGTTACCGCCACCACCACCACCGCTACTACCACCACTATCGCTACCGCTACCACCACCACTACCACGATTGTTAACTACCGCTACCAATGTTTGTCAGCTCGATGCAATCGTTATTACATATCGATTTAACGAATATCGCTTTTTCCCGCTTTTTCCTCGCTTGAACAACGTTAGGAGATAAAGGGGCAGGTTTCGCGGTCGTTTAATTTGGTCCATGGCACGATTAATAAAGAATTGCGAGACGGAGCGAGTAAGCGATAGGAAAACGAGGTTGACACCGTTGGCGACAGTGATAGGTAACGGTGATGCTGCTGCTGGTGTCGGATGTATCTATGGGTGTAGACGTTGGAGTTGGCGTTGACGTTAGCGACGATAGTAGTCGGGCAGGCAGAGCAGGCAGAGCAGGCAGAGCAAGCGAAGGAAAGGGACGATCGGGGGAGAGGTGTACGGCGCGCATTGTTGGCGGCAGGAGGCAGCGGGGGCCGACAGAACGGCGCCAGCCGGCGAGAGTTTGACTCGGCTTCACGGCACCGTCCATCTTTCTTTCCCACCTCCACAGCTCGCTCTTTCCTTCTTTCTACCCTTCTTGTCCCGGGACATCGTGTTCTTTCCTCTCTTTCCTTCCATTCCACCGTCTCTCTCGTTGCCGCGCGAATATCTTCGCTCTTCAACCTTCTCCACTCGATGGTGGCGGTTAGCCACCCGCGATGGACCACGACTACGTGCACGGTACTCGATCGCAGCCCCTCTACGCCCAGAGGGATGCGCTCGTTCATCGTTCTGGGAATAAAAATTCTTGCTCCTCTTCCGTTCCTGTTTTCCATTTCTCTCTTCAAATTTCGATAAAGCTCCGCTTCAGTTTGTTCTCGAGTTCAAGGTAACCGTTGTTTTAAATTTTCTTTTTCTTCTTCTTCTTACCTTCCAAATGCATTCCCTTGTACCTCCGAGACCCGAAGGCCCTCCCTCCCTCTTTCGAAACCCATCCGTTGAAAATCTCTTCGAGCTTTTCTCGTCGGTTTTCTCGTCGGTTTTCTCGTCCGGTTGGCCATCCCGTTGGCCACCCCGTTGGCCACCCTGTTGGCCACCCCGGCCGCGCAGCCCTCGCGTCTTGTTCGTGTTCGAGTAGGACAGCAGGGATAAAAGGTCGTCTTGGTTTCTACCCTTGTTCGAGTATTTACGACCGGAAAAATCCCACCAATTGTCCCGATTGCTCGATGATCGTACTCGTTGCACCGCACCGCTTCGCCTCGTCTCGCCTAGCCTCGAAAACCGTACCGAACGTATGTTCGCCATCTGCCGCGATCGAACTTAATCCTCGTTTCGACTGGTCGGCTCGTTCGAATCGTCGCGTTTGCGGATTATCCTAATCCGATCGATCGCTCGGTTCGTCGCGTCGCGACGATTCTTGAAACGTTTCGTCGTGTTTTCGCGTTTCACGCTAACTTTACATCCGCCGGCCACCTTTTTCCGTTGGGCGCAAAACGAATCGAATTCTAATCGGCGCAATCGACGATATGTTCGATCGAGAACAACGACCGGGAGTTATCGTTGCTGTTATCGGCCGTGTGCAACCGTCCTCGAATCGCGAACAGGTAATCGTTTTCTATCGCGACGCGCTCGTCACAGCGCGTAATACTCGTATGGCGTAGCTACGAGGCTTCGAGGCTTCCAGCTATTTGTTCGAAAGTCGTTCGTAAAATATTTGCATGGACGATAAGGTTTGCGGGCAAACGTTTCGTCGAGCCATTTCTTTTTTCCCTGGTCTCCGAATGGTCAAGCCAAGGATCATTTAGCGCGCTCGAAGGAAACGAAGGGAATCGGACAAAGGACGGGAATCCCCGGTGCGAACGAGGTCGTTCGGTATCTGTGAAGCATATGCGCAGATAGGGGTGTGTTAAGGGTATTAAAGAGAAAAGGCGGCCGGGCTGATTTGTTGGGACGCGTGTCGACCAGATGCGACGAAAAATGCCAAGGAAATTCCCAAGGGCGCAAACTGCCCTTCCAGCTTGGAACGCGTTCGACCAACTTATCGATCGATATCGCGACAACTGTGTTCGTTCTGTTTGCGATCGCGAGTTATTTCAAACCGGAGGATGATGGCGAATCGTTGACAATTTCTGGGAAGGATCGATGTGTCCGGCTTGCGTACAAGGTGGTAGATACGTGGTACAAGCTGTCGGGCGAGTTTGGCAAGCAAGGATCTTTTGATTTCCGAGGGCGTCGCGATTTGTCGCGTCGGCATCATCCCCACTGTATGCCAAGTAGCGGCACACGCACCTGCTACGCTCGCTTCCCTCTCGCCGCTTTTGTTCCCTACTAAATCTTATACACCTTGCTCCACATTTTTTTTCCTTCACGTTTTGCTCCATTTAATTGATCCGCTAAGCGAATTACGATAACAGAGGTTGCAAACAAGCGCGAATAAAATTCTTCCGAACGTCGATCGATCGAATTTACGCGGAAATTCCTATTATTTATCGAAGAGCGCGAAACGCATTTGCGTGGACAGCGCAAACGATGCGGCGTAACAGCAACATGTGCGTACTTTATATCTCTAAATATTTGATAGGCGGATCGCGCGGCTGCGTCCGCATCTGCGCCACTGTCAGCTTCAATTATTAAAGCTTTGCCATATGTCCTTTCTCTCCCTCCTCTCTCTCTCTCTCTCTCTTCCTCTTTCTTTCTGTGCCACCCTTTTCCAACCACGCTCTCCCTTTTCGTTTTGTTTTCCTTCTCCCTTGCGATCCTTTTAGCCGATAATCGCGTTTCGTGGCTGTTGCTAACGCGTATCGCAGCTTACCTCGATACGCGCACGATTGCCATTGTCGTTCTTTCCTTTCGTATCCTTTTCCTTCGATGACTGTCGAAATTCATTCGCTACCCCCGATTCTTTTTTCTTTCAAGGAGGTAAACTCCTGACGAACTTTTGTCTATCATCGAATCAACAAAATAATGTATTCCGTTAAATACAAATCAACGCGTTTTTTTTCTACTCGCGAAGGATGAAAGCTGTTCAGTTTACCGAAAGAAACATTTTGCAAACTGACATTCGTCGATCCTCTTGGACGAATTTCTCTTCGAGTGCAAGGTTCGGTGTACATATTTAACCGATCACGGTCGTTGGGTGCAGAGTAGCAGGTGGCGATTGACTCGGTTCGTTTCTCAGAGGTAGATGCACCGGCGTGCGGCTAACGAGAGAATGTTCGTGCGAACGCGCTGTGCGTGCGTGCGTGTGTGTGTGCGTGTGCGTGTGTGCAAACGCGAACGCGTGTCATCGGTGGACGGCCGAATTATTTCGCGTGGTCCGCGTGCTTCTTCGCACCTGCCCTAGTCGAAAAAAAACACAGTGTCATCTTTAGCCGTCGTCGACGCTCGGTTTCGATCGATTCAACAGCTCCTTCCTCGCTTCCTTCTTTCCTTCCTTCCTTCCTTCCTTCCTTCCTTCCTTCTGTGAATTTCGAAATCGAGCTCTTTGTTCACGACTGTACACGACATTTGACTTTTCTTGCTTCCTCGATTGTTGCTTCGATAAACGTCGAACGTTATTGGCGGCTTCGCGATTAATCAACGTTGTTGCAGCTGTTCGTTTTGTTCTTAATTATCGTTCTCGAATTTGGTTGCTCCGAATGGAAGACGCGTTAACGATCGCGAAGAAGAAGAGAAAGAGGAGAAGAAGAGGAGGAGGGGGGAGAAAAAGGTTGACGAACGAGTGGCGAAGGAAACGCGGACGCTCCGGGCGGTAGCCGGCATTTCAGCGGTTTCGTTCATCCTTGGAATTCGAAGAGGCGTACACGTGCTCACGAACGATTTGGCCCGTAGGAAACTGGCATTAAAAGTTTATAGTAGTAATTTGTAGCCGTTCAGGTTCGAGGAGAGAGATCGGCAACGGCTCCCACGCTTGGCCGGCTAGCTATGCGATAATAGACCGACGGAATCTCGGTATCCTGTATCGTTCGGTAGCGATAGCAGACGCGGCGACGCGACGACGCGACGACGCGACGACGCGACGATGGTCGCGCTCGCGAATTAACGAGCTGTTCGTGGGCGTTTGTCGATTATCGATCGATCCTGTATCCTGTTCGTCAAAAGGCTGTCGCGAATCGAATCGAGGAGCAACGAACGAATGGTTCTCGCGTCTCGCGTCTCGCGTCTCGCGTCTCGCGTCTCGCGACTCGTGTTTTTCTACGAAATTCACACCGAGCAACCGTGGGAAACGGAGTGGTACAGTGGGCGGGAGTACCGTTTCACCGCTGGTCCACGGTTAAATTGGACGCGTTTAAACGAACAACCGCTCCTTTTCTTTTTTTATCTTTTAACACCCTTGTCATCCCTTCGCGCGGAACGAATTCCTCTTACGACACGGATTAATATTCAATCGTTTATTGGTTTCGCATGTTTTGCGAAAAATCCAGATCGGTGGTCGAAAATTGAAAGAGCATAGGTTTCGTTTCGACAGGGAAAGAAAGTTTTCGTAGTCGGATTAAAGCGTGATTGGAGAAGGGAGGGGTTGGTGTGTCGATGTCGAGATAAGAAGCGAAAAAGGTATGTGGTGGCGGTGGCGGCGGCGGCGGCGCCGTTGATGGAGAGAATGAAACTCGTCGGAGCTCAACAGGTGGGTCGATCGAGATCGGGACGAGGGAACGAGACGGAAGAACCGAGAGCAAACGAGAGAAAAAGCACAAGAGCACGTACGCTATATACGCTTGTGTATTATGAGAGAAGATATATGTATATGTACATATATATATATATACGTTTATAGAGAGAGGGAGAGGGAGAGAGAAAGAGAGTAGCCTAAGAGCATTCTTAAGCGGCTTTTCTCCGAGCGGAGTCGCGCTGCGATCGTATTTCATCTGGCGCGTATACGGCATCGTTTATTTCTCACGTTCTCGAAGCTCGAGGGCTCTGGCTTCCTGACTTACGGTCCTTGAAATATTGCCCGCCAATTACCTCTTACCGAGGAATGTGCCACGCGGATCGATCGGCCAGTTTTCTTCATTTTTCGCATCCTTCGCGATTTAGAAGAAAACTTTGCTTCTTTGCGAGTCAGCTACTTTCCGGTTGATCGAACGGAAACATTTATAAACGAAAGGATTGTTTTCCTTCGTCGAGGTACCAGAATACGAGATAGCGGGAAAAGCGTGAAAAGCGTGGAAAGCGTGAAAACGTAAGGTCAACGTAAGGTAAGGTGAACGGGAAGGAAGGTTCGTTCGAGACGATTCGTTCGGTCGAAACGCGTTACAGGTGCACGGAGCCTGGGACCGGACCACTCGTTAAACATGCCACGATGCACCTGCCGCGCGGCATCATTCATTGCCTTTATTTCTCTACCCTCCGCCTGCCTACCCCTTCGCGTCGCCACCCTCCTCCTTGCCCTCCTCCTTGCCCTCCTCCTTGCCTTCCTCCGAGCGCATTCTGCCTCGTGTATCCATGATCGGATAATCTATTCCTTCTCCGAATCTTATCTTTCGTCGCGCTTCCGTCCTCTTCGACCCCTTTATTTCATCTTATTTTACTGTTTCTATCGTTTTCCCTAGTTTTTGTCGGAAATCGCTATGAAGTTACAGTTATTTTCGTCGTTTCGACGGGAAAATTGAGAACGCGAAGGAATGCAGCGTTAGGGGCGGGCGAAATTCGTTTCGGTTCGTGCGGAAGGTAAGGCAAGGTAAGGCAAAGT
This sequence comes from Anthidium xuezhongi, assembly GCA_022405125.1. NCBI lineage: Eukaryota > Metazoa > Arthropoda > Insecta > Hymenoptera > Megachilidae > Anthidium > Anthidium xuezhongi. The sequence goes on from CM039638.1 coordinate 237,104, forward strand.
CGGACAGGTGTACGAGAGAAAATACGAGTAGGTTTAGGGTATCGGTTACAAAGCTGGCCAGGAGTCGACCCTTTAGAGGGCCGGGTCGCATCAAGACCGTATGGTTCGTCGAAGAAAATTTACGAATGCCAAGCATGCGGGTGGTGACGAGAGAGTGCGAGAGAGTGCGAGAGAGTGCGAGAGAGTGCGTAACGAGTCCCTCGGCGCAGGTTTGATTTATGTCAGGTTGTAAGTCCCTCACCTGCCGAGATTTAGTCGCCACGCACCAAGAACGATTTCGACCTTGCTATTGCGTTTCTTTCACGATTTTTCCTCGGCATATCAATCCGTCTGTTTTTTTAGACAAATATGTTGGAAGAACAAAGATGATTAGGTTGAGAGGAAAAGGGTATAGCAAGGTGTTTCGGGGAGGAGGAAGGGAATTGGCCGGCTCGATCCGGTGTTTCGGGGACTGTGCGCACCAGGCAGGCACAAAATATCCAGGTGTTGGGTCGTTCGAGGTAATAATGGTGATGCGCGGACAACGGTTCGATGACCCAGGTGGTAAAGGAACTGTATACGGTGACACCGATACCCCAAATACGGCCAGCGGCGTCATTGTTCACCGTGTAACCGATACCCTTCGCTTCCGAGAACAGGCTGATCTTCTCTACCTGTGCCTCTGTCTGAATAATTGCTCGGCCTTTACACACCTTGGCTTTTGTGTTTCGACCAGTCTTTTTCGCTTTCGCCGGAACGCGCGTTTGTCTTCGCCTCGAATTCTTACCGGCTTAACCTTACTCCCTTGCTTCTATCCTTATCCCCTTGCTTTTCGCCAATCCTCCCCATCCAACGGTATCCCACAAATCCAAACGACGTTCGACGTCCCAGGAATCCCTGTTCGTTTCTCTCCGCCATCGAACATGCTACGCTTCCCTAGGGAAACTAGCGATATAGGCCAAGGAGGGCTTATCGTTCGTCTCGTACTCGAAACGAACGCTGGATTATCCAGTTTATCTGGTAATTCTGGAGTATCGAGGCGAGCTCCGACAATCGCGAAACGGCGTTGCAAAGGTGTCGAACGCTTTGAAATTGCGACGGCGCGACGGCGCGACGGCGCGACGGCATATTCGCAAAAAATGCCGCTCGAATCGGCAAAGAGATCGCGAGTAAAAAGTTGCAGCTCCTTAACGTCGCGTCTATGAAACACGATATGGCTCGACTTCTCGACCGAGAAAGAGGGTGCGAAGGCGCGTGTAGCGTGAGTTGGTTAGCGATAGAACGATGGGGTGCGGTGTGGTGCGGTGCGGTGCGGTGCTTTGGTCTAAAGATTACGAGGCGCGACATCTGGCGCCACATGCCCGTTTAAAAGCTGTCGCGTATACGCAATCGGACGATGGCTGGGAACCGTTCGCGGTTCTTATACTAATTTTCCTTTTACGAGACGACGTTACAATTCTTCTACAATTGCATCATTGGATTAAGAAAACTCGTGTACCGATGTAACATTGTAGTAGGTGAACATTTGTTTATTGTTACTTTAAATACGATTCGTTAGTTGCTTTTGGCAACTGTTCGAAATTGCCTGTAGTCGGCACCGTTCAACGATCGTTTTAACCGTGAAGTTATATGGTTGCCGCCTTCTAAACGAAGGAAACAGAGATTCCTCGGCCGTACAAACAGTCGTTTGACTATCTATATTGATTAGTATCGTGGCAAGTTTTCAAGAATTTCTCGAATAGGAAGGTAGATCGAAGCTTTCGCTTATCCGGCGAATCGAGTAGAGGCGAGCGCGAGGATACGGGAACGGCGAACGCTTGTAACTCGCCGTACAGTTTGGTCCATTTCTATTCCAGCCGTACAGCCACCTGGCTGGAAGACTGGCTTAACCGGACGAAACAAAGAAACAACTGGCGGAACGGAAGCGATACGCGTACTCCTTTCAAACGAACGAACGAACGAACGAGGGTATAAGTTGGCATAGATGATTCTTAGTTGACGGTTTAGCGAAAAGATATTAAGCTGGTGACGGTTGAATGAAAACGCATCGCGAAACGATCCATTTCAACGCGAACGCGGCCAAGATTTTCATTTCACGTTTTCGTTACGCTCGATTTGGCTCCTTTCCACCCCTTCTTCCTCCCGGCTGTCGTTTCCCGAGCGTTCTAATTTCGTGACCGACACGTGCCCGGATGGAAACAGATGTACCTCGGCATCGTCGTATAAATACATCGGTGCTCGGCTAACTGGGCGGCCGAGTATTCTCGACGCGACGGGATGGGACGCGCTCGACGCGACGCAAGGCGAGGCGAGGCGAGGCGAGGCGAGGCGAGGCGAGGCGACGGGGCTACGAGAGGCAAGAGTCGACAACCGTGGCTTGAAATCGATATAAAGTTACCGGTACGACTGGCGCCAACGTGACTGCGCGATTCCAGTTACTTGGATCGTGGTGTGGTCGTGATACGTTTCGCACTCGTTAACCAGATACTACACATTCCGCGTCTACCAATTGTCCATCTTTCCTTTCACTTACAAATTACTAAGCAATACCGAATGAGTCGGTCGCGAGGAGCTTCGACTTCTCGAAGCGTTTCAGCAGGAAGGTAACGATTACGGCGTGGGCACGTATCTCTCGTCCACTTCGAAGTAACTTTGCGCCTACGTGCTCCGCGTGAAACGCGTTGTCCGACTCCTGTCGCGTCGTTCCAGCTGGCGCCGCGCCGTTTTCTTGCTCGAACGCGATGATGCTGGCGGATTGGCGTCTCATTCGAAACGATCGACGTTGCGTTTGCTTAAAGTCAGCCTCGAAATCGTGTATGATTTTATCCTCGCGTTCGTTATTGAACCTCAAACTTATCGCGGTTCTCCTCGCCAATGATTCTTTCGAGTTTCTAGCGAGGTATTTCGCGAGTTCGTGTTTTCCCTCTCGAACGACTGGTGAACGGGAAGCGCTTTAAAATTGCACACGTCCAGAAGGCAGGTGGTCGCGGGCAGACCGATTCCAACAGAGACGAAATCGAAGGGTAAAAAACACGGCTGCTCGTGAAGCGCGAGCTACTTGCATAAACTGTGTATCAGGTGTTGGCGCAAGGGTGCAGGGGCGCAGCGCGTTTCGTTTTCTATGTAATTCGAAGGCGCGCCGTTTTGAACGCGAGATACGATCTAGGATAGAGGTATCTCGATCGAGAAGAGATTAGCGAGGCGACAATCGATTCGGAAAGGAAAGTAACGCGAATTTGTCACGGTGGATTCGAGTTTGGGTATCGGGGTCGTTATCGTCGGACGATCTCGGAGCTCGAGCAGAGGGAGCGGGTCTTGGTCAGGTGCAAATTTCGAGCGTACGGTGGTCGATCGCGAGCTTCGAACGAGAAAATTTCAAAGACAAGCGTTACGACAGGTGGCCGCGTACTGCCTCGGAGAATGCAAATGCGAGCGCGCTTCGAAACCGGAAGCTGTTCGAGCACGCGAACACAAGCAAGTGCTTCCTACTTGTTGCTTTCTTATTTTGTGCCGTTCTTACCTTCCGTTACCTTCCCCACAATTGCTTTTACGTTTACATTTATCTTTAAAATGTCATTTTAATTAATCTCTAAAATGGTATTTTTTCTATTGTACATCTGCGAAATATTAGAAGGGAAATATTGCAAGTTCGAAGTTCGAAGTTCGAAGTTCGAAGTTCAAAGTTCGAAGTGAGCGTTCCAGCCAAAAGAGGAGAAGAGTTTGCGCGAGGATGGCGTGTGCCCGCGGGGGCGTTCGATTTCGAGTTGAAATCGCGTGCAGGTTCGCGTGAATTTCAGCCGCGTACCAGAACTTCGGAACTCGTTGGCGTTCGCCTACGATTCGGAGGAGGAACGAGTGGCGTTGCCGCGGGGAAACACGGTGAATAGCGTGGACGTCGGTGTCGGTCTGTAAGTCTGTAAACGTGGGCGGATCGGCCGGTCAGCCGCCCCGGGTGTTTCTCACCGGCATACCTCGCGTATACATGCCGCTCATCCTCACCCCTCCTCCCTTTTCCATCCAGCTTCCAATCACGTTTCCCTCTCGTCGAAGCAACGTTTATCCTCACCACCGCCGTCTTCGCTACCTCTTCTGTCCTCTCTTGCTTCGTTCTCACCGTCATCTCTTTTCTTCTTTCTTACCCTTTTCTTGCTCGCTTAGTAGTTCATTCGTGAAATAGACTGACTTTTTAACCCCTTTTCGGACGTTGCGACAACTCGCACTCGGAGCTTTCTGAAAGTCCGATAGGTAGCTTCACCTATCGCCGATTCGGCGATTGTATTTACGTTTCACGAGTGAGATTAGATTAATTACGGTAATTACGTTAACGAACAAGAGCAATCTCTTGTTGACTCGTTAAAAGGAAGATACTGATAATACAATATGTATAGTTTCGTTTCTTTTGGTACGTCTCTGTGGCTTTCGAGTTGATCTCAGGAAGAGTACGAGTCGCGAAAGAAGGGGGAAGAAAAAATGTTGGAAGCATCGGCAGCAGAGATGTAAGGAGAGAATCGCGAAGGGGAAAGAGACGTACGTTGTACGTTGATTTGCATCGCCTGAAGCTCGTTCCCATGAATCGGGGGCGGCAGGGGAGCAGTTAGCCGCGCCGCGCCGCGCCGATGCTTGCTCTTCGGCCACTCGAGGGCATCGCCGCGGCGTTCCTCGAGCCTCTAGATCGATGCGTGCAACCGTTCGCTTTCCAGCACGTTATTACCAGAAACCATAATGATTGGCCAACACCACCATATTTCTTTCTACGCTTCTTCGTTTTGCGCCAAATTATCTCGAACAATTGTGCAACGCGTCGCGACCGATCACTTCTTACTCTTCGGCTTTCTTTCGCGGAATGATTTTGTCACGGGAGAAGTTCGTCGAGAAATTCGATCGATAAGATTAATGATTTGAAGCTACATTGGCTTTCAGTTTTACTAGAAACGTATTGGACAATTGATTAAATGTAGCGGTGGTCGTTGAATTAGCGGCGTTTACTTCAATTTTACCCCCGTTCTCGCGAGTAGTGGTGGAATCGAAAGAGTCGAGCGAAACGCGTCCAACGTTCCGCGAATACCGCGATCAGGAACATATACGAAGGACGAACGTACCTTAACCGTTGCGGATCACTTCTGATCGCGGGATAAGGCTCGTGATAGCAAAGAGGGTGGGAAGAGGAAACTCCTGGGAACTAGAACGCGTGCTGTTCTGTTCGTTCGTCGAGTCGTTAAAAAACCGAACAGGATTTTCTTCAACGCATTCGAACGCTTTCCGTATCGAGCTACGTGGAAAGTGGAAATACAGACAGCCACGGATTATCATGCGCGTGTATGGATGACGAAAGAAGTTTAGCTCGTAAAGCTGATTAAACCTTAGTTAATCACAAACGAGCAGGAGAGCATTAAATCGAAGAGGGTAACGAGCGATTCGCCAACTAACTCGCTTATCTGCGCTCCTGACAAACGGTTGCTCGAGCGGGCGGTCCCGCGCGGCAAACTCTTCGTGCCACTACCTCCATTGCTTTCCTGCTCTCCTACTTTTTCCGACATTGCGATTGAATTCAGTACTGCAGTCCGTGGATTCTTCGCATTCTACGTCGTTCTCCTATGCTTATGGAATCGATGCCTTGCTCTATCTCTCTCCCTCTTTCTCACTTTTGCTCTTTCTCTCCCCTTCTTGATTTCATGAGCCGGCTGCACATCTGCAACAGTATAATCCTCTTGCTAGAAACGCTTGGCGATGGCCAAAAATTGCTCGGTTTATATCAACTTTCCAACCCACACGCTGTAAAGCACCGATGATATTCAGATTCAGAATTCTCAATCCTCGTCTTCTTATATTTCTTATCGTCTAATAAATAAAAAGATAGAGGAGACGGGTTTATTTAATCAACGAACGATGGAATAAGCGCGTAACACAGGAACCGTTTTCTTAAGATAAAGTTTCGTAGTAGAAGAGCATCTCCTCAAGGAATTCCTCTGCTCTACTTTAGGCTCTCTACGCGTATTTGTATTTCGTATTTCTAATTTGACTGTTTCTCGCGACAACAAGATTCGTTTGTTTGTTGGCGCGTAAACTTGTCGAGTGTATCAAAGGGGTAAGCGCTTACGGAACGGTTTGACCCCTACGCTTGTGCAGTAAGTGTGTTACGTGCACGATTCGAGATAAGAGAAGCGTGAAAGTGTCGGGATAAGAAGGGAAGGGAAGGGAAGGGAAGGGAAGGGAAGGGAAGGGAAGGGAAGGGAAGGGAAGGGAAGGGAAGGGAAGGGACGGGAAGGGAAGGGAAGGGAAGGGAAGGGAAGGGAAGGGAAAGAGGCAAAGAGAAGTTTCTCGATCGTCTGCGCTCCTGGCATGACGGCGGAGCGCCGCAGCGCCACGCGTCACGGCGAGCATCACCGCAACGCGCGGCGCCTCTACGCCGGTCATCGCGACGCGGATGCGCCGCGATGCGCCGCGATGCGCCCTCCTGTCCTTCTGTCTCCTGTCCTTTGTCAGCTTACATTTTACAGCTTTGCTGCGTCTTCTTCCTTTTCTTTAATACGATTGGCTTCCGTTTCATTGCTATTCTACTCGAGCGCCTCGATATTCGCTACGTACTACCAATTATCTGCTCGCACGATATCTATCGAAATCGAATGGAGCAATCCGGCGAATTCGCGTGATTCTTATTATCGATGATCGATAATCTGCGGCGCGCGAATCGTGAAGCAAATTCAAAATATTATGTTACTTATTAAAGTGCCGTGAAAATGTAAACAGTTAAGATTGCGCCTTCTGATGATGAACGATGTAACTAAGAAATAAAAAGTTGCTTTTTTTGTTGTTTTTCTTTTAAAATAAGTAACTTTTACTCTTTAATTGCGTTAAAAAGCGGATAAGGAAGTAAGAGAAAAAAGTGTGATAAAATGTTGGTACGATATCATTTCTGAGCGGTGACGCGTAGATGGCGCTAACGATACTGTTTTCAAAGCGCGCACTGATACAAAGTTAAAGAAAAAAGAAAAGCGGTGGATCGGACAATGTTTTTTACTTATTAAATCGATAAATTCATAGTGCTACTATGTTTTCGCTGAATATTATAGAAAATACATATTTATAGTAATTTGATGAATAACATTGGCTTTAAGAATCGAGGTCAGCTAACCGAGATACATAATAGTTCGATCATAAAAAAGTGGTAATTTATCCGAGTTTAACGCGTCAATTGATGAAGTTCTTAAGAAAAATCTGTTTAAAGTTTCGACGTAAGAATTTAGCATCGCGTAAATGCTTGGAATACAGTTTGACGATCGAACTTACAAAACAAAGGGTTTCCTAATGAGAAACTGATTTACATTCGCCGTTGGCTACGAGCTTAATTTGTCCAATAACTTTATGTACAGTCAAACTTAGACTAATTAATTTGAAAGTGATTTGTACGAAATACTTGTCGATCGAATGCGATCAGATCGTTTCGTTAACAAATCGTCTTGTCTTTCATGGCTATGGATTCGGTTTTTGCCGTTTTATCGAGCGACTTGGGCGCGTTGTCTCGATTTTCCGTTTCCTCGGGGTTGTTCCACTTTTGCAGTTCGCCTTTACCAAAAACGGCGAACGTGCACGCGCCGAAACAATAAGTCGACGCCAGAATCCAGAAGATCACGCTCCATCGGGAGTACGTTTGATTTTTGTAAGTGATCGTACCGACCATGTAACTGCCGAGGAATCCTCCCAATGAGCTGAGGGTGTTGGCCATGCCGAAAATGGTTCCGGCAAAATTCGGAGCTATGTCCAAGCTGTTTCCTAGATAACCCGCGGTTACCGCGCCGTTGATCGTTAAAGCAACGGTGAAAATCGTTACGGAAATCACGCGATCGCATCCCTCGTAGGCTTGCACGATCATCAACAATCCAGGAGTCAGTACCGCTGCAAGTCAGAACACATTGCAAGATCGATATAAACGATCGAACGCTCTTACGTGTTGCGATACAACGCGTTGTCTATTTCAAAAATAATTGTGTAATTATTTGAACTCGTTGCAAGTTATTAGTTTAGAAAGGAACGCGTCGCGAACGTTACTCACCGAACGTGGTGAAAATCTTCCTGATAGCAGTTATCGACAATTTCTTCGTCCTCAACAAGTAGTCAGCCACGGAAGACATCGACACGGCGCATATGTATTTGCCGAGGTAGGGCAAAGAAGACAGCATTCCATTCTGCGAAACAGACGGACGGATAGACAGAAATCGAGAAACAACAAAGTCGAAAGATTTCGTACACGAAAGAGACAGAGAGCAGCAAACCACCTCTTTGATGTTAAAGTTTAAAATATATTTCATGTAGGTTGGTAGTTGATTGACGATGGTGAAGTAGCCGAACACGTTGCATCCGTGAGTGATTATGATGGCCCAAACTGGAACCGAGAGGAGGATGGACTTCCATGGAACGGGCAATCGCTGAAAACGTAATCGTTAGGAATTTTCCAGTTAATTTCTTAAGCTGACATCATTATTTCGTTAACGTTAGCAGACAACGACGGTTAATTTTGCTAACAACGATTTTCCAAGTTTATGCTTGTTTTTTCGAACTTTCTTATCGAGCTGGAAATCGAGCAACGTCTATGCCATTGTAGTTTGTAAGTTTTCTCGATTACCTTGGTGGTGGTGGTGGTGGTGGTGGTGGTGCCGATCGCATCCTCGATGTACTGACGTTCCTCGACGGATATTCTAGGATGCTGAGCGGGAGAATCAAATATCAGGAGGAACCAGGCTAGGCTCCAGGCGAGTCCGATTGTACCTGTTACGTAGAAAACGGACTCCCAGCCCATCGAGGCGATCAAAAAACCGCAAATCGGCATCGTTATCGCTGCGCCGAGCGACGAAGCTAAAAGCACGCGATAAAATCTTGAAATCCTTTCGAAAACGCGTAGCCACGCGCGTGTCAGCGTCGACGATGGAAGACGACGATGTTTAAGAATAATTGGAACATTCACAATGGTCGTTTATTTTTTGCTCTTATGCAAGGAACATTTCTACGGTTGAAATTCTACGGTCGTTAAAAAAGAAGAGATCCTCTCCGTCGATTTGTAACACGTTCGTGTTTCCGCGTGCGCTGTATGTATGTACATGTATACGCGGGCTGATCTTTACCCATCATGTTAGAGACGAATTTGCTTCGATCGGTCGGCGGAATCCATCTAGCGGTCATCGGTTGGATAGCGGGCCAAGTAGCTCCCTGCGTTCAAGCAATCGTTTTCACCAGCGGTTTCTGGTTTCTGGTGTGTCGTTTATCGTCGGTTACGAGAACGAGCTGTTTCGTAACATCGTGTAAACGGTAAATGTTTGAAATGAAAACGCACCAACATGAACCCAAGAACGGTTCTCAATGCCGCAACCGTCGCGTATCCGTAAGCGGTGGACAACGGGGTCAGCAGCGTTACGGCGCTCGCCAGCAGCATGCTGTATCCGAACACTCTCTTCGGTCCTACGATTTCCGCCAGTCGGCCGCCTGGTAATTCGGTGCACACGTACCCCCAGAAGAAACTTCCCAGTATGAAATTCACCTGATACTCGTTCCACGAATACCTCGTTTGATTCCTTTCTTCCTGCAACGAAAACGCCTGCTTCAAATAACTTACAATATGGTGTAATGGCAATTTTCTTTTAGCAAATTCTGTAATTGAACTTTTCTTAGGTTTACGTTTTACGCAACGCTCGACCCGTTAATGACGAGACCGAGCTTCTGAATATCAAATTACATTCTGTTGAATGAAATTAGGTATTTTTTGGGTGGATAGCGTTCTTAAGAAAACAGAAAGCAAGTTTGCTCCGGAAAGAATCTAAAGTAAACGAACGAGCGTAATGAGTGGCAAAATAGTATCCGAGACAATCGGTAAAAGATAATGCGCGACACAATACAGTGTTGCATAGAAAAGAGACACTTTGTACAGTGTTTGTAAGTGGCTTTGTATTATATATTGAAACGAAGTTACAGCATCGGTTTTATTATTCGCTAACCATATTTGAAAGACACTCTACGTACGTTTGGAGGGAAGCCGACGTAAGAGACGTTGTTTCGTAAAATTGGGTCGGTGCTGGTGTTTGATTCCATTTTCGTTGTTTCGTTGTCGAACGATACGACGTTCGCTGCAATTCGTTGATCGCCGAATTCGCCTGAATGCGAACTATTCTTGCTTGGGATTACCATCGATACTATGGCGATCGTCATGTTCACGCGTAACATGTAGTTCAACATGAAACCCAATATCACCATGATGTTCAGCACTTGTCTGCACGAGAGTAGATCTGCAAGTACACGAAACGAGGATAAACCGAGTGCTGCTTGCTTGATCGAGTTAACGACAGCTTACAGTTGACACTGCAGCTTTTTTTGTACCGGCGTTCAAGGTGCACGCTCTTCCCTTGAAATTGATAATAAAGCGGAAAACTAAATAAACGAAGGATGAAATATAGATCGGCGCATACAATAATTCTTTATCTTGACAATTACGCAACAATCGGTGAACTGTAATTGTCGAACATTGTTGCGAATGAGAACCATCTCCGTTTTCAATATTTCTCGATTAGGTCGTTCATTTTAAAACGTGGTTTCGTAACTAATAATTGTTATTTGGCTGAATAATGCGGTTAAACGTAGGTAGGAATTTTCTACGACGATTTAATTTGAAGTCGATTTAGTTAGATCGCAAAGGGGTTAACCGGTTAACCGAAACGATGATTATCTCCTCGAGGAGATTAGTTCGAGGCAAATTGAACGTTCGAAATTCAGAGCAGAGTCGAAGTGGCGCGATCGAGGGAAGCGGAGAGGGCATCGCGGGTTACCCTCTTGCGAGTGTCGCCGCTTTTCGTCGCGCGGTAAATCTGGACGGTTGATTCCACCCGTATATCGAACGCACGAACGAATTAACGAATAAAAGGGTCATCTCTGACCCCTATGAGCAACAATTTCGTCTCGTTGAGGATTATTTAAGTTTATTCTTCGAAGCGTCGATCGAAACTTTTCGTTCGAGAGATTTTCCTGGTTGCCAGAGAAGAAAGTCGCGAGGTCAACCTTCACCCAGAGAAGTTAGCGGTAGTCGTTTCCGGTAGCTATTTATACCGTAGTTGGCTAGCGCGTTTGTCAAGAGCAGGGACGTTGGTATCGCGTGGACGATCCATCTCGAAAGCAACACGAGTTTCCGACACGGGTCGACGCGTATGCCTCTTCTTTATCAGCGCGATAATTCACGCTTCGTCTATATCGATGAAACGGCCGCTGAATCGAATTCCGAGGCAGAGCGAGAAACGCGCGCGATTAACCGTGATATTCGAACGCGAAGAACGATCGCTTACCTGCTATGTTCCGGTTGGACGCCATCCTGTATTACGCTGCGTGCAGAAAATCGGTCGTGGAGAGGAGAAAGGTAGCAGCCGAGTACAGCTATCGTTGTTGCGAGGCAGCCGCGACCGATCGAGAGGACGATTAACGGTCGACACAACGAGTTTCGAGCGAGTTTTCGAACGATACGGAAACGAGGAAGAAACGACGTCGAAAAGTGACGACAAAGACGCGTCGACGCTGCCAAAAGTTTCCGGTCCAAGATCGCCGGCGACGAATACGCGCGGTTGGCAGCTGTCGAGCTTCGACTGCCCGCGTAGCGGCCGAGTTACGACAGAGCGTGGATCGCTCGAACGCGGAGCGACGCGACGAAACGCGACGGAACGCAACGATTCAACGGTTCGTTACTCGTTACTCGTTACTCGTTACTCGTTACTCGTTACTCGTTATTTGTAACCGTGCATCGCTCGAACGCGCGCTTGTGTTCGACTTCTCTATTTTTATTCCTATTCGAGACACGGTAACTGTGATCGTGGATCGCGATCTAGACCGATTCGTGACGCGGCTTATCCGCTTCTTCGAGCGGACCGTTAAGCTCGCGGCGAGCATCGCCACCGACGTCCTCACCGTTACCGTCCCAACCTTCTCGTGATCGCGTCGCGTGTGCAACACCTCCAGCTCCTCCTAAATTACTACAGACATCGCCGTCGGTGGGATGGGATCGAGAAAAGAAAAGAAAAAGAATTGAAACGCATGGTTAGGAAAAAGAGTAACGAAAAACACGCTCGAGAGGACCGATCGGTAGAAATTTTACTGGATTCTATGTACATTCTGCGTTTGGAACGGTTTGATCGCGACGATTCGTCGAACGACGTGGGGGGTTAGGTTAATCCAAGATGTTGAGCTTGCTGTTGGTTTTCCGGAGCTGTGCTCGCCAAGGCATGATCGGAGCGTCGTCGTCGTTCGCGTCGTTCACGTGATTCGCGTCGTTTTTCTTCTCTTCGGTGTCCGGTTTGTCTTCGGCGCGCGGAGAGGTGGACGGGGTGTCCGTTTTCGGTGACAGGGTGGGGTCAACCTTGACCGTCGGCACCGTCGGCACCGTCGGCACCGTCGGCACCGTCGGCACAGCTGGCAGTGGCTGCACCGTTGGCATCGGATGCACTTGCGTCAGTCTGTAAACAGGAAGAGAACTAAAGATTAGTTAGTCGGGGACGTTTGTCAGGATGGTGATCCGCGAGCAACAAACCTTTTTTCCTCGTTATCCTTTTTGGCAAGGAGTTGCCTTTTCCAGGCAGGGATCGCCTTTTGTCGTCTCTCCTCGTTCTCTCTGGCGATCTGTTCCTCCAGTTCCTTCTTTGCTCGCTCGGCCGCCTTTCGAGCCAGCATTTGCCGTTTCCATATCGGTATCAAATTCCCGGAGCTGTCCTTCTCCGGAATCTACGAAAATGAAGCTCGATCGATTCGTCGAAAGACGATAAAACAAAAATTACGGGAATAAAAATGTTTACCTGGTCCACGAAGTTTGAAACGTTGAACGCCTTGTTGATCTCCGACATGAGATTCTGTTCTTGCGTCTTTTCCACTTGAGCCATCTCCACCTTGAGCTTCTTGATGCCCGGAATGTCCTTGGTTCTTTTCAGTTCAGCGATCAAATCGGTCTTCTGAACGAAGAACGACTCTGAAACTGAAGAGGGGAGAGAAATAGAGAGAGAGAGAGAGAGAGAGAGAGATTGTACCGTTCGATCGTCCAGCAGCAGTAGGCTAGCGTGTACGCGTTAGATTACTACGTACCGTTCGTCATAGAAACGCTACGGGGCGGCGGCGCGGAGAAGGTTTTCGTCGCATTCATTTTCCCGCCGGTTCTTCGCAGCTGGATGCTTGTCAGATCTTGGATGCTGATGGTTGCCAGAGGTTGCGGAATCTTGCTGGACTCGGTTTCGGCGTTGGCGTTGGCGTTGGCGTTGCCGCCGAGAGAGGCAGCGGGACGTTCGTCGACGTTTCGTCGCGCCTTTCGAAGGGGTGATAGCGGTGGCGGCGGAGGACCCGACGAGGATCCCTTTCCCTCCACCCCGTCTTCCTCCGCCTGCTCCTCTTCTTCTTCCTCCTCTTCCTCTTCTTCCTCGTCCTGCCGGCGCTCCGCCCTGGACCCGATCTCCCGTCGATCGTTGCTTCTGCTCTGTATGTCTAAATTGTCGACCGACCTGCGAACAATCATATCTCGAACGTGGACGCGTTCGCGATCGAAAGGTTAGGCTTAAGGAGAAAAAGGACCGACCTCGCCTTCGACAGGCTGTTCTTCGAGGAAGCCTTGCAGATGCTCTTCAGATACTCGGACGGTTTGAGCAACGTGTTCGAGTCCGCGTTCGCGAACTTTGGCGGTATGAACGGCAGCACCATATGCTTGTTCACCAGATGCGGCGTTTCACTCGCCTTAATTTCCTCGGCGTCTGCCGGTGGACTGGCAGGAGGCACTTCCGGCTGGCGATGCTCGCCGCAGGATACGTCGGACTTGTTGGTCGCTGTTCCGAAACAGAAGCGGCACGGAGTAGGGATAAGGAATCGTAGTAGGTCGGGCAAGTGAAATCCAGGTAAGTGTATTATATGCCCGATGAGCGCTATGGTCTAGTAAGTGGCCGTCCGCGCGATTCAGCGGCGCGGCGCGACCCGGCGATTTCAATTATTCTTGTCGTTAATGCTCGACGATTAATCGTCGATGGATAATAGGGATTCTTATTATATTTACCTGAGGATACGAGGGCTGCGTTCTCGGTCCTCGCATCTCGGTTGGTCGTCTCGGCGCAAGTGTCCTTCTTCTCGTGGGGGCCGGCAGTTTCCGCGTTTTGTTTGGCATTCACCAGGAGCACCAGGACGTCTTCTTTGTCGGGCGGTGGGGGTGGCGGTGGTGGTGGCGGTGGCGGCTTGGCGAAACTGAGAAACACGGGCGTTGGAAGGGAAGGAATATCGCGAGGATATCGCGAGTCGAAGTTTCGCTGGTAAGCTTCGCGGACGGTTCGCCGTTTCGGTTCAGCGATCATCGCGCGATCATAACGCGAGTGTCGCGAGCAGGGACGAGGACGACTCGAACGACTCGTACGACGATCGAAGATCGAACCGGATTTTATGCGAACCGTCGCGTCGCGAGACTCCTCTCCCCGGTTTTCCGTCGCGCTCGCTTATCGCTCGACCTACTTACCTAGCTCCGTTGCTGCTCGCTTTGATCTCCTTTTCGCTTTCTACTTGCAAACTCGTCGAGTCTTTTTTTTCTGAAAATCGATCGCGTCCTCTCGTTAGCATTTCCTTTCCACTCGATCGCGAGCGTCAAACAGCCAAGTTTTTACTGCGAAATCGCGACGTACCGTGGCTTGTTGACGGTTCGGCAACGTTCCTCGCGTTCTTCCCGATTCGTTCGTTGCTGCTGTTTCGCGACAAAGAGGGAGTTGACGCGCTCGACGAGAAGCAAGGAATCTCGCTGCTCGCGTTCGACGATTCGCTCGCGCTACTCGACCTGCTGTATCTTCGATCGGCTTTCCGGGAGCGGCTGAAATCGATTTTCACACTGATCGCGATTCGCGCGCGCTCGTGCGCTCGTGCGCTCGTGCCAGACCTCGACAGCCGAGAATCGAGGTCGTCGAAACGTCGAAACGTCGAAGAAAAATCTACTGCTACGATACTAGCGGATCGATCATTTCGAGGATACTTTCTCGATTTCGCACGTCGAGGGTAGGCGAACGCGATAGATTCGTACCTGGCGTCGGACGCGTTGTCGGCGGACTGCTTCTTCGCGCCTACGCTGCCTGCTTCCGGCTCCTGGCGCAGGCAAATTTGCTCGTACGCGTGCTCGGATGGTTCGCGAACCATATCCGACTTGACGAGTAGACCATTGTTGATGTGCACGTCCACTTTCACTGGAATCGACCGATACAGAAGATACAGAGAGTGGCGTTAAAAAGCGTAGTCGAGGGTAAGCGGGCAAGGTAGATGCGCGAGAAGGTAGACGCGCGTTTGTGGGACGCGCCACTTACCAGTCAAAGGCTCGTCCTTATTCTCAAAGTGACGGTGGTTGTCCGTGTCGGCGAACAGCCTCGTGATCCTGGTGTACACGAGATCGTGGGGGCTGTGCAGGTAAAACGACTCCGTGTCCTTGGGCTTGGCGGGCTCGCCGATGTACGCGGTCATCGGGTTTATGTAGATTCCGTCGCGTGGTCTGGAGCCGGGCGGGTGGAGGAAGAACGGTTCTTGAAACATGCCGCAACCGCGCAACGAGCACTGAAATCGGTAGAGCACCAGCGACCATTAGCGCACGCCGCCGCGTATGCGTCTCGCATACCTCTCGCACGTTCTTCCGGAAGAGTGATTCGCGAGCGCGAGTCGAGCCTCGACCACCCGCTCTTCCTTCGAAACTCGATCGATCGCAAATACTTGCAAATTACGATTTGCTCTGTGTTCAATTTCGAACAGCGATAGGCTTCCCTAAGGAAAATTCGTGCGGTAGACGTGACGAATAAATGCTTTTCGAAGGAAATTTCTTTGCGTGTACGCAGGGTGGTAGGTTTTCCCAAGGGAAATCTATCGCAACCGAGCGCGTACAGAGGATCCGTCGTGCGAGGAAGCTGAAAGCTCGTACCTCGACCCTCGCGTGTTTACTAGCCTTTTCAACGGAGCCTGTGGTGCAACTGCAGTTCGTCGCGTCGCTCATGTTCTCCGAGTATTCCGAACCAGAACGATCCCTGGCCATCCTGCCGGTGACATTGGTACGGTATTCTTCGTTTCTTTCCTAAGAAACATGGCGTTTCACTGTTAGTCGCGAGTCTAACTCTCGTTCAGATCGACGCGGTCTCGCTATGGACCTTTACTACGCGCTAACTTTCTACGCGGAAGAAGAAATGGAACGGCGAGCCGGTCATAGCCGAGATAAACGCGGCTAACGTAATCGCGAATCGCGAGTCGCGCTCGCAACAGGGTCACCGGTCACGCACGGTTGCTGCTTCTCGCGCGGCCACGTTTCGTTAACGAATCGCCGCTTACGAATCTCCTTGAAAAATATTTGGCTAGCGTCGATTCTCGTGAGAAAATCTGGACCGCGGAGGAGAACGCGCCGTTCTCTGTTGCTCGGTGAAAACAGGTTGCGATTCTCGATGCGACACGGCCGAGTTACCCTTATATCCAGAGAGAATCGAGCCTTTCGCAGCGATACGGATACTTTCGAATTCGCGGTCGCCGCCGATCAAGCAAATAAAATCGATCGTCCTTCGAATTTTCGTTTAGGCTCGGGGGGTGAAAGACACCACGATGTACGACGAACGTGTTAGCGCACCACGGAAGATTGCGTTTAACGTAAACAGGGATCCTTGGAATCGAGATGCTGAAGGATCGAGAATCGAGAGGCATATGGAAGGTGCATGCGCGCGCGCTGTCCTCCGCTAAATAGAACGGAAAGGTTCCGCTACGATCCTCCGTTACGATCTTTGCTCCGATTTCCGTCGATCGGTGTGAACGCGACGATGAAATTTCGTAAGAATCGGTCTCCGATCGTCCCTTCGTTCGCCTTTCACCGATCTCTTTCGCAAAGAATGCTACTTTACCGCGTCGCGAGATAAGAAGCGCGGCGGACACACGACAGATGATTTCACTTACATGTACACCCATGCAAAGATGAGGGGATTGTCGCGTTCGCTTCCAACAGACCGATCGGAGGAAAATCGATTCATGCGGCGGGTTTTCTCCCGAATTAATCCCGCGATAGGGATCCCGAAGACGCACCACTTGAGTCCGATCGAGGCGCGAAATAGAAGGAAACTGGCGTAACTGGCGTAACTGGCGTAACTGGCGTAACTGGCGTAACTGGCGTAACTGGTGTAACTGGTGATCGGTCTATAACGGTTCGATAACCGACCGCTTTATATACACATATTTCGAGTAGGATAATCGAGCGTGACTTTTCCTAGTGGCCGAAATCCGAAAGCAACGAGCGTCGAAAGAGACAAGCGGACCGGTCGGACAACGAACTCGATCCGCGCGCGGTAAGCGGCAGACCGAGACTCGACTCGACTCGATTCAGCTCGGCCCACCTGTTTCGAGCGACAGGCTAGCCGGCCAACTGCTCGACTGGCTGGCTACCCAGCTAGGTAGGGATGCTAGGCTACCTAGTTACCGCCAATCTTTGATATCGAGTCGTCCCGAACCACCTCTCGCTCGCCTCGCTCGCCGCCTTCTCTCTCCCTTTCCTTCTTGGTTCGCCACCTTCTGCTATTTCGCGTTCACGAGGTTCGTTGATTCGCGATAGACTCGATTCCGCGAGCATTCGTGTCAAGCTTTAACAGGAAGCGAGCAAACCGGACCGAAAGTTGTGGAACGAGCGTGTAAACGGGCTTCCAGAATCGCGAGCGGCTAGACCAGCGGATCGACGAAGATTCGCGGCGAGCCGCTTGCAGAACCGAATCTCGAAGGCCCGTTAGCTCGTTTCGTCAAGTAGGATGCAGAAGAAAGGTTGCTCGGTTGCCGAGAGAAGCATTCCTCCGTGCTGGATCTCTCTCTCTTTCTCTTTCTCTTTCTCTCTCTACTCGGATAACTGTAAACGGCCCCTACTCTTCCGTTTTCCGTTCTTCTCGTTCGTCGCGCCGCCACGTCGAAACGCGTACGGTCCTTTTAACGCGGCCAATTACGCGCAATTAGCTCCGTTTGCAATTCCACATTCTCCGCGTTGCATTCGTTTCCCCGTGATTGCCTCGCTCGAGCAACCGCGAAAATCTTCGCTTCTCGATCGACGTCGATGACATCCTCTTTTTCCATCGAGACCGCGTTTACGTTCGCGCTCGGTGCTCGATGCTCGGGGAACGGATAAGGAAATAACTTTGAACGACTTCCCTTTGCCCCGTGTTTCACCGAGACTACGATTTTCGATGTTAGATCGACGAAAAGAGATGTAAGTGTAGTTACGAAACGTAGCGCAAGGATTTTGTAATATCGTTTGCATATCGCTCGTTCCGCGGCGTAGAGAGAAAAACATGGATCGTGTTTACGGTGAGAAACGAATCGTGATTAGAACACAACTCCGTCGCCTCGTTACGATTAATATGCCGATCGTGAATCATTGTTCGAGGGAGCGTGTTTTTTATTCCTCTGTGCAACTCGTAAATGAAACTTGTTTTTCTGCTTTTCCACGAACAGGAGCGTCCCTGTTTCAAGCCGATGGAAATTTTCGCGGCGGACCCTCGACAAGGTAACCGTGTGCCGATCGGCTGACGAACTTTGGCGGAAGAATACCTCGGCCATCCAGCGTTTTTTTACTTATTTTTCTTCATCTGTTGATGTTACTTACAGGCGACACGTGTCGAGCGTAGAGCGTGGAGCGTGGGGCGCGGGGCATCGGCCGAGCCCCTTAACGAATTAATCGAATCGATTAAAAACGAGAAAGATGGAGGAAAAAAAATATCGTAGATACAAGGAGGACAGGGTCGGGAGGCTCGCCTTGAGAACGTGATACAGCGATAAATTTTCATAGTGCGCGTGGAATTTCTGGCTTCGAAACACGAACGTCGACCGTACGTTTCAACGAGTCGCGCCTTCGTATGCACGGCCACGCGATTGGTCGATATTATAGTAAAATGTGTAAACACGTTCTTTGCATAATGACGATCTCTTTGCGATTATGTATCTCCTAAGGACGGCCAGTGTCGTTCTCGTATATATAAAAGGCCAGCGAGAAAGCTCGTGTGTTCTGCGAAACGTCCAAGCTGCCATGAAAACCGAATTCAAGGTACGTGACGTTATCTTTGTTTACTGGCGCCGTTTCATCTCTCGTTGCTTCCTTTTTCAGTACCTGACCGGCTTTGGCTGTGAGTTTTCCAGCGAGGACGAGCGTTGTCCCGGTGCTCTGCCAGTGGGTCAAAACAATCCCCAAAAGTGTCCTTACGGCCTTTACGCGGAGCAACTGTCCGGCACAGCGTTCACTGGTAAGCTCGGGCTTACCCGTTAACTCCTTTGGTTTTCCGTTCCATTCTCTTGGTAAAATGGATTGTTCCCTTCGAGTGGTATAATTGGTAAAGGATCTCGCTTGGTCGGTTGCAGCTCCACGTTCTCGAAACAGACGTTCCTGGCTCTACCGAATCAGACCGTCGGTCGTCCACAAACCGTTCGCGCCTTTGAACCGTGATTCTCGGCTCGTCTACGACTGGGACGCGATTCCTCAGACACCGAATCAGGTACGTTTTGCTCTCGAGAAAGCAAATCTTTTTCCAGCTTGTCTTTTTTCACGATTCTGCGTTTCAGCTGAGATGGAAACCGTTCGACGTACCGGGCAGACAGGCCGCCGAGGTGGACTTTGTGGACGGTTTGCACACTGTATGCGGCGCGGGTGACTTTCGCACTCGACAGGGCGTCGCGATTCACGTGTACCTCTGCAACGCGTCCATGAGGGACAAGGCTTTCTACAACTCGGACGGAGATTTTCTTATCGGTTCGTTTACCAACTTATCCTCTCTCCGGTCCCCGTAATTTTCCCCTAGATCGTCCCGTGGAAAATAACGCAGAGCCGCGACTCGGTCAACGACTCTCCGGTAGAAAAGAAATGGTTGTGTTGCAGTGCCTCAGTTGGGCGCGTTGGTGATAACCACGGAATTTGGCAAAATTCGCTGCGAACCGAACGAGATATGCGTTATTCAGCAAGGTATGCGGTTCAGCGTGACCGTTTTTGGACCGTCCCGAGGATACATTCTGGAGGTGTTCGACGATCACTTTCAACTACCGGAATTGGGCCCGATAGGTAACTATCATACTATTCTTTTTCCGATTAGAAAGAAGTCGCGTTTAAACCGATCGTTCCTCGAGCAGGAGCGAATGGGTTGGCGAACCCGCGGGATTTTCAAACGCCAGTGGCCGTTTACGAGGACCGAGAGACCGATTACGAGATCGTGTGCAAGTATCACGGCAAGCTGTACGTCGCGAAACAAGACCACAGTCCGTTCGACGTGGTGGCCTGGCACGGAAATTACGTCCCCTACAAATACGACCTCGACAAATTCATGGTCATCAATACGGTTTCCTTCGATCATTGTGTAAGTTGTGCACGCGTGCCCCGACTTTCGAAACGCGGAACAAAAAGGATTGAAATCGATCGTTTGCGATCGTTTGCGCAGGATCCGTCGATTTTCACCGTTCTGACGTGTCCGTCGGTAAAACCTGGCACAGCCGCCGCCGATTTCGTCATATTCCCGCCTCGATGGTCCGTACAGGAGCACACGTTCCGTCCACCTTACTATCATCGTAAGTATGTCGAGTCAGCTGCTTCGAAGAAAAGAAAATCAAACCTTGTACAGAAGTTTCGAGAGCGTTCGAGCAAAATGCTATCGATGTCATCCGCGATTTATGTACCCTAATAATCGAACTTGATATCCGCTACTCCGCCTCTTCCCCTTTCCTTTTCTTCTCGCTTTCCTCGCTTTCCTCGCTTTCCTCGCTTTCCTCGCTGAAAAACGAAATAACTGCGCGTAATTGCACCCGTCGCGTCGCTCCTATCCTTTTGCTTTTCCAACGCTGCTCGATGTTTCGTTCTGCTAGACCGCTTCTAAAAATCGCTTAACCGACATATCGGTGAAAACTCGGAATTTTCTCCCGACGATATCGATCGACTTTTCCTTTTTCTTTCGACCGCTATCGGTCCTGCCTTTCCTTTCGAGCGACAGCTAGCATTTTTCATTGCTATCGTCCTCGTCGACGCCGCGTTTTTACTTCTCTCCGACCTACTATGCCGTGTGCATGTGTGCGCACAGGATGTCTTGAAAAAGATTTACGATCAATTATTGTTGTCTAATCCATTTACATCAGGGCTCGAGTTACAGGGCCTGTCATTTTCAAGACATCAGTCGAATTTAACTTGCTCCTAACTTGTCCCGTTTTCGACCTATTCTATCCAAGTGCACGCTGCTTTTTAGACACTCTGTATATGTATTGCAAGTTGCGTTTCGATCTTCAGGAAATTGTATGAGCGAGTTTATGGGACTGATCAAGGGACGATACGAAGCTAAAGAGGGCAGCTTTCATGCAGGCGGGGCATCGTTGCACTCGATTATGACGCCCCATGGACCGGATACGAGTTGTTTCGAAACCGCTTCGAATTGCGAGCTTAAGCCCGAACGTATCGCCGATGGAACTCAAGCTTTCATGTTCGAGACCTCGTACAGCTTGGCGATTACCGAATGGGCTGCAAAGATTTCCAACAAGTTGGACAGCGATTATTACAGGTGTTGGGAGGGACTGAGAGACAACTTTAGACCTTACGACAAAACTCTATAAATACCCTTTCCGGCTGGGTGTCCATCCGTCTTGATTCCTTGTCCACTATTGTTTCTTTTTTCTTCTTTCTTTTTTTCTAATAAATTTCTTTCTATGAAAACGAATGTAACGTGTCGAAGATTGCTTTTAATGTTTAAACGATCCTTAAGTTTCTATGAAACGCATATAAACTTTGTTCGATCTTCGTTTCGAAGATTGCGATTAGAAAAAAACGTTCATCGAGAGCGCGAAAATCATAAAAAGTTCAGCACATGCTCGAAAGGGTGCGCTGCTGCTGGTAAATCGTGAGGTGAGTCATAATATACATGGTTTACTTTCAATCGCGTCCGATGAAGTTTATGAAGTCGCGATGAAAAAAATGCAGATTGTGATGATTAAATGAGGCTTCGTATTGTGAAAGAGTTGATACGTTTGTCCGATGTTGGCACTCGATGTGCAATAAATATGCTGACTCTGACAAGATTTACATTCGATTGTTGTGGTTGATTCATGACTAATTATTATAACCTTATAATGCAAAGACTCGTCGGTCTTGTGATACTTTTTTGTTTTTGCAATGGGAGCGTCACGGCTTCGTATTGTTATCCAGATTACTGTCAGAACACGGTACGTCTTGATTAAGAATTCTGTACCATGTTGTATTTTCTAAACGATCCATTTATTATCTTTAGGAGACTGATCTTACTTCCACCCTTGGATTCCGGTGTTTATTGACGAAAGTCAAGAAGCGCGAAGGTACAGAGTCTTTATTCTTCCAAATACATTTAATTATCTATTATCTTGAAACGTTCGATTCGTAGAAATGTGCTCTCTGATTTTGTAGAGTGTTACAAGCTTACGTTCGAGGATGCGAATCGGGAACCCCCGGAAAATGTGACGGCAAAATTTCTATTGCGCGCATACGTGTACCAGGAATCTGACAGCAAAGTAACAGCATTTAATTTAAGCATTACCGATATAGACTTTTACGGTAAGACTTAAGAGGTACCGTAATTCTTACTTCTATAGAATGGACCCACGATGCTTATACTTGTCTGCTAATAATACAGATTTGGTTGCGCGTTATCAAAATCTATTGCACCAAGATAGAGCAGCGTGTAGGCATATACGGCTAGAAGGCAATAAAACTCAGCCTGCTCCAAAGGAGCTATACGTTTCTTGTCCATTCACTAGCAGCTTTTACGAAACTCTTCCTTATCGCTTAGAAGTGATCGTAACTGGAGAAGGGTACAAGTATAGAAAACAATATATTTTCAATGTACCTGAACGTAAATCTATAGGTGAGCATAAAATACTGGTTTAAACAGTTGAACGCGCCATAGGTTTTTAATTCTACTTGAATCTGTTTCGTTTTAGAGGATAGCGTAAACGTGAACGAATATACAACGTTTGCGTATATCGAAAACACCTACGAATCTTTCTATTCGTTGCATATTCAACCCTTACCGGAAGCGTATAACGTAACGCAGTATAGAATTTGGTGGATAAACAACGACAACAATTCCGTGATATACACGGGTTTGTTGTCCGTGCCGGATGATCAGGATGTTACGTATAATTTTACCGGTCACCCCGGTACATTTTACTTCAAAGTTTCACCCGTCCATTCAGAGTGTGGAAAAGATGGATGCAGAAACAGCACTACGCCCATCGTCGTCATACGTAAGCAATTAAAAATGTAAGCTGCAACTTGTTACACGTTGTACGTGGAACTTTGTAACTTTGCAGAGAAAGAATCTCACCGTCTGTTGATCATGATCATTAGCACCGTGTGGATACCACCGGTGATACTGTACGTCCTTTATCATCTGTACAAATTATATCAAAAAGGTAAAGACGCGATACCACCAAGTTGGTGTATTTCCAAATTTCCAAGTATTTTCTCATTTCCTTTGAGATTAAATCGAAATTTTTGTCGCGTGCGTTTTTGCAGTAGCGTTCAAGAGGAGAGAAAAACCAAAGTGTTTAATCGTGTATTCACCGAGTCGTCAGTCGCACGTTAACGCGATGATCGAGTTAGCCAAGTACTTGAGACTGTGTCGAGTTAACGCCATGATCGATATGCTCGATTTCACGAACTCCCCGGGAAATGTTGGTATCAGAAACGATCGGATGTTGGTGTTTTCGTGTAAATTTCAGTCATCTTACAATGTTTTTTCTTTTTGTTACATATCGATCGTAGAATCCAAAAGAATGGTGCGATGCAGCTTTTCAAAGTGCAAACGTCGTTCTTATCGTAACTTCACCGCCACTTAAAGAATTCGCGGTGTCGACGATTTATCGAAACACCGACGATTACCTGTTGAAATTGATCAAAGAAAACGAATTTGGAAAGGAGAAAAGGTATTACGTCGTACACTTACCGTATTGCAAACTGGACGACATACCCGAAGAAACGAGGCACTTGAAGAAGATATTTCGTTTACCGAACGAGTTGCCTAAACTCGTGAAAACTATTCATAGAATGGAACGCGTGAGATGCTTTCCTTCGGTATCCGACAGAGACTTTTTAGACAGCGTAAGGTCGGCAAAGCTTGAAATACTGGACGAAGATATCTCGAAAGAAAGACGGGAAAATGGTGAGTTTTGCTTTCGATTCAAAATCAATTGGTGATACATCATTTTCTTTCTTTCTTTCTTTCTTTCTTTCTTTCTTTCTTTCTTTCTTTTTATCAATATCGCGATATTTCGATGTTTTAGACGAGCTATTGAAACCTAGACCACTGCCAGATAGTAGGAGTTCCATGTCGGCCATACCCGAGCACAACGTCGTCGTGTCTGAAACGTACGGGACGAGTCTCGACGAACTGAAGTTGCTCGGGGAGGAGGGCGGAGAGGGTGACCGCGTGTACCTTTGCGAATCCTCGACAAACCACGACAACCAGTTTCGTATAGATCAACTGGATTTGTGACTTCACTTTGCTTCAGTAACGTGTTCGCGAATCAATTTTTTAACGCATAACAATATTTTTAGTTGTACCGATATATTTTAATAAATACCAGTGTTTCTTTTTTATTTTATCGTACAGTTTTCTATATCGGTTTGTCAAAATTTAAGATTCATATGTAACAACCATCGATTGAACAGGTTACGCGTGTACGATACATCTTATGCTATACTGTATACATATAAACAGCATGACAGTAGTTACATTTACAGCGTGTATTTGTGCCAAAAATTGTATGGAAAAGAAGCGAGCACAGAGTGTAGCGGAAACGGAATCTTTTCACTCGATGTACGTTCGCGTCACCTTATGGAAACTAATAAACGCAATGGAATGCCGTGTTTTGTACATAAATACAAAGAGGACGAAATGTATTCGACGAGGTACGGGCTACGCAGTCTTTCGTGGATACAATCAGATACATCGATCGGAAATCGATTAGTATACTCGAATTCTCGTTTGCATGTGCATTCGATTGTCACATATGTTCGCTTCGTGCACGCGTGCACGCGTGCAAGCTGGAAGCCTATGCAATGGAAAAAAGTTCGATCGGAAGCGTGAACGGTAATTAGTGTAATTAGTGTAATTAGTCTTTTCTATTTGTCAAATGGCGAAGCGATGCAGACACTTATTGCCCGATCCGTGCTACGATCTGGTTAACGGTATAAAGACGAACGATCTTATCGATTAAGATTCGCGAACGGGAAGCCGTTCTCTTAGCACGTTCGTACGAGCGAATCTAGCTCGCGGGACTGACGAAACGAAGGAAAGTTCCGAATAACGATCGTCACCGTCAAACGAAACATCGAAGCACCGTTTCTGCGTTCTACCGCGCGTGTCTTTTTTCACAATAACGTCAGAGGGTAGAAACAGTTTGTTGGTTCCGATGATGTTCGACACACGTTTCAGTTACTTGCTTGTTTGCTATCACCTTCACGATCGTTATCGTTCGCAGCACTTGGGAAGACGAGGAGATCTTCCGCTTCCACGGATCTCTTCCCTTTCATGTCGATATAGGAGGACTGAGGCCGTTCGTTCGTCGGCGTGACCAGGTCGTTCTCGCTGTTGCTGGTGACGCTGGTGTTTCGGAACTTGATCGGGCTCTCGTAATGATTCGCGATTGGATCGGGCTGCTGATCGTTCACGTAGAAAAGTTTCACGGGCTCCTCGGGAAAGGACGCGATGGGCTCGTGCCAGAGAGTGTGAAGCTTGTCCACCTTGTCGCATTTGGTCACCGTGTCGTTGGACGGTTTCTCCAAGTAATTGACGATGTCGGTTCTCGGGACGTTGATCCCGGTGCCGTCAATTTCGTCTGTGGCGTCGTTTCCTGAACCTGTCACGACCGATATTTGTGAGATATTTGTGAAAACAGTTGAAAATTAGAAGAGCAACGATAGGTACATACTGTTCGGACTGTCCAATGCATGAAGAGAGGCAAAATATGCCTGATTATGAACGGTTCTCGGGTTCAGATCCAAGTATTCGACGCTGTCTTCCAGCATTTTCTCCCACTGGCTGGTGAGTTCTTTGAAGGACGGCCTCATACCGGGCTCTTGGTGCCAGCACGAGATCATCAACTTGTATCTACGAGCAACGGATTATAATATAATATCGCTGCATTTACGAAAGCTTTTGTTTACTTACAACTGTTGCGAACAATTTGCCGGCCTTTCCATGCGATATCCTGCTTTCAGTAAGTTGTAGAGATTGTGAACGTCCACGCCGGGGTAAGGAGAGGCCCCTAAGGTGACCAGCTCCCAAAGAAGAATTCCGAAACTCCAAACGTCCGACTTGCTGGTGTACACGTGGTCGGCCAGAGATTCCGGTGCCATCCATTTCACGGGTACTGTAACAAAGTATGCTCGAATTTCGAACAACGAAAAGAGCCGAAGCGGTATAAGGCGTTGTCGAGTACCTCGGCCTTTGCTACGCTTCAGATACGCGTCGTCCTCGTAAACGTCTCGTGTCAGGCCAAAATCCGAGATCTTGCAAACCTTTTCTGCCGCTAGTAGCACGTTTCTGGCGGCGAGGTCCCTGTGAACCAGCTTCGCGACGGAACAATCCGATTAATTTCGATCTCGATCTCGACAAATTTCGACGGATCGCGCGATTACCTTAATGTCGGCGAGATAGGCCATTCCTTTGCTAATCTGCCAGGCGAACGAAAGGATATCGCGAGGCGTAACCGTGTAAACCGACGTCGACGACCTTCTGTTTACGACGCAGGACTCCCCCTCGACGTTCGCCAGCGAGGAGGAACAACCGGCGAGTCTTCCCTCGGATTCCAAGTGTCGGCTGCGTCTCAAATAATTCCTGCAACATTTCCATATCTATGCGAACATTTCCCTCGCAAAAATGCCACTCACAAGAGTCGGGAAAGAGAGAAGAATTTAATTAACGCGGCATCGCGAAGATTTCTCGCGCGGAATGGTTATTGTCCCGACGCTGCGTGGTGTCGGAATTTAGAAACGCCACGTTCCATGGCTCGGTGTCGTTAAACTGCAGAGTAGTGTTCGCTACGGAGACGTAAAAAATTGATTTCGAGTCACTCACCTCAACGAGCCGAATTCAGCGAATTCGATGATGAGATAGACGGGAGCACCGGGAGTGGTGCAAGCTCCCAGTAGTCTGATCACGTTGGGATGTTGCGCCTCCTTCAGCAATTGATATTCCGAGAGCAGATCCGCCAATTCGGAGGCGCACGCGTTTTCTTTCAGCGTTTTCACCGCCACGGTCGTGGGACCGGGTATTCCCGCGATGTCGATGGCTTTGGCCCGCAACACGCGGCCAAACTCCCCTTCGCCCAATACTTGTTCGATGCTCAGCCGCGATCGCGGGAATTCCCACTTTGGGTCCGGCTAATCGATCCGGCACGTTTCAAACCAATTATTTTGATAAATTCAGAAAAATATAGAAAAGTTACTTTAGAAGCATTTACTTGGTGGCTGACTAGAATGTTCTTCGTTGAATTAAGCTTGCAGCAGCACCGAGCTCGTTATTTACTAGCCACGCCTTCGATAACACGATCCTCTCAGAAAATCGTTTTTCGCGTCGGAAGATTCACTCACGGTTTGTGACGCAAAGCAGTTTCCTCGAAATTTCAGATCGCTATTCGATACGTATTTCCTCGGTTAGCGCAAGGTTATTCTCGCGTTGCCGTTACTCGCGCGCGACCTTCAACGTTCAAAAATGAATTTTCGACTTACCGGACTCGTTTTCGGAAGAAGAAGGTGACGGTTGGCCGCAGTGAAGGTGTCCAAACCGACCAACAAGCCGTCTCCTCGATCGATGTAGTCCGACGAGGGTAATATGCCAACTCCGTTCGAGTCTCGTTCGATCCTTCGTTTACCTTCTCGTCGCGCTTCTTTCGCGGCCATTCTGAAACGAAACGTTCTCTTTTTTAACTTATTAACCGAGAACCACGCTCGTGTATAATAATAATAGTAACTATTACACGTGGCTACCTTTTTATACCGTGTAATACGATTTTTCGAATAGGAACGACTCAAGGCGCAAAAACGTAGGCATCCCGAGGGGCATAAATCGACTGTACCGAAGTCTAAACAAAGTTGAAACTTGTTTTTTTTTCCCCCCGAAAGACAGGCAAAAAGCAGAGAAAACTTTATCAATTTGGCGTGCCCTTCTAAAACTCTTTTCGTCGTTTACGTTGGCGAACGACAGTTGGCTTAAACTAGTTTCGCGATCGCAGGGAAAAAATTGAAAGGAAAAGGGAACAAGGATACGCGTGAAGTGAAAAGACAGCATCGATGGTGCGAACGCAGTTTGTCGATAAAGCGAAGGTCCGGTTAGGGAGAGAGCGATAATGCACGTTGATAAACCTATCTGGCCTATCCGTTGTGTGTCGAACAAAGTATCAAAGAATCGCCTCTTTCTATTCTGTATCGAGCGGAGTTTGCTCGCGCGAGGACAGTTGACCGAAGCGATCAACGCTGCGTGACGCGTACAAAGGACCCGTTCGGAAATTATCTGGATTTTGGCCAGCTGCGATTCTTCCTTCTCCATTCTTCACACTCTAGATTCTCCAGCTGTCGCACGCACCCACCCACCCACCCACCCACCCACTGTAATTTCTTCTCCCGAACGGGAATGCGTTATCGCTCTTTGGTCACGTTTCGCGTTACAATTATTATACAATTTCCACTTCTCGGATCCCCCCGTTCGATTTACCAACTTAATTAAACGGCTAGCAGCTACGTTGAAAGAATTCACGACTTACCTGTATCTGGACGTGACGAAGGAACCAACGATCGCTATGAGCAAAAAGAAACTGCCCGCGATCACGCCTAGCATGCAGATGGGTCCGCAGAGTCCGTTCGATGCTACGATCAAGGATAAAAGACAAATTAATTAGTTCCTTTTCATCGGATTCTCGGTGGTCGAATGGATTTTGAACGTTCTAATTTGTCGCCGAATAGGGGAGGAAAAGACAGAAAAGGAACGAGGTCGTTATGGAACAGTGAACGATCGTTGTCATATTCTTAGACTCGCTTTACGTATTTATAAATGTCGAGCCGTGGAACCGGTGGAAATGAAATTCTTCTCGTTTTAGCGAGACGGACGAACCTTTACGTGCGCCAGATACGGAAACCTCCTCCTCGTTGTTGTCTCGAAAGCGTGGCTTTCCATCTTTGCCAGCCCTGTTGCTCGCTTTATCGGGGTTGTCGTTCGGCATTCGAAAACGATCCACGTTGCAGGTACACTGTAGCTCGTCGTTGCACGCGCACGTCCCCAATCCGCTCTTTATCCCGCGACCTCCTTTGTTCATGTGGGCGAAGTGCACGTCCGCTGAAACGTTTAATCGTTCCGCTGCGTTTAGTCCGTTAAGCGGATTAGGGGACGAACGAGAGAAAGAAAAAAGAGAAAGCCGAATAACGTTCGAGGTTTACATTCGAGGGTGCAGTCTTGGGGGCAAATGCGACGATCCAACTGTTCGAGCTCGTCGCATCGGTTGTCGGGACAGTGAGTCAAGTCCGGAGAGCAAGTCGGGTAATGGTCCGACATCATCGAAACTTCGTTCGATCTTTTGTTCCATCTCCACACGCACTGACCAGTGAAGTTGCCCTTACTGAAAATCCATGTCGTTTTCGTTACTATAAGAAAGTATTTTACTTCGCTATCGCTCAATAACGGTCAATTTGCGTGTCATCGATCCGTCATCGGTACAATTTAATTACGCACGATACCAGTGTCGTTCGATCTTAACTCAACTCGTGTCGCAACGAAACAATACACCTTGCTCTGAACTATTTGAATTATCGAAACTGTTCCTCGTTATTCCCTGCATAAAAGATTCGTGCTCCGTGTACATTGAATAAAATAAAGAGAAGAGAGGATTGAGTTTCGATCGAAACGTGCGAGGGAGCTCGTAAAAAGAGGTAATCTCGCGGAAGTAGATCCGTCCGTTTAACGCGTCGCGTCGAAAAGAAGAGGGACGCGAAGGGTTATCGCGATGGGATTACGATCGTGAGAAACGAGGAAACGGGGAAACGGGGAAACGAGAAAACGAGAAAACGAGAAACTCCGGGGAGCCGTAACCTGTATAATCCGCTGGCGACGCCGCAGCTGGATTCGCAGTCCTCCGGCGTTTCCGCGTTCGCGCAGGAATGCAAACGAGCGAGCTCGTTGCTCGTCTGATTGCACAGGCTCGCTCTCGTAGCTGGCACCGTGGTCAAATTGATCTTGATGGACTTGGACGACACCGTTCGGTCCTTCTCGCTCCACTTGATCTTCAGCCTGCAACGGTGCCTGTTAATCGCTTCTCTGTTAAAGTGCAAATCGTTCGCGGTAACTTACAGCAAATTCGACGGTTCGGTTTTCAGCAGATCTTCGTCAGCCACGTAAACGATGCCTCCCGTTTGAGTGACGGCGAACGCGTTCGATCCGTGAGCGGTGAAGCTGGTGGAGGGATGCGGCTCGCGGGTCGGCTTCGCGACCCGCGAGTAACGAGACGCGAGTCGAGCGACCTTCGCGCTCGAAGGATACGTGAACTGGTGTCTTTGGAAGGACACGGACGACATCGTGGTTGTCGTCGTTCGGTGTTCCGGTCCGTAGAACGTTAACGAGATGTTCAACTAAACGAAACGGAAAATGTAATGAATCGGTTAAACGATAACAAGAATAGGGGAAAAGTGGGAAAGACAAAGTCGTCGGATTCGTCGAACGGACGACGAGTTTTTCGAAGGGTGGGCGTGGACGGCACGATTAATACGTCGAAATCGGAAGTTGGGCGCACAGATAATAAGGATCTTCCGCCCACGCGAGCGGCGACGGCCAATTTCCACGCGGAACGAATCCCATTAATTCTCGATTAGCCGGATCCGCGGAATCGGCCTCGAAACCGCGCCCACTTAAGCTAAGCTTTCGCCGCCTAATTGTTTAATGAGTCGCGATTAGATAGCAGCGAAGAGGCTGGGATTTAATCGTCTCGTAAAAGGCTCGAGCTTGTCGAAACTCACCGTGTTCTCCGCGTTCCTCGGGACCAACGAATCGTCCTTCACTTGAAGCGTCACGTGGTAAGGGGACTTTGGTAGAAGCGTGGTTTTCGCGGAAATTCCTGCAACAGACGAGAACGGAATAGGTAGTTGGCTGGGAGCGGGATTATCGGCGTACGAGGAGAAAATGCGAAATTGCAGAGACGCGGACTCACTGGTGACGATCGCAGTGTACGGCACTTCGTTGGGAAGTTCAATCGGCAGGTACGTGACGTTCAGAGCGTCGTGAGCGTCGCCGAGAATGCGAACGGTGTAGCTGTTGCTGCTCTTTTCGTCCGCGTCTTTCAGTATCAAGTCATCCACCAGCTTGTCGCCCTGTCGAAACCAACCAAACGAACTATAAATAGGGGTAGGCGATAGGGGTAGGCGATAGGGATAGGCGATAGGGGGACGCGCGAACGAGGGGAAAGGATTTGTGTGCGCGCAACGAGAAGAAAGAGATTCGAGCTTAATCAAGATCAGTTCCCGAGGGCTTTTCCTTCGTCGCGTCCTGTCCCATTCGCGTTTTCGCGTTTTCGCGCGTTCGAAACAATGCTGCGCGATCACGGGAACAATGCGCCACTGATTAAGCCACGATTCTTTATTCTTTCGGCATTCTCGAGGCTGGCCGACTCACCGCGCTAAAGTCTCGAAGCGTAATCGCGATGGAATCGTTCCCCTGCGCCATGGGAGGATTGTCGTCCTCGTCCAAAACGTCTACGTGCAGCAGCTTGATCGGTGCGTGCTGTACGCCGCTGATCTCCTCCCAGACGACGCACTGAACCTGAAGTGTGATCCGGGGGCCGGGACCACCTGGCGGCGGACCCAACGCGTCCCTGTCGAGGTACGCGTTCGCGAGCAGCGTGTTGTTCGCCGCGTGAAAGTACTCGGTGCCTGAAATTTATCGGACGTTTCCAGCTTATAACCCGTTCCCGTTTCCGTCCCCGTTTCTGGGGAATTTCGAGGCGTGCACGTTCTAACGCGAAAGATTTATTCGAGCCGTGTCCGCTCGGATTAGAGGGATGCGTTTGCTCGCTTTAGCGACTCGAGCTCGTTAATCTCTCTCCGGAGAACATGCGCCCCCTCTCCCCCCCCCCCCTTCCCCCGAATCCATGCTGGCCCGGCTCAAACGTTCAGCTGTTTCGGCGTAAAATCGAGTCTAGGACTTGCCGTTTAACAGTTTGTAGTCGGTCACGTGAAAGCCAGGACAAACGTTCGCGTACACGCCTGGCCCGAACGTGCCGATCATCGTGATCGGTTGATTCTCGTAAATTCTGTACCTGGACTCGTTCCAGAAACACATGTCCTGCAATTAAACGAGACCCAGTAAGAAACGAGCCGTTTTTATCGCCGATGCATCGCGATCCTTACCTGAACGTAATCGGTGCAATTGATTTGCTTGCCGTCCAACCGGATCGGTTTCAGCTTTATTTCCAAAGCAGCCTCGTTGCTGGAGTTCTCCTTTGCCAGCACCACGATAGTCTCGTGTTCGGGTACACCTTTGGGCGCAACGAAGCGCGATGATAACGAATCGATCGTACGATCGGAATAGACCTACCTGCTTTCGGTGGAGCGTGCAGTAACAGGCTGTTCGTCTTCGGATCTATCGAAGCGATCGAATTGCTGATCCGATAGCTTGCTCCTTTCGCTTCCGTAGAATCGTTTCGAAGCGTCCTCAGCTCGAGCAGCTTCAAGCTCCACGAGGATTTGCCGTCGTCCCGCGGCAAGTACGGCAGTCTCACGGCCAGATCCGATTGCGGGAAGTAGATGTCTGAAAAGAGAGCGGGATATAACGTTTTCGATGCGTTTTTCGGCTGCAACGCGAACGATGCTATCGTTCCGATCGAACGACAAAAATAAACGTTTCGTCCCGTTATCGTAAAGTTCACCGGTGAGAGTTCGCGTATGGTCAATTTCGTGGAAACGCAACCCGTGTCAAGGTGAACGTTTAATCGATATACAGAAAGTGGTTAAAGTTCCGACCGTGGTGCACGTTCTCGCCGAAAGAATCGCAAACACGAAACGCTATCTCCGTTCGTGGAATCTTTTTCCAGCGAGAACGATTCCGCGAAGGATCGCGTAATCACGACGCTTACCGTAATTGTGAAAACTTGAAACTTTCCGCTTTGGCCTTTTCACCGTTTCACCGTCGCTCAGCTCGATTCGAAACGTATATCGTCGCGACGGTGCGAGAAGCCTTTTAGGATCGAGTCGAAGCAAACGCTCGATTCGATGGTCCTCGGCAAATATTAATCTACGAATGTTGTTCTTCGAAAGTCAATACAAACCGGTACAGTAGTTCATCGTGAAATATCTCTGGATAAAAGCGTTGCTCTTTTCTTTGAAATAAAAATGCAAATCTGAATCGTTATATTTCAAAGGATATTCGGCGGCCGATCGAGTTTCATGAAAAGGGCAACGAAAAAAGATATTTCGCTGGATTTCGAGGGTCGAGGATCGCGTCTCGTCGCGACGGTCACGCGAAACTCCAGTTAAAAGCTAAAGTATTTCCAACGCGTTGCACGATACGCATTCATACGTTCTCGTTCGCGATCTACCACCCCTTAATACGCGAATCGAGTCGTTCGCCTGCCACGGATCGCGCTGTTTGCATATTTCCGACCAGAATTCAAAGTTGGACTGGTCGTTGATCCGCAATATTCCAAGTCAAACTAATTTTCGACATTACCCTCTAACCAATCGCGTGCTGTCCGTGTTCGCTCCATTTTCTTAATTCGTGTTTCCTTAGAATACCGAAATAAACGATTAAATTCGTTTAACGACCGATGAATTTGAACGAATGAAAAAGTGAACTATGCGGGGGGGAGGGGGGAGGGGGAGGGGGTAGTTAGCGAGGAAACGAAAATCGGGCGGAAAAACGAGGCAAAAAGTGACGTTAAGGCGTTGGATCGTCCTTAGGCACGAGATCGTTGTAGCTGGAAACCCTATTCGCACATCGAGTTACAATTCCCGAAAACAGAGACCGTGAACACGATACGCGCAGCCATACAACCGACACAGCCCTCTTCTTCTCTGTCTCGCTCGCCGATCTCCAAGGACCTTCCGCGTTACACACCCTTTGCTGCCCTTCTGTCCATCACCCTACTATGGAGTCCACCACCATCGTGGATCCCGATACACGCGCCCTGTAAATTGATTCGCCGCCTCGACTCAACTACACGTATAATTTACTTTTGCTTTCCCGTTTCTCCCTTTTCCTACGTTTCCTTCCTCGATCCCTCGAGATCTTCTTTGATCTCGTCCAACAGCGCATCGTACCAACTGGAAAAGATGGAAAAACGCACGTGTACAAACACGCGGCCAAGTCTCTTATTGTCGCGCGACACTTGCGCGTCACGCGTTGTCTAGAGCGCCTAGCGCGTTTCAGCTCGCGCAAACACCTGCGCGCGTGTGCCATCGATAAATATCGTGGCGCCACGCTTTCTTTTCCTCCTCGTCCTTTTACGCTTTCCTTCAATCATTATACGCTTCCTTTCTTTCACCCACACGGTACGGCACGCGTTCCACGCAATTCGGAAATAGCTTAACTATATTTAGGTCACCGCTGTCGACACCCCGAGGAAAACTTTTAACCGTTGTAACAACGAGCTTACGACCTTTTTAAGATCTTTTCCTAAGATATTTATCGCTTTCTTCCCTTTTTCTCTTTCGCTTGAAAAGGTGGAAACGAGAGAACGCATTTCGAAGGACGAGTTCGTTTAAAGCCGGCCGTCAACGCTTACGCTCTTCGCTCTTCGCTCTTCGCTCTTTGCTCTTCGCTCTTAGTTCTTGCGTTACCCTTCGATCTTACCACGAACAAATTTATTCTTTTCTTCACAACTTTTCTCATAAGTTTAACCCTCTCGTTACTAAAGCTTTCTATGAGTATCCGTCGTCAAACGCTTATTACCTTCCAAGGTACCCGATATTGATCGCTTGTTACCCACCAAATAATCAAATACTACAGAGTAAAGTTTGTAAAACGAAATTAGTTAAGAAGAACCTTGTTTTGCCACGCGCCTATTTAACAAGTAAACGAATTCAAGGTTTCACTTATGAAAATTGACAAAAGAACGAATCGATATCGATCGTTTCTTTAATTCAGCCTTTGGTACTGTGTTCTTGCTCCTTGAACAAGTTTACCTCGAGGCTATTAAGTAAGCGGATCGTGGCAGCTTCACTGGCAATAAGGTGGCGAGCGCTTAATCAAAGTTACGGTAAACATGGCCCACTTTTTAACCGCCGACTACTCTTTAGCGGCTTCCTCGAACGTGAAGTTTGTTCGGTAAATTGGCGGAAATCTTCAGAAAATCCGAATTGTAAAAAGGAAATTTAGCGGAGAAGAAAATCCTTCGGGGAGCTCGAAATCCGGGGAAGATGCATTGCTGGTACAACATTTTTCAAGAAAGCAGAGTAGCTAGACTAATCGAATAGGAAGACCCGACGCGACGTTCGTTTTCGTTTTCGTTTTAAACCGACCCAACTTTGCCACGTTTGTAATCCTGCTGGCCAAGATACCAATCTTCCTATAAATCTTCCGTGTTTCGTGCTCGGCCGAAAGTAAATTCTTCGTATCGGTTCGCCATGCTTTTTTCGCTTTCCGATTTTCGCTCGACACTATGCGTTTTTTAACTCGCTCTCCGCTATCTATTTGACGTTTCGACAAAAAATGCTTTGCAGAATTTTGCCGGAGCAAATTTCATCGAAACTCAACGCCAAGCTGTTGTCTGCAAAAGGAAAAGAAAACGGAGCGCTATCAATTTAATCCGTTACCATCCAAACTTTTTTACTACCTGCTGCTATTAGCACGTGTAATATTGTAAGTAAACGCTTATTTACGTGAACTTTTGCTGGAAAAAATAGAGATATTTTTGTGGCATGTGAATTAACGGGTTAAATAGTAGGAACGTGACGCGATACAATAGTACGAAAGCTTCTTACGATCGAACAGAAGCCACCCAGCTCGATCGCGAATATTGATTACGTACATAGAAACGTCTATAAATAGTGTCGTTGAAAAGAATTTCGAATAATATCAACAGTCTGGCCACGTGCAAACGTGCAAACGTGCAAACGTGCAAGCGTGCAAGCGTGCAAGCGTGCAAGCGTGCAAGCGTGCAAGCGTGCAAGCGTGCAAGCGTGCAAGCAAGTCGCTCGACGCATATCACCGGCTAATCAGAGGAGACATTTTCACGAATTATATGTATTTACTTTGATGACACCGTTATCTTTGCCAGTTTTTAGAACTGTCTTTGCTAAATAAGCCTTTCGTTGTTGTATATTTAAGTCTTTCGATGTAAGATCGAAATCGAGTCAGATACCCGATTATCTAACAATTTTACAAGATTGGAACAATTTCGATTACTTCCGGTTACTTTGTAGCTAGTATCGGTGGCACGAATTACGCATAGTAATTTGCATAAAGTCGATTCGTATGCGCTACGCGATCCTGGTCGCGAGTATCAGAAACGGTGCGATAAGAGGTAAAAATTGACAAACGTCGTATCCTCTGTAATTGTTATTACAACGTACAGTATCAAACTGTAGGTGCTTATGGAATTGCTAGGTATCAAAATACATGTACCTACGTAGGCGAAATAGAAAAAGCTGTTTGTTCGAGACACGGCCCGAAGCCTAGGACGATGTTTCGTAACGTTCGAGTCGACTATTTGTACGCGAAAGAATGATTTGCGCAGTTATAGCGTTATTAACGAGGTTGGTGTGTGCATTTCGATCCTGGTTCCGCCGTACGTACGCGTGAAACACACGCGACACTCTACCTCGTTACCTCGCTACCACTCTAACACGCTACGAGCCACGAGCTAAGCGATATTGACAAGGGCTAACTGTGTGTCGTTCGACGCTCGCCTACCTCGATTCTGTTTACTTGGTACACATATGTATCTCGCGTCATAATGCCTCGGATGCAGCGTGAAAACGATACAGCTAACGGACAAACTACGATGACTAATTTTCTCGTGTCGTTCACCGATCGGTCAACGACGTGCTTCGCTAATTTCCTCTTTGAACAACCTCTTTGTTTCGCTTTTTGCGGTCCAGCCGTGCCTCGTCAAAGTAATTTCCTAATTCCAATTTTAATTTTAATCCTTGCGTCAACAAACTTTGTATAATCAGGTATACAGCGCGATGTACGCGTTAATAAAAATGCGCCGGTTACAGCGAGCGTAATACAGATATAACGTTCCTCCGGCCTCGCAGTAGCGTTCCTCGACCATTTGTCCGACGCGGAGCGCGCTTTCGCTGTACGAGCATCGTTGCGCGATGAACAATTTAATCAACGACCTCTTACCCATATATTATTAATAATAGCAATAATAACCAAAGACAATAACATAAATTTTTGATACGATCAAGTTTCGAGAAACTCTGCGGCACGGTATTTCTTCGAACAGCTAGCGCCAGCCGCTTAATCCGTTGGATCTGTGTTTAATTATCGTCCACGCTAAGAAGTTCGATATTAGCATATGCCTGCGGTGTTGTTTGTTCGACCAAAAGAAACCTCCGCAGACTTATATTTCCCAGCGAACGAGCGTGGATAGCCTCCGCGTTTAGACTTTTAAATTAGCCAGCGGTTCGTTGATTGCCCCATTCAAATTATTGTTATTTGATCCGTCAAGAATCGAACGAAACGGACTTGAACGTTTCTACGATTAAAAATTGCAAATTTTTCTTCTGACAAAGCAGAAGTACAGAGAGGGAGAGAGAGAGAGAGAGAGAGTTAAAAACAGAGGATAGTTGTTGTAGTATTTGGGTTATGGGGTGTGGCAAAAGCGAGAGCCCCGTGGGATCGTCGGTGTCGGTTCACCTACATACGCCTAACGTTTTTCCTAGTAAACCTTAGATTAAATTACATCGTTAACGAATTACCAGGAGAAGGCATAAGGGTGCGTAGCGACGCGAGGCGACGCGTTCGTCGATAAATTCGCCTCTGTTCCAGCCTATTGCTTTCTATTACTTTCGCGTCTAGCTGACTTTCGTTAATTCCGCCACGTGAAGTATCGCGAGGCAAAGTATGCTCGATGCGCTTCCTCGTGTTTGCTTCAGGCTCGATCCCGATGCACGCGTAAATACACGCATACGAGGCGATACAATGGCGACGAGTAGACAAGTGGCAAACGCGTAGACGGCCAGGTCGATGTTTGTTCGAGGACAGGGGCAAACGTTTGCAGTCTAGCCAAACATCGGTTTCGTGTCTTTGGCCGATCAAAGCTAGAGAGCGGCTGCAAACGTTTCGAGGAATGTCGGCTGGTTCGTCGGCTGGCTCTTTCGAAACAACGATCGAAACAACGATCGAAACAACGAGCGAGAAACATAGAGCGCTCGTTCCTCGATCGCCTTAAGTTAACTCGGCTGAACCGTGAGTCCGTAGACGAGCGTAATGCATAAATTCTCTCTCCTTCTCTTTTTCTCTGCCTGTCCTCCTCTTTGTTCGATCACGAATCGGCGTTGCAGTTAGGGCGAGGGTTGCTTTTAAGACCGGCGTTGATTAACGATTTTGGGGTTGCACGCGATCCTTGAGGTTCGTATTTCGTCGTTCGCTACCTTGCCTTGCCCTGCCTTACCTTACCTTCCTCTTTCTTCCCTCCTTCTTCTCTGCTTATACTCTCCAAGCGTCCACTGCCAGCAGTGAAAACAGCCCCGCGCGACAGCCTACGTTACACTAACAATTATCGAGAATCCGTTGGATTTTTTCATTCGAACTTTCATTCCACTGTCCGTCGTTATCGATGTAACGTTGCTACGTGCCCCTTAACCTTTACTACTCTGCTAAATATTCCTCGCAAGCTTTATTACGAAATACCTGGAGACAATGTCATCTCGAAACCTTTGGATTTAAGCGGTGTTCAAATTGGAACTACGGTGTCTCTATGTTTGCCCCTTTCACAGTTACCATCGTCAAGGGTTGAGGATGCTCCGATAACGATACTTATAACGTCGCTCGCATATTTATGTGATCATGCTTATTTTCCGGGTCACCGATCATTACCCACTATATGGACATTATTCATATGTAGATAGGGGTGGTACTGGCACGTTTAAACTCTTAAGCACCAGACGAAAATTTCTCTATAGAAAAGTAGATATTTCTCTATAGAAGAGTAGATACTGATATAGGTAATGCAGTGTTTATTATAGATACATATGTTGAGAAGACACATTGAAAAGGATGAATGTTGGTCTTATTATTTATCCTAACAAAGATACTGGAACTGGATGGAAAGTTGTTCGAATGAATTTCAGCTGAACGATGGTAAATAGAGGTGTCTGGAAACACGAAGTTCGTTAATTATTCGCGGTAATGTATTGGCTCGTGTGTGTATGCGGGCGCGCAGATTAATCGGCCGCATGGCCTCGCGATTAACGCTCGCTTCTATTCGTTCTGCGTTTCGTCGAAAGCGCGAATGGCTGGTATTTTGAATGCATCGCGCTCCTTGATATCCACCTTCGTTCTTTTCTCGCTCGATTCGCGAATAAATCCTGGCGCGTTTTGCCACACGCGTCTATCTAACCTGGCCAGACGCGTGTAGTTTTCAAAGAAGATGGACGAGCGTGATCGATCGTTCGATTGTTCGATCGGGCCGCTCGCTCGCGTGTGTACCTGTCGTTAAACGACCGTTTCGCATGCTATCGCGTTTCCTCGAGATACAGTGTCGCGCGCTTGGAATTTTGTAATTAATCGAGCCGAGCGTGTGTACGAACGAGCTTAATAACGCGTTAATGAATTTACTGGCAAACGGCACCTCGAAACGATGCACGGTAATTGAATTTCTGTATTTGTTCGCGCGGCTCGATCGATGTCGTCGCCGTTGCAGTTGCTTTGTCGAAATCGATCGTGAATCGAAAGATTGGGGGTTCCGTCGCGCGGCGAGCTGATCAGCCGAGCGTTCGATCATTCGTCGGAGAAACGAGAAAGGTGAAAGAGAAGGAAGGCGAAGGGTAAGCGTGGTGTACAGCCGGCCGAAGGGCAGTATCGATTTTTCGCCTGCATTGGAATCACGTGAGTCCGAGGTTGCACGCGACATCGCGATATCGCGTTCTTTGATTACGGTCAAGTGCGAATGTCATCGGTTCAACTTTCGCGTGGCACCGTTTCCCACTGAATTTTCTTCTCGAAATCGCATCGACCTTCTCTACTACTTCGTACCAGTTCTTTTCTTGCTCGTGATCGCAAACTTTGAATAGTTCGTCAGGATTTTTCGTAACGAGTCGCGGCGATGTCGGACAAAGTTAAATCGGGTTAGAAGCGCGCTGGCCGCGCTGGCCGCGCTGGTCGCGCACGCAAATTTTAGCATACAATGCTAGGTCGCATTAATTTGTCGTGGATTTAGTAGCGTGACTTTGCGCAACCGAACGACGCGTCGCGACACGGCACGACTTTCGCCTTTTAGCTTTCGGCTCCCGGAAGCCGACAAATGATTTCGTCCGTTTTATTTCGTGTACGAAACGCGAGCACGAAATTGACACGCGATCGGGCTAATCTGAGAAGGAAAAAAACACGACTTACCGGAGGCAGGTGCGCCTAATGGCAATAACAACAGCAACAGAAACAGCATCGTGCTCGAGGTTGCTCGATCGATTCTAACGAATGTTCCGCTGAACGGGACCGACAGGGTAGTAGGTGTCAATTTTCCCTGCTTTCAGTCCCGCGTCGTTTTCTTTACGCGACTCCTCATTCGATTTTTTCTTTCCTGTTACGATCCTCGCCGAGCCGATACGAAACGCGCGAAACGCCGCTCTTTGCCTCCCGTAAATATATCCTCATGTTTCGTTCTTTTTTTGGTTGTTTTGTTTTTTTTGGTTTCGAGATGCTAGAAACAGCGCGAAAATCGATGCGAAAGCCGCGCGCTTAAACAGGCAATGGGTAAAAGAACAGTTTCGTTGTATCGTTAGATCGATTTTCAAGCGCACTGTTTGATTGGAAGAGAACGAAGCGATACGGAAGCGTTGGAGGCGTCGCGACGCTAACACGCTCCGAGCGTTACTGAACACCTCGAGGCAGCCGGCGTTATCAGACGATTTTCCAGGTGCGCGCATGCGTCAGGACGTCAGGGCGTCAGGGTGTCCAAGCGTCCAGGCGTTCAAACGTCGAAGCGTGTGCGCACTCCCTGACTAGCAATCGGGACGAACACCGAAGGGGACTACCACATAGCTGCGATCCTTACGCAAGTCCTACCCACTTACTTACTTACTTACTCTGCCGTGTTGCGCTCACCCCGCAACACCGTCTTACCCTTTTCTTTCCTTCCTTCTTTCTATCATTTCCATCGTTTGTTTAAGACTAGCCGTTCACTGGAAAGTAAAACTGGCGCGAAAACTTGTCATCGAGTAAAGGTAACCTTCGCTGTTCGGCCATTTCGCAAAGGATCATTTCGAAATTGAAAAACCTGCCTTTAATTTTTTGATACCGCATCGAGTGGCATCGAGTGGCATCGATTGGCATCGAGTGGCATCGAGTGGCATCGAGTGCCGTTGGGTGGTTATCGGTAAAACGATTAAAAGATAAAATGGGAAAGAAAATATGGAGTAGCAGCAGTTGGCGCATTAATCAAATCGTTGCACTTGGTCTCGGTGAATCGTGAAATCGAATTTTCGAGAAATTTGGTTACGTCGGCGGTTTCCGCGGATTTAGCTCCACGCCAACGAGCCTAGGCATTATACATACTAACACATTTTTAATAACTACAACTCCTTCCGAGATATCCTGCTGTACTTACTTAAGTGGGACACCCTGTATAGCGTACCGTGTTCCAGGGAGCTTCTGACATTGATGGAAACTAGCGAGAAACGGATGTTTCGCTAGATAATCGATCACGCGTTCCGCTAAAACGAACAAATTCAATGGCATCGTCTTTCTCCTTTCTATGAATAGTAGAAAATCGTGAAAGGTCCATTTCGAGCTTCCCCTTTGGAACGATAACGGAACCGTAGGCACGAGGCGAGGGGTGCATTTCAATTGATCCGACGCTATCGTCGGGAGGGTTCGTTGACCAACATTATCGTACGTAGCGACGTGCACGCGAACCGCTCGGGCAAAGGACGCGTCGCGCCGCACGTCCTTGGCGAGATTCGCGTTGTTCGTCTTTAACCAGGAGACGTTCAGGTGCAGATGTAAGTTTTCATAGCCGCGACGGAACCGTTTTCCTTTTACAAA
Organism: Anthidium xuezhongi; assembly: GCA_022405125.1. NCBI lineage: Eukaryota > Metazoa > Arthropoda > Insecta > Hymenoptera > Megachilidae > Anthidium > Anthidium xuezhongi. The sequence continues at coordinate 279,286 of CM039638.1, forward strand.
AAACGAAAACGAAAACGGAGAAGAAATCAATCTGTAGGGAAGCCCTGTCCATCCAGTTGTTGTTTCTTCGCTTCTTCGCTTCTTCGTTGCGTCGATTCTTGAAAAAAATCAATCAAACAGATTATCATCGAATAGCGCGACTTTTCTTCTAGACGAAAAGAAGCGTCGAGGGTCGATGCGAGACGAGGCTGACTCACAGGGAAATGCCTCGTCCGTTTTATCCCGCGATTCTGTGTCCCGTCTCCCGTCATCCGACAAAACCTAAGTCGATCGATTTCGTTCGTACACGCGGTTGCGTGACTTACAATCCGTTAAACAACCTATAAATGTATACATGTTTCTCTGCTCCATCAACGTTTCTAGGAAGATGAAAGTTTGCGAAATTAGCGCTCGCCTTTAGATAAAGAATATTAATGAATCGTTTCCGAGACTGACCCGTGTAAACTGCGCTTTTCGCTTTGCTTGCAACCTTGAACGACGGACAGAATCTGTTTGAAGTAGTACCCGTACTAATTATTGTTCGTTCCATTTGCTAAGATTAATGGCAGCAGAGAGCGTACACCACGGTTGAAATTGAAATTTCATTATATCAAACGCATCCGACTTCTCTACGCGCATTAAATTCCTTTCCTTTCCTTTGTCTGTTCGTTTTACTACACGGCAAGTCGCTAAACGAGCGTAACCCTGCTAACGCAATTACCGATGCGAATTTCTTTGTTAACGCATTCGCTTGCCGCAGTGAAAACGGCCCTGCGTAACCGAGACGCGTCGTAATCGCAATTATTTATTACCGTAGTTTCGCGTCGTTTTCCGAATTAAACGTTCCACTTTTCGTAAATAATACAGGGTGTCCCAGAACTCCTGTAGGAGCCGGAAATAGGGGGTAGCTGAGACTATTCTGAACAACAATTTCCTTTGCAAAAATATCGGATGGGGCTACATTTTTGAATTATTAAGCAAAAACACTGACCAATCAGTACCGTCAGTGTAGCATCGAGCCTAGTCGCCCCGGGACAAGCGCCTCGGTAGAACAAGAAGCGTTAAACACAAGTAATATTGGACATAAAAGTAAAAAACAAATGGTAGAATGTTATGAGAGTAATCGTACCTTAGAATAAAGGGAATGACTGAATGGCTGGATATCCCAACAGAAGGAATAAGTAAGAATTGCAGAATATTTTTCGGTATTATAAATACAGTCCTGGGCTCATCTAATTTGATTAGTAGAAAGATAAAACATTGTATTATTATAAAATAATGAATTTAATATCGTTCAAGCTTTATTTTGCAATTTTTTTAAAGAGCAACTGAGGTCGGTACATTGTCGAGGAAACTTTATCCAATAGAAGAGATAGGTACGAATTTTGAAATAAAAATTTTGTAATTATAGTGTAGAGGTATTCATCACAGTTAGAACACCTAAATGATTAGGGTTTTTAATGCTAATTTTAAGAAAATTTGTGTATTACAGGAGACTGCATCGAAATTGCAGTGAAATTGCAGTGAAATTAATATCGAAATGGCACAAACCCTCGAACACGTCAAGCATTAACAGAATAAGAAATGGAAGGATATAACTTGTAATTACCATTAGGAATTATAATTGACCATAATTAATTGAAATTTGTTGAGATTAAAATACTGAAACAAATGTTAAATATACCATCTTTATAGCACTGTTATATTAAGAGAAATATATACTCCCCGTTGTATTTTCTTCATTTTGCAAGAACTAAATGATAAAAAATACTTAAATTGTTTATATTTAATGATTTTTTTCATTAAAATCGTTGTATTTTGCATAAATAATTAAAAATTAAAAAATATTTTTAAATTTTTACCTCTAGCGCCATCTCTTCGAAAAGTGCTGAAACTGCTCAAAAATTGACAGGAATCTGCCGTACCTACAATGATTATTTTTTAAGAAAATAATTTTTTGCTGTTTTCGCGTGTTTGAACCATCTAATCGCTTCTATTTTACACTAATTATCGATTCCAATTGTCCGATTAATCCTAGAAGCCCGAAATATTGAAATATTAAAGATTAAATCGCACATTGAGAGAGTGAGAGGTCCGAATGGCGGACTAGTGTTCACTCTCTCGCACATTGGTGTTGTGCGCAGGCGCGAGTTTGGCGTTGAGGGAGTGAGAGACTAGATGCTCGGTGCTCTCACTCGCACATTGAGGGAGTGAGAGGTGAGATTGGCGGACTAGTGTTCACTCTCTCGCACATTCTGGGAGTGAGAGGTCCGAATGGCGGACTAGTGTTCACTCTCTCGCACATTGGTGTTGTGCGCAGGCGCGAGTTTGGCGTAGAGGGAGTGAGAGACTAGATGCTCGGTGCTCTCACTCGCACATTGAGGGAGTGAGAGGTGAGATCGGCGGACTAGTATTCACTCTCTCGCACATTGGTGTTGTGCGCAGGCGCGAGTTTGGCGTAGAGGGAGTGAGAGACAAGATGCTCGGTGCTCTCACTCGCACATTGAGGGAGTGAGAGGTGAGATCGGGGACTAGTGTTCACTCTCTCGCACATTGGTGTTGTGCGCAGGCGCGAGTTTCACGTAGAGGGAGTGAGAGACTAGATGCTCGGTGCTCTCTCTCGCACATTGAGGGAGTGAAAGGTCCGATCGGCGGACGAGTGTTCTCTCCCTCTTACGCATTAGCATACTGCGTTGGCTTAGTGCGAGTGAGAGGGGTGACGCTCTCGCGGAGTCTTTTAATCGTTGCGTTACAATAATTAATAGTATGAGTTATTCGAGGTTCAGACTATTGTAGATCGGTTTTTCGTGTTCGAAAATGTGAAATTCGATACCAAAGTAGCCAGTGCTTCTACGTTTTCTATTATTCATTAATGGTCGGGTAGTTACGTTCATCCCTTTTGTGTGAGGTTATGACTAAGTCCCTGTAATTTTATGTACAAGCTGCCTTAGTTTAATGATACATAACTAGATAAATACAATTTTGCAAACTCGAGATCCTTGGTTTCTGAGTCTAGTTTCATGTTACCAGTAAACAATGGGAAGGATTTATCTACTGAGAGTAAATATAATCCATCAAATTCAAACCTGATTGAAAATGATCAATTTTGTTATATCGTATGTAAGTATAAAGTATTATAATTTTATTCAAGTAGTTAATAATAACGTATTTTGCTGTGTTGCAGACTAGAAGATGTATTTGTTATACATTTCTACGCCACATAAGCTGCGCATTAACATCATTAAATCAACGGGAAACTTTCTGGCAGATTCTCCGATATCAGTGTTCGGTAATTTTTGGAATTGGACACTACTAAAATTTCAAGAAATGGCACAAAGAATACTTCCTGCCACATCATGTTCTCCTAATACAAATCTGCAAACTTGAGATCCTTGGTTTCTGAGTCTAATTTCATTTTACCAATAAACAATGGAAAGGATTTATCTACGTAGAGTAAACTGTCCTTCAATAGTTATATTGAATATATAAGTACATATGTAATTGTAGAATGTCTTTATTTCATAAGAATATTGTACTGCGCTTAAGCTATATCTTAAATAATTATAAAAATATGTTGTATGTAAAAATACTGATATGTAAGTTTTACAATTTGTAATTATAAGTGCGTTAAAGTTAAGAATCTAATATTTAAGTAAGTTTTACAGTTAGTAGTTATAAGTGCATTAGAATTAACAATGTAACATTTAAGTAAATTTTACAATTTGTAATTATAAGTGCGTTAAAGTTAAGAATCTAATATTTAAGTAAGTTTTACAGTTAGTAGTTATAAGTGCATTAGAATTAACAATGTAACAGTTAAGTAAATTTTACAATTTGTAATTATAAGTGCGTTAAAGTTAAGAATCTAATATTTAAGTAAGTTTTACAGTTAGTAGTTATAAGTGCGTTAGAATTAACAATGTAACATTTATGTAACATGTATAATTGAAAGAATTTTCAATAAACATAGAGTTAAACTAAAGCAATTGTTTATTCATTTATAAACGTAACTCCCTTATCCAGCCCTTACAAAATTTCACTTAAAAAGCAAGAAATAATGTAGAAAAACATTGCACAGAAGTTTCGAAATACAAAAGTAGAAAAAGAAACGAAAAATATCGGTCTGATACAGAGAAGAACAAAATTCGGTCCAAACGGTTTCCAGGAATTCCTGGAATTCGACGTCACTAAAATTCTGGGAAGTGGCACGAAGAATACCTCCTGGCACATCATGTTCTCCTGATACAATTTCGGGATCCGAAATTCTGTGAATTTAAATTTTATAGTCTTCGATTTGCTATTGTTAATTTTCATTATTTTCTGAAATTATTTATAGGATAAGGATATCAAGAGAGGTTTATTTAAATAAATAAACGAGTTCTGGGTTATTTTTGAAAATCTGCATTTATTCAATAAACTAAATGATTTATTATACATTGAGCTTTAGAATAGTTATTAAATTATTTACAACTAACGTTTACAATTGTAATTTTGCGCACTATCTATACAACTTTAATTTATAATCGGATTTATTATAGAATTGATACAACAGGTATCTAAGTTCCGATTATTATTAAATCCTTGGTTTCTGAGTCCAAGTTCCCGGAAATTCCTGGAATTCGACGTCACTAAAATTCTGGGAAGTGGCACGAAGAATACCTCCTGGCACATCATGTTCTCCTGATACAATTTCGGGATCCGAAATTCTGTGAATTTAAATTTTATAGTCTTCGATTTGCTATTGTTAATTTTCATTATTTTCTGAAATTATTTATAGGATAAGGATATCAAGAGAGATTTATTTAAATAAATAAACGAGTTCTGGGTTATTTTTGAAAATCTGCATTTATTCAATAAACTAAATGATTTATACATTGAGCTTTAGAATAGTTATTAAAATAGTTATAAAATTTGTTTAATTTTTACAATAGATTGAAAACAGGACCAAATAATTTAATAACTATTCTAAAGTTGTAAATAATTTAATATTTAAAGTTGTAAATAATTTAATAACTATTCTAAAGCTCAATGTATAATAAATCATTTTGTTTATTGAATAAATGCAGATTTTCAAAAATAACCCAGAACTCGTTTATTTATTTAAATAAACCTCTCTTGATATCCTTATCCCATAAATAATTTCAGAAAATAATGAAAATTAACAATAGCAGATCGAAGACTATAAAGTTTAAATTCACAGAATTTCGGATCCCGAAATTGTATCAGGAGAACATGATGTGCCAGGAGGTATTCTTCGTGCCACTTCCCAGAATTTTAGTGACGTCGAATTCCAGGAATTTCCGGGAACTTGGACTCAGAAACCAAGGATTTAATAATAATCGGAACTTAGATACCTGTTGTATCAATTCTATAATAAATCCGATTATAAATTAAAGTTGTATAGATAGTGCGCAAAATTACAATTGTAAACGTTAGTTGTAAATAATTTAATAACTATTCTAAAGCTCAATGTATAATAAATCATTTAGTTTATTGAATAAATGCAGATTTTCAAAAATAACCCAGAACTCGTTTATTTATTTAAATCATCTTCTCTTGATATCCTTATCCTATAAATAATTTCAGAAAATAATGAAAATTAACAATAGCAAATCGAAGACTATAAAATTTAAATTCACAGAATTTCGGATCCCGAAATTGTATCAGGAGAACATGATGTGCCAGGAGGTATTCTTCGTGCCACTTCCCAGAATTTTAGTGACGTCGAATTCCAGGAATTCCTGGAAACCGTTTGGACCGAATTTTGTTCTTCTCTGTATCAAACCGATATTTTTCGTTTCTTTTTCTACTTTTGTATTTCGAAACTTCTGTGCAATGTTTTTCTACATTATTTCTTGCTTTTTAAGTGAAATTTTGTAAGGGCTGGATAAGGGAGTTACGTTTATAAATGAATAAACAATTGCTTTAGTTTAACTCTATGTTTATTGAAAATTCTTTCAATTATACATGTTACATAAATGTTACATTGTTAATTCTAACGCACTTATAACTACTAACTGTAAAACTTACTTAAATATTAGATTCTTAACTTTAACGCACTTATAATTACAAATTGTAAAATTTACTTAAATATTACATTCACAATTCTAACGCACTTATAACTACTAACTGTAAAACTTACTTAAATATTAGATTCTTAACTTTAACGCACTTATAATTACAAATTGTAAAACTTACATATCAGTATTTTTACATACAACATATTTTTATAATTATTTAAGATATAGCTTAAGCGCAGTACAATATTCTTATGAAATAAAGACATTCTACAATTACATATGTACTTATATATTCAATATAACTATTGAAGGACAGTTTACTCTACGTAGATAAATCCTTTCCATTGTTTATTGGTAAAATGAAATTAGACTCAGAAACCAAGGATCTCAAGTTTGCAGATTTGTATTAGGAGAACATGATGTGGCAGGAAGTATTCTTTGTGCCATTTCTTGAAATTTTAGTAGTGTCCAATTCCAAAAATTACCGAACACTGATATCGGAGAATCTGCCAGAAAGTTTCCCGTTGATTTAATGATGTTAATGCGCAGCTTATGTGGCGTAGAAATGTATAACAAATACATCTTCTAGTCTGCAACACAGCAAAATACGTTATTATTAACTACTTGAATAAAATTATAATACTTTATACTTACATACGATATAACAAAATTGATCATTTTCAATCAGGTTTGAATTTGATGGATTATATTTACTCTCAGTAGATAAATCCTTCCCATTGTTTACTGGTAACATGAAACTAGACTCAGAAACCAAGGATCTCGAGTTTGCAAAATTGTATTTATCTAGTTATGTATCATTAAACTAAGGCAGCTTGTACATAAAATTACAGGGACTTAGTCATAACCTCACACACAAGGGATGAACGTAACTACCCGACCATTAATGAATAATAGAAAACGTAGAAGCACTGGCTACTTTGGTATCGAATTTCACATTTTCGAACACGAAAAACCGATCTACAATAGTCTGAACCTCGAATAACTCATACTATTAATTATTGTAACGCAACGATTAAAAGACTCCGCGAGAGCGTCACCCCTCTCACTCGCACTAAGCCAACGCAGTATGCTAATGCGTAAGAGGGAGAGAACACTCGTCCGCCGATCGGACCTTTCACTCCCTCTATGTGCGAGAGAGAGCACCGAGCATCTAGTCTCTCACTCCCTCTACGTGAAACTCGCGCCTGCGCACAACACCAATGTGCGAGAGAGTGAACATTAGTCCCCGATCTCACCTCTCACTCCCTCAATGTGCGAGTGAGAGCACCGAGCATCTTGTCTCTCACTCCCTCTACGCCAAACTCGCGCCTGCGCACAACACCAATGTGCGAGAGAGTGAATACTAGTCCGCCGATCTCACCTCTCACTCCCTCAATGTGCGAGTGAGAGCACCGAGCATCTAGTCTCTCACTCCCTCTACGCCAAACTCGCGCCTGCGCACAACACCAATGTGCGAGAGAGTGAACACTAGTCCGCCATTCGGACCTCTCACTCCCAGAATGTGCGAGAGAGTGAACACTAGTCCCCGATCTCACCTCTCACTCCCTCAATGTGCGAGTGAGAGCACCGAGCATCTTGTCTCTCACTCCCTCTACGCCAAACTCGCGCCTGCGCACAACACCAATGTGCGAGAGAGTGAACACTAGTCCGCCGATCTCACCTCTCACTCCCTCAATGTGCGAGTGAGAGCACCGAGCATCTAGTCTCTCACTCCCTCTACGCCAAACTCGCGCCTGCGCACAACACCAATGTGCGAGAGAGTGAACACTAGTCCGCCATTCGGACCTCTCACTCCCAGAATGTGCGAGAGAGTGAACACTAGTCCGCCAATCTCACCTCTCACTCCCTCAATGTGCGAGTGAGAGCACCGAGCATCTAGTCTCTCACTCCCTCAACGCCAAACTCGCGCCTGCGCACAACACCAATGTGCGAGAGAGTGAACACTAGTCCGCCATTCGGACCTCTCACTCTCTCAATGTGCGATTTAATCTTTAATATTTCAATATTTCGGGCTTCTAGGATTAATCGGACAATTGGAATCGATAATTAGTGTAAAATAGAAGCGATTAGATGGTTCAAACACGCGAAAACAGCAAAAAATTATTTTCTTAAAAAATAATCATTGTAGGTACGGCAGATTCCTGTCAATTTTTGAGCAGTTTCAGCACTTTTCGAAGAGATGGCGCTAGAGGTAAAAATTTAAAAATATTTTTTAATTTTTAATTATTTATGCAAAATACAACGATTTTAATGAAAAAAATCATTAAATATAAACAATTTAAGTATTTTTTATCATTTAGTTCTTGCAAAATGAAGAAAATACAACGGGGAGTATATATTTCTCTTAATATAACAGTGCTATAAAGATGGTATATTTAACATTTGTTTCAGTATTTTAATCTCAACAAATTTCAATTAATTATGGTCAATTATAATTCCTAATGGTAATTACAAGTTATATCCTTCCATTTCTTATTCTGTTAATGCTTGACGTGTTCGAGGGTTTGTGCCATTTCGATATTAATTTCACTGCAATTTCACTGCAATTTCACTGCAATTTCACTGCAATTTCGATGCAGTCTCCTGTAATACACAAATTTTCTTAAAATTAGCATTAAAAACCCTAATCATTTAGGTGTTCTAACTGTGATGAATACCTCTACACTATAATTACAAAATTTTTATTTCAAAATTCGTACCTATCTCTTCTATTGGATAAAGTTTCCTCGACAATGTACCGTCCTCAGTTGCTCTTTAAAAAAATTGCAAAATAAAGCTTGAACGATATTAAATTCATTATTTTATAATAATACAATGTTTTATCTTTCTACTATTCAAATTAGATGAGCCCAGGACTGTATTTATAATACCGAAAAATATTCTGCAATTCTTACTTATTCCTTCTGTTGGGATATCCAGCCATTCAGTCATTCCCTTTATTCTAAGGTACGATTACTCTCATAACATTCTACCATTTGTTTTTTACTTTTATGTCCAATATTACTTCTGCTTAACGCTTCTTGTTCTACCGAGGCGCTTGTCCCGGGGCGACTAGGCTCGACGCTACACTGACGGTACTGAGCGCGCGCCCGAGACGCACTCTGATTGGTCAGTGTTTTTGCTAAATAATTCAAAAACGAAGCCCCATCCGATATTTTTGCAAAGGAAATTGTTGTTCAGAATAGTCTCAGCTACCCCCTATTTCCGGCTCCTACAAGAGTTCTGGGACACCCTGTATAATGTCGTCGGTGACCGCCGGTGGTTAATGCAACGACAAACGCGCCAATAGCGTGAAAAATCTTTTCTTTGCGTACTTTTAACAATTTACGAAACTTCGATTTTCTTACGAGTGAAAAAAGACAATGTTTAATTGCCCGTTCGCCTTAACTGTATTAATTTATTCGGAAAACGAGAAGCATGCTTCGTAGGTTGCGCGAAATTATCGTGCAAGAGTAATATTGCGCAATACGAACGAACGTACGTAAATATCTGCAGTAATTAATGTCGTACGGATTTATATGTATGTCGTTGTATACGATTCAACGAAGAAGCGAAAAAACAAAAAATCAGAGTAATAGGGTCAAACTGAAAGCAGCAGGTGTGTGCGTTCGTCCGTTCGTCGAAAAAAATTTGTTATCAAGAACCGAAATGTCATTCGCACTCGCGTTCATAAATCAATGCTGCGTTTTATGTGTCCGCGTCTCTTCTAACCAAACGGTTTGCGTTTATTCTCTTTTATTTTTGCTTTGTTCAATTATTATTTCGTTTTGTTTCGAGGGGCTGACCGATGCGACGTCGTGAAACTGACGGCCGCGCGATAAAAAAGCTGTTTTAAAATTAATCCCGCGAAAAGATCGCTTTTATATTTTACTAAATTTGCACACGAAATCTATATTTGATCGATTGCGTTTTCTTATCAATTTAATCAATCGACGAAAACCAAACGTTCGAATATTTCATTTTCAACGAAATGATTCGTGAATAAGCGTAATGATTTCGTTAACACGTCGAATAAGTACATTTCCTACGTAAATAAAAATGAATTAAAATAAAAAGAAACGCGTATCAATAATTAGCTAGTAATCGTGGTTAAGCGTTTTGAAAACGATGCTGTTAGCCCCATCTGATCCTAAAGCATCGAATTGTTATCAAAAGGTAAATATATTCGATGCTGGTAAAGTACAGGTTGCTTCGTTTTCACCAGAAATTAGCACCGATAGATAGCATTAGGCATACGATTCTATCGCGGTCGTTTGAAAATGAGGCGGGAAACAGCGCGTCTTTCCGAAAATCGCTAACAGCTAACAGTCGGTAATCTGGCAGAGGTACGTGCCTTACAATTAGAAAATAAAAATTTCAAGTCTCTGAGCTCTCTGTATGAGAATTTTTAGTGGAAAACGAAGCTTCTTTTGTTCTTTGACTTCCGTGACATTGTCGACGGTGCCGCAACGAGTAGAACATTTTAAACGATCCACTTTAGCGCTTTAAACGAATTCGCGTGACTTTACTCGAGTTACATTGGGACCATAGACAGTTTTGCTCGACCCAATAAAGCGTAAATATCGTTTATTAAATATAGAGGGGAAAAAACAATATTCTATTGTACATCATCGGATTCGCCGTTCGACGTCAGATGGTGTCAATTGTACCGCTTCGGAAGCGCGCGTTCGACGTACAATTGAAAAAACGCGTAAAAATAAAACGTCCTTAACATTTTTACACTTCACGAAACAACTTATATCTTACGATAACGCATCGTCTTTTTTTAATTGGGCTCAAATTGAGGAAGAACGGTGCGGCGCGGCGTTTTGATTAAGAAGGCAAAGTTTGCGAGATCGCGGTGGTCATGTGCTTCAAAAGCCACTTAAATATATAATAACGCTAATGCGATGGATAAATAATAATTGGAATTCTCGGTAGCGTAGAAGCAAATATTTAACGATCGTAACAATGCGATGTCGCTAATATTTTCGAAATAATTGTTACGCAACGATCAATCTGTCTGTTTATCATTATATTTGGTCAGTAGAGTAATAATTTGAACGTTACATAGTGGATAAATAAGGGAGCGAATCGCGCGTCCGCTTTATCGTCGGACGACGAGAAAACGGATTCCTTTCCCTTGAAGTACCGCGAATCAAATTAAATTGCCTCGAATTTTTCTTCCTTCTTCTTCTTCTTCTTCTTGCAATTAAATTCGAACGGTTAACGCAACAAAAACGCTTTATTCCGTTCCGTCGAGGTAAAGTTAATCGAGCGTCGAAGCAACGCGACGACTGACCTTCGATTCCGATAGAATAGCTTTTCTGCGTAACGAGCCGCGTACAACGCACGGCTGTCATAGCCTCTGTGTTCGTATTATTGACACCCACTGACACGGATTCACGCTCGGCGTTAATTAATTTCATTTCAGCACTTCGGCTGTTCGTATATGTTTTGCTCATTAAGATACGGAAGAAGAGAAGCAACGAAAGAACGCGTCGTGATCCCGGTAAACGTTAACGCGACACTGGCGCGACTCGAAATTTCTCCAAATTAGACTAGATGATCGAAAAACAGATACGTTTTTTATCTAATAGTTAAAAAGAAAAAGTACATTTCTACTTATTCTATTCGATATAGAGGTCCCTCTGCGTCGATTCTATCCTTCCGGAGAGGAGAAGCGTTTCAACTCCCAAGCGGTATCACAGTTTGCTGCGTTTCGTTCTCCTCCTCGAGCGATCTTTCCGTTTCGGGGGTGGAAAGAGGAAAATCGCGGGAACGTAAGATCGGTGACCCGTCACGCTTCGAGCACCTTTGTCGGTGATTCCCTCACCGGTTCCGGTCGAAAGAAAGACAAGCAGAGACAGGCTAAACGGACAAGAGACGAATTGAAGAAAAAGCAAAAAAGAATGGAAAGAATGGAAAGAATGGAAAGTCGTCCGCTTACCGAACAACAGACAGCCCATGCCCATGAACGCGATCAGGCATTCGACGTCCAGCAACGCTGACAAAAATAAATTCCCTAAAATGGCAGCCACGTTTCCAACGTTGGTCAGCACCGTCAGACTGGTGGATCTACGTTTTTCAAAACACCAATACCGATCAGTTCTTGTAGAAATTAATTGCGATCTGTGATTTTGTTCGAACAAGCGGTAAAAATGTTTGTCGAAATTGAGGAGATGAAAGGCGGGAAGAAGATTAAGAAAGGCGGTCGCAGAGAGGGGAAGCGGTGATTGAACGAGGGCACGTATTACCTTAACGGGACAGGGATAACGTCGGCGTTCACGGCGGTAACGATATTGCCCGTTATTCTTGTCGTCACGATAATGGCGGCAGCAAGGGTGAGCATGAAAGGTGGAAGCTGCGCCCAGTTCATTCCGAAGCTGCTTACCACCGAGACTAGAAAAGTGGCCACTGCGACGCAACAGGGTGGTTATCTTAATTGAAGAAAGCTACGAACAGAGAAACAAATTCTCACCCAGTATCAGTTTCTTTCGAAACTTGGAGGTGGTTATCAGGCCGGCGAGAAAGGAGAAGAAGACCGCTGAGAACGCGATCATGGCAGAATTCTGGTATATCACCGCAGTTATCTTCCACTGTAAAATCCACGAACGGACGAACGAACGAACGAACGAACGAACGAACAAACGATTAACTACAATGCTTGATATTTAAGAAATATTTGAATAGCTCTAACCGTGATGCAGATATCGTTAAATCCTGGGCAATCGAGGTAATCGTTGGCAGGCAGGGCGTTTCGACGATCGAGCATCTCGCGCATGGTCGGCGCTCGGTCTTCGCTCCACTTTTCCGCGTTGAAATTGCTCAAAATGATGAACAGGTGCGGCACCCAGAGTCTCATCGTGTTGAATCTACGAACAGGATCGGATCGCTTCGACTTCGGTTCGCTGGACATTCGAATCGTATTAAATTTACCCAAACATGCTGCCGAATTGGAGAAAATTCAGGAAGCACACGACCCGTAAATACGGGCCGGAAAACAACAGTTTGGTGTTGTAACAGGATAGTCGCATTTTTTCGGAACTCGCCTGGAATATGGATCGCAGAGTCAACTGTGGATTCTGTACCACCACCAGCTTTTTTACCTGAAACGATACGGTTATTCTTCGCTTTCTTTCTATACAAATTGCGGAGTATCGATCGAAACTCACCGGAAACGTGTCCCTTGGTTTCCTCTTGTTCATCGAGTACATCGTTCCTAGCAGTTTCAATGCTTGCTCGGATTTGCCTAGGTTCAGCAGGTACTTGGGAGTGTGGGGTAGCGCGCTAACCGTCACCAGACCCAGCACAGGAACGATCGAGCAGACCAGCAAGTAAATTCTCCAGCTGGTGTATCGTCGATAAAAGACGTCGACCGCCAGTGGCAGCGGTAGAATCGTGAAACCGAGAACTGGGACGAAAAGATTGCGCGTTCGACGAGATACGGATACGAGACATTGGTATATAGTTTGACGAGAAGCTCACCCGCTGGGACGATGATCGCCACGTTTACGGCCAGTCCTGCCCATCTGGTGAAGCTCGGCTTATACTTTGCCGAATGAAACTCGGACAGATAGGGAAGCACCATCGAGAACGGTCCGCCGGTCCTGCGAAATTCGCGTTGCCGTGGTGATTCGAACTTGATCGCGATTCCGCCATCCGCTAGATACTCACAAAACGCCGCTAAGAAATTTGATGGCCAGAAAGGCGTAGTAACCGTCGACGGCGCTGGACACCACGTTCAGAACAGAATCCAAGAGCAGGCCGAGAACGAAGAGATTTCTCGCTCCGACGTAAGGAGTGAAATGATCCCACACGAAACTGGTCAACAGCATGCCTGCGTACGGTTCCGGAGGACACGAAGAACAGTGTTCGCGAACGAGAATGAACGAGATAAGGGGGAAGAGAGAGAGAGAGATAAGGATCGAAATCGTAGCGTACCTAGGAAGGGGAACGCGACGATGGTTCCTTTGCGGAAGAAGCTGAGCTGTAGATCGCATTCGGCGGAAGCGAGAATGAACGCTGTGGTGGTGGTGTCGAATACGCCGGTCCACGCGGCCGGCAATGCCGCCAAAAGTAACAGCACGTTGAACGTACCATAGCCTGAAAAAGTCGAGGAAACTTGTAACCGCTTGTATAGGGTAAACCGCTAGGGTAGGGTGAACGGTGAACGGTGAACGGTGGAAAGCGGAAGCCTGCCAACCTGTCGTCGCCAACGCCTTCTCGATGTCCGCGGTCCCGTCCTCGTGGTCGTTTCCCGCTGAAAATTACGTGATATTTGACGGGAAAAGCGAGCAGAATTCGAGCAGTCGATTCGAGCAGTTGCGTTGCGCAACGTTCGCGGTTATGCAAACACCGTCGACGTTTATCCTCACCGTGTATCGTCGAGATTTTCGCGTCGCTTCCACGGTTCGTCACCATGCTCTTATCCGTACTTATCCGTCCAGCACGAGCGAGAATCGTTTCGCGAATCGGCTCGAGTCTTGGGCCGACGCTCGACTCCCGCGTTTATACTTTTATCCCCGTCGAAGCGAGACGAGGCGAGGCGAGGCGACGCGACCAACGCGAGAGACTCCCTCGTGATCCGTCGAGATCCGTCGACTGACGCGAAACGATTCCTTCCTCGGCCAACTGGTCGCGAACGATCTCGCGACTCGCCAATTAAAGCGGGTCAAACGATTCAATTGTTGCGATCCGTATCTCCCCGTTACCGACTCTAAACCGTCGCCCGATATTCGACGATGCAAATTACGACGATGTTGTCAACGGCCACCGGGCACCGCACCAGACTGGCTAGTTGCGATCGCCAGCGCGAAAATTAACTTTAGCCGTGGACGAACCGCGCCAAACTATGCCAGACCTCTCTCGCAGTTGGCCGAATACTCTGATATCATCGCGTCCTCTCGATCTCGACGTTCTTCGAGCAACGATTACATCAACTACATATATTCTACGGCAAATCTTTCGCGATAAGATAACGAAATCTAGGAACAAGACGGAGGATTATAATCCCCGTCTTAGTGAAGAATGTTTAGTTTCTATTTTTTCATGAAAACGCGGAGAAAACGCGATCCACGGTCGGTAGAAAACGAGTTTCAGCCACGCGCTCGTCTTCGCGCTCGCGTTCCTCGAGAACTGGTTCGTTCGACCGTCAACGTTATTCCGACACCGATTACCATTGCAAATCATAACAAGTGAATGCCGATCGTTACTAGCCACCTTCTATCGGGACGACGGGAACGGCGCGTTAGTTTCAACGCGACAAGGAAGAAACGAACGTAAATAGGTTGCGTTGCCCTTGAACGTCGCGGAATATCGTGATTCGAAAACGCAGCAAGCTGTAGAGACACAGCAAGCGGGCAAACGATATTTAACCAGAAGCCGGTTTGTAATTTGCGGCAATCAGTCGTTCCCAAAATCGATCGTTTGCCGTGCAAACCGACAGGAAGATCGGAGCAGGAGCAGGAGCAGGAGCAGGAGCAGGAGCAGGAGCAGGAGACGACCAAGCGGATTAGGATACGCTGACGCGTTCGAGCGAGTTATACTAGACGGTTCGTCGATACGCGCAAATATGCAAACCACGAGGTTCCGGTGTCGCGTCAAAAGCTAATGGCACAAAGATAATCCCTCTTTGCGCGCCTCCCTCGATTTTCCTCTCTTCGTTATCGCGCGCGAGCCTTCAAAGGCACAGTTCATTTACGCGCTCGCGCTCGCGCGACCAGCATCCGCTTTCGCGGGATCGCAATATTTCCAGCGTGCTGGCTGTACCGTCGCGTGAAACAGAAAAGGAGGAAGCGGGAGAAAATATGCGGTCGGAACTGATCCGCAAGACCAACCAACGGAGTGTGGACAGGGTTGTTTTATGCCGCGTCGGACTCGCTTCACCGACAGATGGAAAACACGACGACAACGAAAGAAAATTTACTTCCAAGTCCCTTTTATATCTCGTCTTTCAAACATTTCGCCCCAAATCGTTTTTGAATTAAAGGAAAGGTAATAAATACGAGCGTGGCGTACGTTGAAAATGTACCCAATAAGACTCAGAATAAAGCACGGATTTATAAAATTACAAAACGTGTATTTACGGAGGTGGCAGCGAAGGGATTAAGGGAAAGAGTGGGATAATAGCGAATTAGGGGATAGCACCGTAGACGAATGGAGCTGGGAAACTCCCAGTTTTGTTTCTTATCGAACGTAAGAGATCTAATTCGTGTCATATAATGCGCGTCTCCCGTACACCTCCTGCGGTAAAGCGGGAGTATAATGTGACGTGACGTTTTCCCTTGCGAGGGAATTCGAGTGGTAACGTCGATCGTATCCGATATCTACGTCTATCAAAGTGAAAGGGTATATAAGTACGCTTATCTCGTTTCCTGTGTCGAACGCTTATTCCTAATCGGCTACATATCGTTGCATCATCAATGCTCTTCAATTGAATCGACTTGTACCGGTAAACTAAGGCGATCGATTTCATTCTATTCGAGAGATACCGATCACTTATCGAGTAGTGTACAAGAACGTAATTAAAAATAGGATCTGATACAAGAAGTAAATATATTGTTGAAAGATATCGGAACGTAAACGTGGTTATTAACGGAAAGTTTTTATTGCGTTCACGCCTCGTACACCCGCGGATGTACAATTGAACGAAAGTTTCGGAGAAAGTCGGTGGTTCCTTATCGCTATCAGAGAAAACCCAACGCGAACAGAGAAATGCGACGGGAAGGTAATGTTATTTATTCACCCCGCGTTCTCTTTGGAAGATAAGCAGCCGAGCAATAGCAGCGAGGATAATAGTGTTCTGGCGAAACGATCGTGCTTCGCTCCCTATTCGTAAGATTTACCTTTGTCATAATCGAAACTCGTAATTGCACCGCTCGCTACGAATTTTTCGAATCGTTTCGTTTCAAGTAACTCGATTTGAAGTTGTTCGTCGAAACGTTTGTCCCCAAATTACTTCGTAAAGTATAATCTATGCAAACTCGAACGATCAAAAACGATCCAAAATCATCCAAAACGACTCGACAGCCGTCTTAATCTCCTTTTGGCGCAAAGAAACGAGGCGTCGCGACGTCACATGGAACCGGATGGAATTTTCTTGTCGGAGAAGAGTCCCCTTTAGTTCCGTCGAAAGGGTACGCGAGCCGGCACTCGAGTTTCGAGTCTCCGTTCTCGATGCACAATCGAAATTTAGTCGACGGGTTTCCGCGGGCTCTTCGCTCGCTCGTCTTTTCGCTTCGCTTCTCCATAAAAGCTTCGTCGCACTCGCTCCTCCAAGATAAAACGTATTAAAAGAGAAAAGAAGCTTGAAGCAGTATTCGAGAAAATGAATAATTTGCAAAGGATACCTTTTTCACCGACAACGTTAATTAAATTTCACCCAAAGAGATAGTTACAGAGGGTGAGAGAGGAAAATGTAACCTCCCTAGAAGTTCAGACACCTCGAACGGTTACGCGAAAAAATCGTTTACCGAGAAATTGTGAAACGACGTTTCGATTTTGATTTTCGCGATTCTGAAGGAATCTGACAGAGGTACGGTGAATGAAAAAATGTTGACGTTTGATTTTTTTCACAGTCGGTAAGCGACTGTTCGAGGTCCCTCGAAAACGACGTGTACATCAGCAGCCCGGGGCGATACCGACGGGCGGCTCGAAACTGGAAGTATCCATTACTTTTCATCTCGTTTTTACCCTAGCGAATTTTCTTTTTCCTCCTCGAGGCACCGAACGGTGGTTCGCGCGTCCTTCGACCGTTGTTAAACCCCGAAGAATTGCCACGCGATTTTTTCTTCTTTTTTCCACGAATTTTTTACTCGTTAGAAAGGAAAGAATGTTCTATCCTCCGATAGAAAGAAAACGCGCGGAGAATTTCGCTGTTACTTTTGTTCGATGGACAAGGAGGAGGGCAATTGGCAAGGAAAGGTGGTCGATCGTTCGTAGATTGGCCCGAAAAATCATTATTCGCTTCTTGAAGTTCCAATTTGTCGAGCAAACGATTTTGCCTGTGTCGACGAAAGCGGCCTCATCTCGAAGGGTCTCGAGTGTCGATTCCGAAGCTCGTTAACGAAGCGACTTTTGTCGAAAGTAATTGCGATAGTCGAGCCTGTTTTCCTCGAGCGATTCGAGCGATTCGAGCGATTCGAGCGATTCGAGCGATTCGAACGGTCCAAGGTGCAACGTGTTTTGAAAAATTCCTGACGGTGGTGGCGCGTTCGACGCAAAAGGTACCGTGGCCTTTTCGGCTGGCGCACGTTCGTCCTATTTCTCGTTCGAGCCGTAACGCGATGTCGCGTCGGAGGTTAGTATGCGAAATTTTCTAGCTTTTCCAGCTAAGAAACTCCTTTTGGGGACGCGGTTTATCGGAAAAACGCGCCAAAGCGTGCACCGATCAATAATTTCGGTCGAAACGAGAAGCGTTAGTGGTGCGATAGCCGAATGGTCGGGGAAATAAAAAGACGGCGGGGTTCGAGAAGCGCGCGTAGAATGTAGGTCGATCAGCGTCGAAAACAAGAAATTCGGACGAGAAACGCGATAGTTTTTCTTCGTGAGTCCGAGGAAAGTTTGAAGGTGCGCTTGAAACGCGATTGCGTTTAATTATCTGAAAGTTTGTCGGAAAGAGGAGGTTGTACGCCTTTCGTGATGGAGAGATACGAAAGAGAATACGCGAACAGAAGATTCGAAGTTGATCGTAAATCGATTGGTTCGATGTTTCGAGTAGCTCGGCAAACAACTTCGTGCCCGGTATCGAGCATTTAGCTTCGAAACTGGGACACCGATCAGAAATCGATCGTTGTCCATCGAGCACGGTTGGAACCGTCTTATCCGGTTACGGTACGATTCGATTCGTTTATACGAGCAATTCACGAGTTTGCTCTTCGCGGTGACAGAATATTAGTGGTTTTTGAGGAGGTGAAGAAAAAAGAATAAGGGTCGTAACGATGGAGCATCGGCTTGGGAAACAGGCAATTTGAATAAACGACGCGCGACGTCGCGACGAATCCATTATGCCGCGCCGCACCGCGAACAGTCTTGCAGTCCGACCGAATCGAATCGAATCCATCGATCGCTGTTTTTCTTTATCGAAGCTGAGTGTTTCCTGGATTTCGTTGCATATATACCTTGCCGATACATACGTTACCGCCAGAGCCTTGAGATACATACTTGTTTGCTCAACTTTTTTCAACCAATCTAAACAGCATAAAACGAAAAATACTCTTGTGAATGTTTTTGCTGGTCGAAGGGTACAGCTTTATCACGGAAACTGTACGGTGGTATAGTGTCAAAATGTCAGAATTAATACGTAGCACGCAATCAAACAGCGTGCCGGGGAATATCGATGATAAGTACATGTAAACATTTCGTTATCTTTTTGACACAATCTCCAATACGTTCACTACACGCTTTCATTACAGTTTATATTAATATGTCCCTTGATTTTTCTGTAACATTGTTTTCGTTTTGTTGAATTTTAAGACCCGGTTCGTTATCTAGAACTTCGATACCAGGTGTTCATTGTTTAGGATTTGTCATTACCAATTCCATCAGCGAGTATGAATCTGATACCGTTGAAGTTACTGCTCGTAACGTCTTATCTCTCGTCCTTCTTCCAACATTACTACGCTCGAACTGTGGCAACTTTATCTCATCCCCTCTTTCTTCTCAACTTTGTTTATCGTCATCCTTATATCCGTTAGAGTTTTGAACATCTTTGGTAATCGAAAAAAAAAAAAAAAACGACTAAAACCAACCAAAACCAACTGAACGTTGGATGGATAAAGCGAAGGAGGAAGTAGTATAGGATGGTATAGAAGGAAATTGGAAGGGTGCGGAGGTAGAAACCGAGAGAGACCAAACTGTCGGCAAACTGTATTTACCGTTGTTGCTTGCGAGCCGAGGGTTGCATTTGCTCTCCCAACTAACTTCCCTAACGATCTCGTGGTTCTACTCGTGTTTTCCTTAAATACGCCGAAACTCGGAGATAAGCCGAAACCGGTTAAACCGTCGTCGTCGCGTTTCCTTAGCCTCTTGTTACCACCGCTGGTCGTTTAATCTCCCCGAGAAAGAAGAAAGAGTCGCGGGTAGTTGGCTCCTGTGAAACACGCTCGACGAAAGCGACGAAAGTTTCTCGTTCTTTTACTCTGCATCCCTTTATCCGTCGGAGGAACGAGCGCGCACGAATGATCAACTTTTTATTAGTTATGTGTAACGGGTAATTTGAACAAAGAGAACGGGACGATAGGAAATTTGTTACCCCTTTGGCACGTTCGCTTAAAATTCTTTCGCGGCCACTCTGCGATATCGTCGCGAGACAATTAAATCAGCCGCTATCGAAATTACGTTAGCTCCGGATAGAATAAAGGCCGTTGCTTTGCGACGACATTTTGGAAGCGACGAGAGTGGCGTAGAACGAGCGCTATGGTCGCGTACACGGTCGCGCGTTAATTAGATACTCGCTTGAACGTCCGATAATTGCACGATGTTATATGACGCGACACGACGCGACGTTCGCCGTGTTCGTAACCGTTCAAAGGGCCTGTTTCAGGATCGAGTCCACGATTCTTTCAACGCGTCACATCCCTTAAAATCGCCAGACAAATCAATCAAATGTTCTTAACGACGGTTCTGGGGAATTCCTGGAAATTCACGTTACTGAAATTACAAGATTACTCCTTGCATATCATGTTCTTCTGATACAATTTTCCAAAATCGGAAACTTGATTTCGTTAAAACGTAAATTGTTCTATATACTTCCCTGGAGGTCCCCTATAGATCTATAAAATTGAAAAAATGTCGAAATTTTCGAATTACCGAACTTCCTTTGTTAGCTATCGGCCTCCACCGATCCCTGACTCGATAACAGACACAGGCTGGCGGCGTTGGCACGTAAAGATTCTGAAAATCGGGTCAAAACCCCTTTGTCCCACCGCCTTGACACGTGTCGACGCTAACACGTGGATATTCGGAACTAGCTGCCTAATAAACGTTCGCGGTGAAGCTATCGTCCAACAGGAGAACGATAGAGAAAGGGAGAACAGGGAGGTGTGGAAGGGTTAGCGATAGAAATTGAACGAGACTCGTTTCGCTGTGCGTAAATGTAACATTTATTTCGGCATAAATTATGACGATAGATACATATAGATTAGGTATAAATACAAAATGAATTGACTGTAGACAGGACTGTAGTGAAAATACGTGGATGCGGCGGTAGCCGCGCATCCCGGTATTCCTACTCGATTCGTTCCGCTTGCTCCTGTTTCCGGTTTCCCGGGCAAACGAAAACGGTGTCGGCCTGCTTTCGTCTGTGCCATCGACGCTTTTTCAGAGACCCCGGAAACGTGGATGAAAAAAAAAAAGAAAAATAAAGAAACAGTTCAAAACGACGAAGAGCGAGAGGAGCGTGCCCTCAGGACTCTCGTCGTCAAGCGAAGAATCGCATTGTTCATAGAAAATACAAAATGTCTCCTCAAACTTTCTGAGCAACGATTTCACGCAGACCGAGCTGCGCTCCCTTCGCAAAATCTTCTCTTTACTCCTCGCGTTAGAAACCTTCGCGGTATTTGATTTCGTACGAGCCGTCTCACGCGTCGGCTTTTTTTGATTTTCGGCTGTAACTTCTCCGAGATCCGAGAAGCGTTTGCAACGCGCCGACAACGTTCTTTGATTCCGTCTGTTCGATCGAATTAAAGAGGATCGTGTACAGTGTGAGCAATTAAGCTAAAAGCAATTAAGGATATATGTATTTGAGTCAGATAAAATGGGCGCGAACGTCGCGCCTGATTTTTTAGCACCGGATTACAGAACGTGACGCGTTCCTTGGAGGCGGATTCGAGCTCGCAGGTATGTAGGTAGGTGTGTGTTTAAACGCGGTAGTAAGCCCAAGTCCGTGGAACGCTACGATTTGGCAAAATATCGCGTCGCTTGTCGCTACATGCGTCGTCATAACCTACTTCTCATATATGTATATATATATATATTATGTGTGTGTATATAATATATACGTATATATGTATATAGTATTTTTTTTGTTTTACGAACCGTTTCACGATTAATCAAGATCACAGCCATAGCTTTGAATACGAACGTCCCGTTCGTATTTTGTTTAAGACCGATACAATAACGTATAACTAACAATCCGTTTGATGATAAATCGCAGAGATGCAAGTTGGAGAAATGTTATCGACATCGTTACGACTCTCTACAGTGGCTACACATCGATACAACTACAACGAGACTGGAATTTGGCGATTGCCGTTCTAGATACGGGACGAAATAGATCTCGAGGACTAGACAGAGCGTACGAGCGTATAAATTGGAACGAAATCGAACTAGGCGAGAAGCGAGCTAACTGTTCTACCGTGTTTTTCCATCCTAGCTAGTTAGGATAAAGGGAAGGCCAATCTTCAGGCGAGGCTCGACTACGATGTTCCAGCGACAAGCAGAATTCGTAATTTTTTCCGTTTCCCGCGACGAGCAATAGTTCGCACGTCTCGATTACGAATTCCGGTTCGCTCGAGTTCACGCTAATCAGCGATCTTTGCCGCCTAGAAAAAATAAAATTTCCCGTTCACTGGGGCAGCAAAGAAGCGACTAGGACGCGTCTCGGACTGGAAGAGGACACGTGAACCGATATCAGTCGCGGGGAACGGAAGCTGAATGGAGACGACGACGACGACGACGACAACGACGACGACGACGACGACGACGACGACCACGACAACGACGATGATAACGATTACAATTACGATTACGATTACGATCACACATCGAACTTTCTACCATCGCTACGGTACTTGTCTACTTCGATAAACTGATCTCTACTAATGTAAGAGCCATACGTAAATAGATATACGTTAATTGTCCGCCCACGATCGTCTATCCGAAGGTCAAGGGATCGATCGGTCGAATGGAAGGTGGAGGGCGGACGAGGTTCTCTAATGACAGACTAAAGACCCGTCGTGCAGTTTGACGAAGATGAAGACGCGACGCTTGTCTTTCAGTCGCGAAGAAAGCGTGCATTCGTGGGTCACAGCTACGGCTAAGTAGTTAGGAGGGACCGTGATATCGGACGTACGTTCACTCGAACTGCTGGATCTACGAATCCATCTCTAAGACGGCTACTCGAAAACAAGCGAAACACATCGAAACCGTGGCTGTAAGCGAGAACGAGAGCTAGAACGAGAGTTAGAACGAGAACGCGTCTACCGATTTAGCAATGCGTGCAAACGCTTTCTATCTAGCCGGAGAGCCGAGTTATCGTCGGCTCTCCCGCAAAGTCGAACGAGCCTTCGAGCGTCTAATCGCGTGTACGAGCAATCTGGACTACATCTAACGACTTGACTAGAGTCTGCTAAATGAAGCGCGCGCTACCTGCCTAATTGTCTACGCTAAATCATCTACGACATCGAGCGAGCTTCTCGAAAACTCTATCTACCAACTATTAAACGAACATTTGTACGCTGTTTTCGTAGCGACTTTCTACGTATATGTATTTGGCGATTCGCGAGTCGGCAGGAAAGCAACAACTAAACTACCGTGCACAAACAGAGAAGGGAGGATCAAAAAGGATCAAGGAAAAAGACGAATAACGCCGAATCGCGAAAAACCATTAAACCCTGTAAACGCGTGACATCGCTCGAGACTAGATGGCACAGGCGGGGAACTCGATCGTCTCGGGCAAAGTTTCCGTTGGCGCGAGCCCCGTGAGCCCCGTGAGCCCCGTGAGCCCCGTGCCGACTCGTCGAAAGTTAGAATCGATGGACGAACGAAGCGAAAGAATGGGAAATTTATCGAGGGTTAGGATACATCGAAGCTTGTTTTGGCACGCGGATTCCGTCGATCGTCGAACGCTAATTAACGATCTCTGGAACGTGTTCTTACATCTACGTATACGCTTTGTTCGTATTTGGCATTAAATACAATGTTGAGCAAAGCCAAAGGTACAAAAATTCTTTGGGTCGCGATTACCAAGAAGAGTCTGTCAGGTTCGTAACGCTCGGGACGCGTGGTGCATCGGCCGCGTGTCAGCTACTCGATTAACAAAAATAAGTATCGCGTCGATTTAGCGCCGATACACGACGGTCCCGAGACGAGGCGAGAGGACGCGCTAAGAAGCGCCCGCGGCTGCTGGGCTTCGAGCTTTTCTCACGCGTTCGCCGCTTGGTCGGAGCGATTGTTGAAGCTGCGCGGCGTAGTGGACGAGAAGCAACGCGTACCGCGAAAGAAAGGCGGATAGAAAGACGCGTGCGGTTTATCGCCTGCGAGATTAACGACAACTTACGTGCTAATACTTTGCATATCTCGACTTTGGTATCGTTCGTCGCTAATTAAAAACTACTTAATTCGATAGATAAGTTATAACGCTACCTTTGGACGTTTCGCTTTTGCTTGTTCGTTCGCACGATCTTTTAACAATACCTGGTAGTCGATTAATCGCGTTTAATTAACCGCGTCGATTTCGAAAGGCTGAAGCTCGTAGACGGAGCTGGACGTCGGGACCGAAAACGAAGCGGAAGGGAAGTCCCGGTGTCGCGCCGCTGGACTCTTCTCTCTGTTCGGAGAGAGGATAAAGGGACGATTCGAGACAAACTCTTTCGATCTACGTGTAGTGTTCGCAATCCCCACACTCGGAGAGCGTGGGCGTGGACGGGCACTAGGTGGGATTCGAATCCTCGTAGGCCTTTTCGTAGTCTCGTCGACGAATCACCGCAAAGTGAGTCATCTGGAAGGAATTGGTCTTTTTGCAGCCACGTTCCAGCGTGCCCGTCATGCTGTAGCCCATGTTGAAATCGCTCGACGACACGTTCGATGTCAGGTACAACTGTCGACAGAAACGGAAAGAAAACCGTATCGTATCGCACCGCCCTTCGTACTCCGCAGACCTCTCGCCCGGAATACTTGCCAGGGTTTACTAGGCGAAAGGAAAAGAAAAAGGAAGAAAAAGGAAGAAAAAGGAAAAGAAAAAAATAATGGTGAATTTTCGCCTGCTGGCGAGGTTAATTTTTACGTCGCACCCTCGGTTATTGCGCTTGAAGAGCCACTTTCGGATATAGGTCGACGAGCGGAACAGGACTCGGTTTCAAAGGAGTGTTTTCGAGGGTGCGACGCGTCAAAGCGGACTGGGGAGAATCGAACGTACCTTGAAATCGGGATCGGTCGTCATTCTTTTGAAAGAGCCGACGATGTAAAGCGTACCCGTTCCCGTGTCCACCATTTTCGCTTGAGTGCTGTACCTGAAATAGCAATTAATTCGATGAGTAACGCGTGACGCGGGACGGGGGGCGCGGGTCGCGAGCCACGGACCGCGAACCGACGACGCGACAAAATGGAAAACGCGATTTAAACCGTTGCAAATTTCACGAGTTTATTAACAGCGCTTGTCATTTTTGTCGATGGGTAGCTACGTCGAATAACATTCAATTAAGGCTTTTAGCGAAACCCGGTAAATCCGGTGCGCCGCTATTTATTCGAAGCGTGAGATCGAAAACACCCGACCTACCTACCTGCCTTTTTGCTTTCCTACCTATAATTTACGTTTCGCGCTCGACGATAAATTAAAGAAACAAACTAACCCCTTACTCATCGTCGCGCCGCGACGTGTCATTGACACGCGCGAATCTCATATATGTGTTTTATCGCGATGTAAATCGGTAATGCGATTACGTCCTGCTCGTTAATCCGTTGGAAACGGAAACGTAGGAAGATTCGCGACGAAAATAATCGGAGGGAGTGGCGACGAGACGAGGGAACAACGAAAGAAAAACCGTGAAAATAAAATATGCTGCTGCTCGAGCGTACAATCGTGTGGGCGAAACGAGCCAGGAATAATTAATAGAAAAAGAAGAAGAAGAAGAAGAAGAAGAAGAAGAAGAAGAAGAGGAAGAAGAAGAAAGATCCGGGAAGGGTTGGAGGATAAAGGGAAACAAAGAAAAAGAGAGAGAGAGAAAGGAATAAAAAGTGAACGACACGAAAGGAAAAACTGACGAGGGATGGGGTGAATGCGCGAAGCTTCGACCATTTTTGGAAGCGAAAGGATGGGGTTGATGGAAAAACAGAGCGAGGAATGGATAACGAGTAGGCGAGAAGGAGAGAAGGAGAGGGAGGGAATAGAAGAGGGCGCAGCTCTCCCCGGTGACTCGAGGGGCTTATTCCGGCGGCCGCTTCAACTGGCGACGATCATTAAAAGTTTAAACGCTCTCCATTGAAGTGCGGCGGATCCAACACTCGGTTTAAAATCCACCGTGGCTGCTGCTGCTTTGACTTTTCCACCGGCCCTCGATTCGCTTCACAAAGGAAACTTCTAGCCGAAGCACCCTTTCGACGTTCGACCTGGCCGGCACGCTGCGTCTACGCGCATCGATTGCCTTCTCTCCTCTCTCCTCTCTCCTCTCTCCTCTTTCCTCCATCCTTGCCCCGCTTAATAGTTATCCTTTGTTCTCTATTTTCTCGTTTTTTTCCCTCTACTTTTTCCTCCGGAAATCAATGTCGCGCGACACGTTCGACGAAATACGAGAGTTAATTGTTCGAGTGGAGGATATTCCGGTTTGCGGAGTCGCGAGGCGGGTAGCCAGTGGCGCGTGGTTCGTTTGGAATTCGTCGACGAACGATCCCCCGAAGCGAAAATGGTGAGCTTTGACCGGTGTCGCGTGCGAGCGCGGTCCGAGCTCGCAAACAGCCGTGTGTTTGCGTTGCGGTAGGAAAGTTGGAAGCAGTTCGAGAATCGAGGACCAACTTGTTTGCCCGGACTTGACACGGTCGCGGTGTTGCGGCCCAGCGACAAGATTACCGAATAGAATATTTAGAGAATCTCTCGAGACCGGAACGAAGGCGACGCGAAGCCAGAATCAATGCTATAAATCGTGAAGATTAGCGAGTAAACGCGACGCCTGCTATTATCAAAGATACGTTCCGCGGAGGCGACAAGTTAACCGGATACGGTGCAATTAGCGAATCCATGGAACGAAGGTATTACGCTCCGTTTGTCGTCTTAAGTCGTGCGCGCGTGTTCCATCGTTTGCCTTGCTACGAGCGTTCGCGACGTAATCAGCCTCGACAAGTCCCGTTTTCTAGGAATCGCGCTGGATTCGCGCGCAACATCGATTTTGCAGCCGACGGAAGATGCGCGACGTCGAACGAAAATTTCCTCTCCAACTTTCGACGAAACAACGTTTTTCGATAAATTGCCTCTGTTGGCAAGTTTCGAAAGTAATTATCCGTCGACAAGTACTTTTACGACTACGTCGTTGTTCCAGCAGGAGCTCTTCGACGCTCGGTTGCTCGTAATTAGTTTCGTTTCGACGACGCACCGGGAGGAACGAGTCGCGGACGCGCGAGAATAGTTTGCGAGGCGAAAATGAGGGGAGGGCAACATTTTTGGATACCTAGTACCCCGTGATTTTCGGCCAGCAGTATACGTAACGCGTTTGCCGCGCGTTGCGCGTTATAGGTATCTCGTACGCATTCCGGGCACGTAATCCGAAAGCGCAAACTTCCGTCCGCAAAAGGAATACGATTACCAAGAAAATGTCAGAACACGGTGTACGTGCGCATCGACTTGCTCCTCGTCGAACGACCTCGTTAACGTCCCGACAACGCCATTATCCATCCTCTCGGCCAACCCCTCGCCGCTAAACGAATCTGCCGTGTCTTGAAAACTTTTGACGCTGGACACTTACCTCCTGGTTCCAGCAACTTCGACCACTTTGCATCGACTTCGACTCCACCAGAACGGTGTCAAAGTCCAGTAGGAACTGCTCGCGCTTCTCGCCCAACCCTCTTCCGGAAACAAAAGAACCTGCAACGCACAGAAACATTTCATTCTCCTTCGGACTCTTCCGAAAATCATTTTTCCTTACCGAACTTTTGAATTCGCTTCGAGTTTTCAGTTTAATTTTATTAATAAATTTCTCGACTTTTTCAAGAAAAAAGTCGCGTCGGCAGAAAGTCTTTTATCTTGGTGACAATGCAAATCGAGGCATACATCTTTGAGTAGTGAAATTCGAACAGAGAGAAGGCCGAAGGGAGAATGGGACGGTCGAAAACTATTCGATGAGGGGAATATCGGGAGGAGGCGAGGGAAGCAAAGTTTTCTCGAGAACGCGCCCGACGAGAAGTAGCTTCGGTGTCTACGACGACCCTTCTTCTCGAGCAGAGTTCACTTTTACGCTTCTTCTAAGCTTCTTCTCTGTTCTCTGTTCTCTGTTCTCTGTTCTCTGTTCTCTGTTCTCTGTTCTCTGTCGAAAGCGTCGAAAGCATTTCGCGCGCTCGTGTTTGAAACGAGATACGCGATCTAATCGACAAGATGAACGCACTCGCGTATGAATCGTCGTAATGGTTGTACCGGCCGCGCCGCAGCTTTTTTCACCCTTCGGTATCGTTTCATATCTCGCAAATGCGATCTTCGAAACAGGCTGAACAAACAATCGTTAATGGCCATTTTAACCGAGCGTTTCGCGCGTCGTTGAACTCGAAACTGGCCACAGGATTGCATTTCAAATTTATCCTGCGTGGAGCAAAACTCGAAGCTAAAACGTTCCGTTCGAAATACGCGTTACGATTCGACCAAATCGATCGTTCTCTCGCACAATAAACGTTCCGACCATCGTTGTGTTAGTAAGCATTTTACCATTTTACCGTTTTACCGTTTTTTCGGACGGAGACTGAGTTACTCGTACGATTGTCGTTTAAAGTTTCTTGAACGCGACGCGACAAAGTGGAAAATACTTTTTCCATTTGTTTTCTTTTTTTTTTTTTCGTTCTGAAAAGCGCTCCTTTGAATACGTCTTTCCGTAGTTCTGTTAGGTCGAGTCGGGTCGAGGCGAGGCGAGGCGAGTCGGGTCGGGTCGGGTCGGGTCGGGTCGAAGAGCATCGACCTGACACGGTAGCTCGCGGGCAACGCAATTTTTCGCCAGGTCGCAGACGAGGCGGCAAAGTAGCGAGGCGACGGCAATTCAATTCCATAAAAGTCCGCGCGAGGATTTTCGATTCGACGGGATCCGGCTCGGCCGATACACGCGAATCCAATTGGAAGCGGAATTCAGCCGGCGACGGTGGTGGCGGTGGCGGCGGCGGCGGTAACGGCGGTGGCGAACACAGTATCTAGCTGGCGTCGTTCCTGCAACCGGCTTGTTCGCCTACTTTGCCCACACTACGCACCCCGGATATACCGGTTAATCCGATAATCCGCTGCTTCGGTCCATTGCCCCGTCGATCGCTCTATTCTTGTCTCCGCCTCTGTGCAGTCGCCACCAACACCCTCGTCCTCCCTCTCCATTCTTTCTTTTCGTTTTCCCTCGTTTATTCAACTACTCGCGCCTATTTACCATCCTATTTATCCGATCGCACCCCTTTCGACAACCTCGGCCATCATTACGTTTCTTTAATCTCGTGACAATTTAAACGAGTAAACGATCCTTAGGTAGCACGTATCTTGATATAATTATAAGTAATCTGCACGCAGTTAAGGTTTGCCAGCTGAATGCAGTACGCAAACATAAGCAAATAATTCACCTTTATCGAACTCAGAATATCAACATGTAGCACATCATTGAATTTGTCTCGGTGCCTGCTGTTACATTCTGAACAGAAAAATATAGCATCCCATTGAAAAAAATTACATTGACCTTCAGATCACCTCTACTACCCCACCCAGAAGAAAATAATTATTATCACATGATGCAGCCCATTTTGCCAAGCAACTTTTGTACGAACACATTTTTAATAACTACAACTCCTTCCGAAATATCCTGCTGTACTCGCTTAAGTGGGACACCCTGTACATATATTTAGATGGTGGTAGGGGCGAGGAGAATTGCGCTTTACTGCGGTGGAAACGTAGGTATCCTCTCGGGACAAGCAAGAACGCGAATCGAATAGGTATCCCTTCGGACTCGTTCGCAAAATCCCGAAAAAGAGAAAAGTGGAGGAGACGGAAGGAAAAAGAAAAAGGAAAAGAAAAGCGAAGATGGCACGCGTTAAGCGACCACGTCACGAGTATTCGTGTCTCTGAAAGAAACTGGCAAGTTTCGCGATGAAAAGTTTAAAATATTATGGAGACGCCTTGAGTGAAATTCGAAGTAGAATTTCAAACGGCGAGGAATTTTCCCGAGGAATTTCTCGTTTAGTAATTTCTCGGTGTTTTCCGTTCGCGAGCAACGAAAGCCCAAGTGGTCGGGTTCCCAAGGACAAAGCACCGGGTATTTTCTGGGTTAGTTGCCCGAGAAAACGGTCGCCTACACCACTACGATACCTTCACCCCCAACCCCTTCCGTACACAATAAATACATAGTACGTACACCTACTCGCGCCTTTATACGATATTTATACGTACATAGGTACGTGTTCGAGCAGGTATATACAAGTTGGATTAAATCCGGTTCCGTACGAAATCCCAGAAATCGCAGCACCTACCGATCCGTGCAACGGGAAACGAGGGAAACGAGGTAAACGATGCTAGACGATGCGATGCCTCGGTCAGCGATACTTTATACCTGCCACGCTACAGACCTAATTAGATGCGTCGTTCAACCAAACGCCCGACCCTCTTCTCTCCTTTGCCTACCACCACTAAGCTAGCAGGGATTTCGCGATGTAAATTAAACGAGAGTTCGATCGAAACTGGCACCTGGTTAACGCGTTCGTTGTCTCGACACGGTAAAAGTAGCCGCATCCATCTGGAAGGCTCGTATCGTGGAGGAAATTTTTCCAACAGCCTCGCGATACTTTGTCTCCGTTCGACTTAATAAACTCAGCTTTCCCGATTCTCTCGGTTACTTTTCCTCCTCGAACGAATCCTCCATTCGCGTTTAAAGTCAGTAAATCCAGAAGACGGTTCGTCGAACGACAACCGCGGTCTGTGGCTTGGCTCGATTCCGATCGATCCCTTTGACATCAACCTTCCTCTAAATTGAACCGCTTCTTTGCTTCCACTTTCCTTCCACTTCCTCCCAGCAGTCTCTCCCGATTTGCGACTCCTACAACTGTTCTCTGGCCGAAATTCGTTTACATCGTCCATCGACAACCCTGGCTTCCCATCTTTTTCAATCGCGTTTGCCCGCTCACGGCATCGTGCATCTTCCTCGACATCCTACATCGCCACGATGCTTATCGGCATGATTAAGTAACGAAAACTTTCTAACAAGACGTATTCAGAGCCTAGGTATCAAGTTATCAAGGATCGCTATTGATCGTTTAAGCTAAAAATAAACCGTCGTTATAGATTATTATTCGATCGAAAGTAAAGTTTGGAACGAAAATTCGATCCGAAAGCCTGGAAATGCGAAATGGGTGGTAAGGCTTGACGTGATTCGATCGTTTGCCCGCGAAAGGGAAGGCTTACGAAAAGTAGACACTTAGGTTAGGCGAGTAGTGGGTAACGGATAACGGGAAGCGGGAAGCGGGAAGCGGGAAGCGGAAAGTGGGAAACGGGAAACGAGCGATGGACGATGGACGATGGGCGATGGGCGGTCGGTGACGGGTGATAGGTGACGAGCGACAGGAAACGTGTTGTGGGACAGAGTAGGCGGGAGACGGAAGCAGAGGTTGGGAAGATCGTAGGGTTGAAACGCGATGTAGTAGGGACTTAAACAAAAGAGGGTCGTTAGAAACAAGTGGCGTCGATTAAAAACGTCGACGCCACTCACCCCGGCTCATCGACAAACACGTCGCGTTTCTCTTCAGCTCCGTGTTTCAACGTTTACAATCATTTTACGAAGGCTTAGACTCGGCGTAATTATCGGGCCGTGCTTTAAGTCCAAGGACGATTAAAATTGACCGAGGTAATCGAACTGGGAGACTCGCGAGAGAGTAGCGGTTTCGAAGGATTCCCTGGTGGCAAGGGTGGAAAGCGTGGTCGTGCAAGGATAAGATAAGGTATTCATTGTGAAAAAAAGAAAAGAAAAGAAAAGAAAAGAAAAGAAAAGAAAAAAAAAACAAAAGAAGCAGGTAATCGTACGGGTTGGGGGAAGAGCAAAGGACGAAACTCAGACAAAGAGGGCGCACAGCGAAGGATCCAGGTAATTGCGCGATTCTATGGGTGGTGACCGGTGACTGGTAAGACTGGGTCGAACGAAGAGATCGCGAAAGGTTTGTCCCAGCGTGATAGCCTCGTAACGTCCTGCGACCTACATCAACGAAAGCGAGGATACATTATTACTATCATCGGAAAGCAAAGCTCCGATGGTGCGACGGCCGCAGGGTGTTTCAGGGTCGGTTGCCATGGCAATGCGCTGGGACAGCCACGGGGTGCAGCCTGGAATATCCACCCTCTTGCCTCTTTTCCGCGATTCTCCCTGCTTCCCCCTACGTTCGCCTCTCTCCCTCTCTCTCCCTCTTCCCTTCCCTTCCCTTCCCTTCCCTTCCCTTCTCATCCCTTCCCCCTCTTTCTCCCCATTTCCAACCTCCCACATCCTTTCCACCACCCACGGTCCCCTATGCCTCGCCGTCTCTCCTCTTTCGCTCTCTCCTTCCCGTTCCTGCTCCTGCCGTTACTCCGAATCCCTGTTCCTCTCCTACCCTCCTACCCTCGTCCTTTTCGTACAGCATCTCTGTCACCGCCATCGTTAAGCTCTCGGACCTGTTCCCTTCCTTTCTTCCTTTCTTTCTTTCTTTCTTTCCTTCTCTCTCCCCCCTTCTTTACCTCTCTCTTTCTTCCGCTAGCTCTACTCCAGCGACGTATCCGTCTAATCGCGCTTTATTTCGTCACGACGGATTTTATCGGGTCGCGCGCGTTTTGTCGCGTCACGTCGCGTCGTCGCGATCGATGACGCGCGAGCGATGTACGCCGCGTCGGACCCCAAGAAACGTAACTGGTCACTTTGACGAGGAAAGAAACGAAGGGAAACAAAGGGAAACGAACGCACGTGGCTGATAGTTTGTATGGTTTCCGTTTTTATGACGCATACGCTTCAGCTCGTTTTCTTTTCTCTTCGACTTCGCAGCATCTTCCTTTCATCGATTCACACGGTGTTCCGCGCCAAGGGTAAACTGCCGCGAACCAAACGAAACCTTTTCATCCAGATATCTTTAATCGCGCCGACATAAAGAACGTCTGGGTCGCTGAAAGTCAGAAGCGTCTCCTTCAGAACCGTTCAAAGAGCTAGACAGGGTCCGTTTTATTCATCGAGACCACTAACGTTACCGGCGCTTGCTAAACGCGTTCGCGCATCGCCATTTTTTTCTTTCGAAGGGGTAACGCGAGGGAAACCGCCTCCGGCCGACCAGAAGAAAGTGAACGCGTACTTCGGGAAAGCCACGCGCGACGAACAAGACTCGTGGTCTCCCGTCGAAATTGGAATCGAAAGACGGTTCGCGTTCGATGCCCTTTAATATGCAGATAACGAAATCGACCGGGGAAATCATTCTCATGCATAATTAAAACTTGGTCGCGAGGCGAATTACCATTTACCTGGATTAGTAGCGGAACACGCGATAAAGAATGATTTATAAAAGGAACGTTGCAACGTGACACACACGCTGACGTAAAGTTGCCAGTTCGAGAAGGAAGGAAAAAAGGAACGAAAAGGAACCGTGGAAAAAGTTTCCCGTCTGAAAGTGGAAAAGTCGGTGAGATAAGGTCGACAACCTAAGCCCTTTTTTTTACGGACTCCGATGCAATATTTTACGGGCGATCGACGATCAGCGCCCCTTGCGAAAATCCCTCGGATACCCGTTTCTGCGTGGAACGCGAATTTTCCTTTCCCCTTATTACCAAAGAAGAATTCGATTCCCGACGAATCACAGGAATGTCGGTGGCTCGGTGGTTCGGTGGTTCGTTTGCTCGAAAGGAGATTCGGATCCCCTTTGCGAAAGGAGGGGAAACTCGGGCCACAGGAGAAGGGTAATAAATGGCTAGAATGAATAATAACTCGGTTATTGAAAGAAAATTCCGACCGATACGAGTTCTGAAACTTCGAAGCATTAGCCCAGTTCCACGAGCTGCACGGATAAGGCATCGACTCGACTCGCTTCTCCTTTTCTCAACCCCTATTTCCACCTCTTCCTCCTCCTCCTCCTCCTCTATCGCTCCCTCTCTTTCTCGGCAATCCGGTCGACCCTCTTTTGCCTTTCGTCTTCGGAGTTCGCCGACTATACGCTTTGGCTGCCGTTACCAACGTCCCAACCTACCGAGCCTCCTCCGTCCTCTGTGTGCTTGCCTCCAAGCCACGTCCGCATAATGGCTATTCAGATAGCGAATCGATTTATTTCCCCGGGGGCTTTCGGATACTTCGAACCTCTCTCTCGCTCTCCCTCTTACTACTCTTTTCTTTTTTCTTTTTTCTCGTGAACTTGGAACGATTCTGACGTTCTTCTTATTCTTTCGTTCGCCAACCTCCCCCGAAAGCCATCGAGCAACGTGAAAGGTTCCCGTGCGATCGGTTCGAATAGAATAATCGTTTGTTGGCGTCGAAATCGGACCGAGAGACCGGTAACGGTGCAAAATCGTTGTGGAGAATGGAAAGAAACGAGGCGAACGAAGAAGAGGAGTCGAGTCAGCGAGACCAGTGCCACGAACGTCTCGAGTGTCCGAGTCTCGGCGAAGGCTTGCCAAGAATCTCCGAGGAATGGTGACCGTCTCGACTTTCGAGCGTCTATAACCGATCCTCCTCCATTCACCCGCACGGCACCCTCTATGAAATTTATCGAGTTATCGAAGGGAAAGTGACTACGAACGAGTCGACGATAAGCGCTTTCTTCGTCCTAACGTTTTCCACCGAAATCGAATCGAGTAAATACCACACTTTTCGTATACTTTTGAAAAATTCACAGCGAAAGAAAGAAAGAAAGAAAGAAAGGAGGAAAGGAAGAAAGGAGGAAAGAAGGAAAGAAGGAAAGAAGGAAAGAAGGAAAGAAGGAAAGAAGGAAAGAAGGAAAGAAGGAAAGAAGGAAAGTCTTACCTTGTTTGGATAGCCGTTGTATCTGAGAAGCTTCTTGCAGCATTTGCCGCGATTCTCGTAATAAAACATCTGGACCATCTCTGCGCGATCGGTCGCGGCGCTGACGGTGAACGGTGCACCGTCGTTTCCGAAGCTCCTCGACGAGGAGGCCGATTGTTGTTGAGCCGATGATTCCCGGCGGCCGAGCGGCACGCACGGACACCACCCCGAGACCATCACACCGATCGACCCGGATCAACCCTGATCTACGCGCCTCTCCCCTTCCTCGCCTACCTAGAGCCTCTCGTCCTCGTCGATTCGACCTCGCTTCTCATCCTTCCGCTCCTTTGTCTTTTTACTTCTCCCTTTTCTGTATTCGCTGTCTCATTGGCTCCTTAACTTTGTACATTAGCACGCCTTGAATAGTTTCCCACAGTCCTTTGCCACTTTTTCCTCACCCTTGGCAAATACTGTTTAACGGAAACTCGGTTTCCTTTGAAACGAGCAGTCTTCGACGATGGCTGGCTCGTTGTCGTCCACCTCGTCCACCTCGTAGCAACGTTGAAATTTCGTTATGTTTCAACGAGATTATCGATCCCCGTCCTCCCGTCACGCTTCTTAGACACCGCCTGAAAAATAACGAACACCCGTCGTACGTATCGAACTATGCACAGGCCGATTTTTTCGCTAGCAGACTCGACTTTCCTTGCTCCGGGCTACCGAAAATACGCGATACAGGCTCGCGTCCTTTGACACGGTTAAGAAAGCGACAACGCTTCCTTTGGAATCTACCAACGAGAAAATTACTCTGTAGGTTAATTGCAAGAAGATGGCACGCGCGGGTGCACGAGTTCCGAGGAAAGTCGAGCCTCTTCCAGAAGGGAGCGAAGACAGCCGCGTAGCAAACGCGCAGTCGAAAGGAAGAGGCATCTGCGGGAGCGAAAGCGAAGCGAATACTTCCGCAGGAAGGGATTCAATTACGCTGGAAGCAATCTCCTCCCTCCTGCTACTAGAATTTCGAGCGAAAGAAAGCCGATGGGATCGATCGTTCGATAATCCGACGGTATAAAGTTAATTTCGGTGTCGGGGAAACGCGGTGCGACGCGAATCGTCGCAACGAAAGTTCAGAGAACGGTTCGACTAATAAATCGATTATTTCGCGAACCTCGTTCCACCGGAAGAAGCTAGAGCTTGGCTAGGTAGGCCGTGTGCCGTTAAAAAACGCAACGCACGAATTTACAATTCATAAGAGAAGCCGACGTTGGCAGGTAGGTGTATTTGTCGGCATTGGATCGTCGAGGCAACGATTTTCGCAGGATACGCTACGCGACCTAGTTCAAGGATGGCGCCGTCAGCCTCTCCTTTTATTATATTCTTCCCTCTCTACGTATCCACGTTAGCCTTCTCTAGAAGGAAATGGCAATGAAGCCGAAAGAAATGCCAGCATTCGTCTTACGCTCGAAAGTTACTACCTACGGTATTTAACCTAGTCCGCCTCTACTAAATTAACTAATTCGCTTTGAATTAATTATTAAGCTCGTCGCGTTTAATCTTATCCAGGGGTAACCTAGCGATAATGGCTGTTATCGTAGCCTGTGGTGTAGCTTGGTATTTGCGCGCACTCGATTGAAAAAACGATGAAATTGGAAAAAAATCGGCAAACAAAGCGAGGTTGAATCGGATTTATAATGGCAAACGCGGCGAATAATATCGGTCGTCCGGTGAAACGGGAAGGGATTTAATTCGATGGACGCGTTTAAACGCGAAATCGATCGTTTTATTGGCTGGCATCGATCGATTCTTTTGGTCGACGTCCTTTTTGCGTGAAGCGATTCGAATGTTTACCAGCCGCAAAAAACCGTCGATGCATTTTATACGGAGCTTTCAGATAGAGGATGACCGACTGTACTAAACTGGCGTGGACTGGACTAGTCTGGACTCGACTATAGTGGACTGGGGATGCGTCGGAGGGTGAAAGGGGGATGCGGCTAATGGAAACCGCAGCTACGGCGAACTCTCGGAAAATCGGACGGAAACTCGCGCTTCTGACCGATCTGTACGCGTCCAGCGTTACCAGATACGGTAAATCGGTATCGAACGATGCGGTTGTATTCCACGGCTGATACCAGCGCATCGAATCGAACCTCTCTGTGCTCGATCTCGGCAAATCATCTTCCTTCTTTTTCCTATTTCGTTCTACGCTTTCTACGCTTTTTACGCTTTCTACGCTTTCTACGCTTTCTATGCTTTCTACGCTTTCTACGCGTATCTTTTCAATCGCGTTACCTGTTTCTTTACCATCCGTTTACTCGTTACGTATCGAGGTAATTGCTAAAACGCTTCGTTTCGTACAGCTTATTTCTCGAAAAGATAAAGGGGGAAAGAGTCAAAGGGTTTCGAGAGAGGGCACGCCTCGAGGGCAGTCGTGTCACGAGACATCGAGATGGTAGACGCGGTTGTAAAATCAATTTCAAACTCGATAACTCATCCGTGAGAGTCGAGGACGATAAAGTTTCTTTGGAAAGTGGCTGACAAGTAGGGAGAAATTTCGATGCAAATTTCGATACGATCGAGCGTTACTCGCACCTAAAACGCGGCCGCTACTGCGAATCAATTTTTCCGAAAATAGACTCTTAATTGCTGGAAATAAATTGTTCCGTTTCATTCGGAAACTTATTTAGAGGCGAAAACGTAAAAGCGTAAAAAATAAAAATGTAGAAACGTAAAAACGCTGGGAACGCTGGGAACGCTGGGAACGCTGGGGCGAATGAATAATCCTGTTTCCTCGAAATAAAATAAAAGGATCGAGTAGGATACATTTAGTAGAGCAGTTTTCCTCTGTAAAAACGGTGCCGCGTAATTACGATCGTTCTAAAAACGCAGTTTAAACCCATTCTACGTACGTCAACGAGCTTCCGTCAGGTTGGACACGCCGGCAGAGCAATTATTCGTCGACGCGGAATTTAGCTGGAACGCGGTAAACCAGGTGTAAAAAACAGTGAACCAGTCAAGATTAATAGAAGGAAGTTAAAGGTTGCGCGCAGGAGGGAACGCGAGCTGCTCGCATTTTTGCCTGCTTTCGTATACGTACAAAGTCACGGATAGACTGTTTGTCACTCCAGGGAGATTCGAGATCGCGCGTTAAATACTGTCTACGCGAAGAGAACGTCTCGCGTTCCATCTAATTAAACCAATCGCGATAATATCGCTCGCGATGCAAGGCCGACGGAATGTATTCCATCCCACTTGATCTCGAAAAAAATCCGAGAAATCAGCGTAAAGAAGGACGTTGTTGTGAAATTGAACGAGCGTACCTCGATTGGAAGGTGGTCGATGCGCAGCTGACCGAGAAGACGGTGGCGATCGGTGCATGATTCTCTAGTACTCGGCTGTGTTGGTTTCTCCACGGATCCAGCTTCGAACAGTTTCGTTCGTATTAAACGGATGTCATTGACAGTGACCGCGGGAAACGGAAAAGAAAACGCGAGGGTTAAAAGGGTGGCCGAGGAAACGGCGGAAGAAAGAGTAACGGAGTAGAAAGGGAAAATGGAATCGAAAAGGCGACCAGGCGAATAAAGAAAGAAGGGAATGAAAAACGAAAGACGAAAGACGAAAGACGAAAGACGAAAGAAAGTCGGTGAAGCGAGAGAAATGGGAAAGGAACTGTTGAACGGCGGTGTGGACGAGACGAAATTTGAACGAAGCGGATTCGGTTACACTGGACGAAACGGACCGGAGGAACAGAGAAAAGAAACGATCGGTCGAACAATCGAAAGGGAAGAAAATGTGTTCGAAGCGGTTCGAAGCGGTGCGGCGCGGCGCGGCGCGACGCGGCGAGCGAACGCGAACTAAAGGATACGAGCTCGTCGGCTCGTCGGCTCGTCGGCTCGTCGCGCTCGACGTCGCGCTCGACGACGAGCGGCGCTTCCTTTCCCTCGACGGCGCACCACAGACTGACGATTCGCCGCCCGCAGCCCCGCCGTCGACCCTTCCACCACCAAACCCTCAGTCGTTCCCCTCCGTCAACCCCTAACCCCCTTACACCCCTTTCCCAACCACCCCCGCTCCTTCACCTTTCTCTTTCCCTATAACCTATACCCGTACCCGTACCCGTACCCGTACCCGTTCCTATTCCTGCCTTGCTACCCTACCTTCCATTTCTCCATTCCCCTACATCCAGCACGCGTGCCTGCCTGCCCACCTTCCTTCCTTCCTTCCTTCCTTCCGTTCTTCCATTCTCTCCTGCTCTCCCATTTTGACTTTACTTTCGACCCAGCCAAATTCCTACGATGCGTGCCGGTATTCCGCACCACCCACCACCGGACGAATCATCCGCGATACCAACTTTCTCGCAGCTCCTTGCTAAACTATCCTTTTAGATAACTAACTGTTCCAACGAGTTCGCTAACGAGTACTCGACGAAACCGTGCGTCAACTACCCCGTAAGTGCGCAGCTATTTCCTACCCTTCTCCGTCGCTTTCTTTTCGAATAATTATCGAAGAATGGAAACAGGTTTCAAGGGAAGAACGCGATTTCGCGAAACAACCGGGGACGGAGTCGTACACGCGCTTCCCATAAGTCTTTCTACTAGAAAATTTACCCGCATTCCGTCGCATACCCGCTTGTTTGCTAAAGATTCCTCTTAGCCCCTTCTTCGTGTAGAGTTTCGTTATTCGGACGAAAACAGTAATCGCCGCACGAAGATCGATCGTTAGATCGCGTGCAAGTGCCTGCGAAAGCGATCGAATTAATTGCACGCGATACTCGCATAGGTATCGCACGGGCCGACGTTTTAAAAGCTCGACACAGCGTGCGAGACGACAGTTTCTTGCCGAGCTTAGTTTCGTCGCGTTTCTATCTTTAGACGCATTCGAGGACAGGGGACGACGCACACAGGGTATACGTTGCCGTGCCAAGTGACACGATCGTTTGCACGCGAATGCTCTTTACCGTACGTCCAGCAGAATTTTAATTGCCCTTTCGTTCCTCCTACCAAACTAAACTCGTTCGATTCGAAGAGACAGAGCTGCTTCTGGTAATCGTAATCCCAACATTTTACAGATAAAAGCTTCCAGGATTGGAGGAGCAAGACGGACGTCAGAAGGACGAGGAACGAACGGGTTCATCGCGTGAGCTTGGCATCGACGAGACGAGACGAGACGAGACGAGACGAGAAGCGAGATGAGAAGGAAGGAACGAAGAGAAGGACGCGATTGTTGTGGATAAGTGGCGTTGGAAGTTAGACAAAGCCGCGAAACGGTGCAATACGCGACAATGCGAGCTGAAACGAGAGCAGGGATTGGTCTGAAGTGTAGAGTTTAGGGTCGAGGCTGGGTACAATATAGCCGAGAACGATTAAAGCTGGATGGCTACGACCGATACGGTAATCCTTTCGCTGCTCTACGATCCTGTGGATGCGTATAATCTTTTTTTCTCCCAGTTTCCTAGTCTTTCGCGAGAATCCCCGGCAAACTTTGTATCGACCGTGCCTGGCCTTACTCTTTGCTTCCCTCGTACCTTAAACGACGATCGTTTCTCATCCATTTGCTCGTATCGCTTCCGCGATCGTGTTCTCGATTACGACGGCGAAACGACACCGTCGAAATAAGAAGAGGATTCTTTCGACGTTTCAACGATCATTTTCGTCTCATATTTGAAGATCGGTTACGAAAGCAGCGTCGCGTTGGATCGTCAACCATCCTGTGGTGTTAGAATTTTTGCGTTGACCACGGTTTTCGCTGTTTCTTCGATGGTTCTGTAAACCCATGAATTCCGTAACTTTTCGATCGAAAATCCATAGGATATCGTAGAGTCGGCTGGACGTTAATGAGTGGCGCCCATTCGTTTCGGCGCTCCAACTATTTCACCGAAATACCGCGCGTACGTACACACGTGCGCGAGCGCCGATACAATTTCGAAACGTTGAAAACGTTTCCTTCATTAAATCGTCATTGTAAAGCTACCTGTTGCGGTGCACAGGCAACTGGCCAATCGGTACACCGCAGCGGATGCGATCGGCGACGAATTACGATCAATTTACGAAATTACAGATTTTTGTTGTCACGTTCGTACAATGGACCGGCGAAAGAATCGCGATTACGAGACTGAAAATTACTTTACCTTGAACGCATCGATCGAGAGCCAGGGAGGAAAGTTAACGGAGAAACGGCGTATTCGTTGGCGCTTGAAAACGAGACCCTAACGAACCTATTTACATTCGATAATTAAACGAACGCCTACGCAACGAAGCGTGTGCGCGTGCCCACTTGAAAACAAAACTGCACCCCTGGCTTGATGCGACGAGTCGGGACGAGACGAGACGAGACGAGACGAGACGAGACGAGACGGGACGGGACGGGACGAGGCGAGACGAGACGAGACGAGACGAGACGTGACGCTCTCGTCTGCCTCGATTAATAGTACAAGTTTAAAACCCTCGCCTACTCGCCGCCTCGTTGTCTTAGAAGTTTGAATGGGCGTCACGAGTGTGGACCCTTTGGCAAAGCGCACCAAGTACCGGCGACACATTGTCTTAGCGCCGTTTCTCCTTGAATCCTCGACAACCAAATAACGCTAACGAAACAAACCCTTTCCCGTTTTCTCGATAGACAGATAGATAGATAGATAGATAGATAGATAGATAGATAGGAATTTTAGTAAACTAACAAGGCTAGGAAGGAGAGAACGGGCGACACGAATTCTGCCAACCCGGGACTTTCTCGAATTACGAACGAGCCGAAAACGATGGAACGAGCAATAAGAAGAAGGGGGAACGCGCGTAAACTCGTTGCATCGGCAAACGAATAAATTCGAGAAGGATGGGGGGAAGAAAAAGACGGGGAATATAAAGTCGAACGGAGCGATGTAACGCGATGGAAAGGGATTGGCCGTGTTCCAGATTTCCCTAAAATCCCCGCGGGAAAGCTATTTGCCAAAGTTATAACGGGCCGGTAGGGTCGATACTCGGTTTCGCCGAGGATATAAGCGGATTTTTTTGCACGCGCGATAATTGAAGCGCGCTCATTGTTTCCCGACCCCTTTCTCGACCCCTTTATCTGGCCGCGCCTTTCATCGTCCGGCTTTTTCGAAAACACCGGCTGCCAGCCTGCGCGAAAAACGGCCACGTTGATGGATAAACAGACGGCATAATGGTGTCTGCGATTTCCAGCATTGTTTCAATTTCTATCCGCGATTCTGTCTACATGCCCCTATGTACGTGTACCCGTGCGCCACGCCGCGCCGCGCCGTATGCATACATGTATGCACGGGGATAGCAATTTGGTTGCTCGATAGACCGGACGTAACTCGAACGATGCCTCGCTCGATTAATAAAATACGCTCCGTTCTCTGCATTTGCAACTACCCCCCCCCCCCCCCCCTCCCTCTCTCTCTCTCTCTCGTATCAATCTTTATACCCAGCAACCGGATAACCCTTCGAATTCGTGGCGAATTGCGCCGTTCGCGTCTTAAACGATTTCGAGAATAACACTGCTGCAAGAAAATAAGATGTTCGGGACGTTTAACTGTCATCGCCTTCGAATCCCTCTTTC
Source organism: Anthidium xuezhongi (assembly GCA_022405125.1). Taxonomy (NCBI): domain Eukaryota; kingdom Metazoa; phylum Arthropoda; class Insecta; order Hymenoptera; family Megachilidae; genus Anthidium; species Anthidium xuezhongi. Next base: position 321,707 of record CM039638.1, read on the forward strand.
AACGGAAAACCAGCTATTTGTCTTATAGAGGCGAAACGTTCGCCACATCCTGAAAAAGCCAACATGCATTGTTTGCTCGTTAGATTTCGCTCTCTCCCCCGTCGGGTTTGCGGTTGCGTTCAGCTACGATCGGCCGGCCTAATCGAATTCCGGTGCGGTTGTTGGCCAGTTGCGTGTTATTCGGTCCGAGAATGGAAAGGATCCTTCCTATGGCGTTGTTCGTCTAAATTACGCGCGGAGGGATTCTCCTTTCCTTCCTTCCTTTCTTCCCTCCTTTTTCTCTTAATGTCTTCGTTTTCTCGTGGCCGTCTTTCCTCGGTTTCTTATCTACGCCTTTTGAACGAGAGTAGGGACGAACAAACGACTAGTTTTCGGTAAAACACCGCGCGAGTTTTCTCCGCAGTTGTTGGTAACACGCGTCACTTCCGCCGAGCGTGAAGCGCGGAGCCCCTCGAGCGATGGAAACGCGCAACTTCAATTCGAACGGAACGAAGAAGCTCGAGAACGCCAGCATTACCTTTGGTCGCAAACTTTTCGCGCAAACACGAAGAAGAAAAAAAATAATACTCGGCGGCGCGGCATGGTCAACGCTCGTAATGCGAGAGCGCAAAGTCCTTTGGTTAGTAGTTTTTGGGATTAGGGTCGTAGAGGAAACCACTTGGCTACCGATCGAATCGAACGAAGCCACAAGTGCTCGTTCGTCCACTTTTCAAAGTAAACCAAGCTATTAAAGCGCGTCGCGAGAAACGAATCGATCACCAGCATCCATCGTGATTTTCGGTTCTTTACCGCGCTCGTTCTTCCTGAATCGTTACGTTCTGGCTGAGGCGATGGGTGGTCGATCGGTCGGTCGGTCGGCGCGGCGGATCGGTACCGATTTCACGCGGGATAAAGCGTGCGCGGGTAATGGATAACGGGCGGTGGGTAGCGGCACGGTGAAGCGGATCGAGCGTCGCGATAACGAAACTTGCTCGGCCAAAATCGGTCGACGTTACTCCGAAATTACCAGCGAAGCTGCTTCGTAAGCCCCTTTATTCCTTGTTTCGTCTCCGTCGAACCGAACCGAGCTGCTCCGTTCTGTTCCATTCCATTCCATTCCATTCCGTTCCATTCCACGCGCGATTTATTGATCCACGCACAATTCCAGCTCGACTGTCGACTCAAACTCGACTCTGCCAGTGACGCTCAGCTACGCGCGCCGATACTTCCTCTCCTCACCTCTTCCCTCCTCCCTTCTCCATCCTCCCTCTTTCTTCGACACCCTTTAACGAGCTGCATCCGCGTGAATTGAAAATGATAGCACGATTCGTCCGCGTCAACTTTCTTACTTTTCTCCCGGTTCGCGTCTCGCGTCTCGCGTCTGGCGTCTCGCGTCTCGCGTCTCGAAATACCTGCTGGAATTTGCGTTCGAATCGCAAAGAAAAAGGGAGAGCTCGAGCCGTTTTATTAGACGAGCTAGAAGGCTAGCGTAATTATAGCTAGGCGTTTCCATTACAAATTTAAATATTGATTCTCGCCGTTGGCTGCCGTAATGGAATCTCAAAAGGCTGGAAACTCGGCTTTGAAGCGTCAGTTGGTTGGAACTGGCATGAACGTTGCTTCCGGTTCACGCTTCGCTTTCTACCTTTTCCAATGCATTCCGAATGGGAATCAAAGTAGCCGGTAACTAAGGAAAGTCGGAAGCTAGCTCGGTTAATCCGCCGCCTCGTTTCCTCGATACGATTCTTTATCAACTTCAAAATTGACTGCGTGCGTATGTCTATTTCTTTTCGTTTCGTTTCGTTTTACTCGCTTTGGCCGCACGGTCGGTACCAGAACAGATCGAACAAAGAAGAATGGAAGGCAAGCAAGGGCGTATTAATTGAGGCGAGCGTCCCGAACAGAGGGAAATGTGTTTTTATGAAAGTGGAAATCGCTGATCGTGTCCACTTTTATTGACATTCGATATTCGATATTCGATATTCGATATTCGATATTCGATTTTCGGGTTAAACGAGTGCGTGTGCGCGATGGAAAAACAAATGACGGGAAAGAATGAATAAGCGATGTTTTCCGCGTTTCGCCTGTCCGAGCCGGAATGTCATCGACATTCGTCGTTGATCTCGATTCGAGAGTCGGCCACCTTGATTCAGCACACATCCGAGCACGACCATCGAAACACCGGCTCAGAATTTCACTGGAACGCGATATCGTCGATACGTATTTTCTCGAAGAATTCGTTTCCGTTCAACGAGGCCGGAACGCGTAATGGAAATGGCTAGAAAAATTTCGCAAGGAATCGAGAAATAAAGGCGGGAACGTCGAACGTTTTACGTGACAAAGTTTACCGAGTAAACAGACATTTCCATGTTGAGCGCGTTCCTCGTACAATTATTCGCGCCGACGCGAGGCGACGCGACGTAGTTGGGAAAAGTGCGAATTTGCGTCGAGAGAATCGGATCGACGCGACGACGCTACTTCAATTTTCCCTCAAACTTTTCCGTTCCTGTTCCTCGCGAACACGCACGAAGTCACCCCTCCCTCCCCCCTTGTTTTTCTCCCTTTTTATCGATATTAAATTATCCTGATTTTCGTCGAAAGGTAGAAAATATGGAAAATCAAATGTTGCCGTTTGAAACAAAGTTGGCTCGAAGTTAGAAAAGAATTTTCCATTTTGCGAGCGCGACGAACACCGAAACAACGTCACGGGACGATCGAGTTTGCGAAAACTCGTGCATCGTTTCGCGAAAAACACGCGAAAACGTTTTGATGGAAGTTGGCGTGTTCGATGAAATCAACGAGAAAAACGACTCGACTCGGATCCAGTCTCCTCTTCCGCTTTAACTTTCGGTACGCGTACGCGCGTTTACACGAACGTACATATATGTATATCCCCGTTCCCGTATCTGTCGCATCGACGAGTCAGCGAAACGAGATTGATACAGTTGCTATTTCTATTGGACCTCGACGAATTTTATCCAGTCATTTATAAGGGGAGGATGGAACGCGTTTTCGTCGATGCGGACAACGAGATCGCGACACAAAGGTTACCGTTCCATCGTCGTCTTCTCGACAACATTCAACGAACTCGCGTAATTCTTGTTCATATTTTTCAATTGAAAATCGATTTGAAACAACGTTATTCGTCGAACCAAGATTTCCCCTATAAACATTCCAGCTATATTTTATTGAAATATTCCGGTTGCAACCAGTCCGTCGGACAAACTCGAAATTAAAGCTGAAACATTGGCGATGTTATAAAGCTCTGTATCTTTGTTTATTCAGAGTCTATTATGTCTGTGCCAGTGTGTCTGTTACGGACGAGCGAACACCCCGTGACTCGATATCGAACATTCCCAATCGCTTCTTCCCTTTTTCTTTCGTTTTCTTTTCCTTACGGCTTTCCTTATAGGTACATATACCCGTCTCCCTTTTTCTCTGGTTCGGAACTCGATGCCGCATAATGTGCTTAAAATCTTCGTTATCCGACGCTGAATCGTCCAGATTGTTTTCGTCGTTTTCTGATTCCACGAATTTTTCATATTTCTCGGAAGAATCTGGATCTCGGGGAAAAAAGGATCCCCAATCAAGGACCGAACGGATAGAATAGATTATTCGACGGAAACTGGACTCTCCAGGGAGGAGCGTGATTCGATCGAAATGAGCTGCCCGATCGGTCTCGTTACACTGCGAACGAAGAACAACGACGCGTACCAGATATCTACGAGAGACCGGGGGATATCGAAATATTTTCCTTCCGCAATTTCGGGGGAAATGAAACTCGCCCAAAATGACGCTTTTACGATCGCTACTCACTCTCTCTCTCTCTCTCTCTCTCTCTCTCTGCTAACTAAGTAATAACGATCCTGTACAATCTCGAACAAAATACTACACGATAAAGCTTCATCACTTTCTATAGAACTTGACATTTTTCTAATCTGTATAATATCCCGTTACATCTTTCATTGGAAAAGCAGATAACGGATTTCACCTAGAATAATCATATAATTGGACAATTCATAGGGGGTAAGTGCTCGTACTTGCGCCTACGAAGCACCCTATTATCACCAACTACCGTCTTTGTAATGCAAAATCAATTTCCTCCCCCTCCTCCCACTCCTCCTTCTATCGTCTCGTTCGCCATCTAGTTAGACGATTTGCTCCTCACCGCTTGATTCAAATTCCTTCTCTGCCTCAGCCTCCTTCGAGTCGATAGCTTTGCTAGCTTCTTCATCTTTACCGATCATTTTGCAATTTTTTCGCAAATAATAAATTCAATTGCGAATCGAAAGAAATTGGAAACGTTCATCCGTATAAAATTTTGTATACAATGTTTGAACACGAATCGATAAAAAGTCGATAAACAACGAACGAAAGCGTCCGAGGAGAGAAAGTTGAATAGAGGAGAGGTGCAAAAATAAAATGGACTTGCTATCATTTTATTCTCGATTTATAGGATCGTTCGTAAATCTTGGAGAACAAGCAAAGATCGCCGAAGGCTCTTTAGAGTATTCGAGACGTTTCTTTTTGCCGAACGGACGCAATTTATGGTTCTACGGGCCGGTTCCATGCCACGTATACCCAAAGGACGAGCCATGACGAACGATTCAGCAAGCATGTTTACCGGCCCTAAGCGTTAAATTAACCAAAAACCATCACCGACCGCAGGGAATTCCAACTTTGTAGAGTGTACAGTGTAGAGATAGTTGGCTTCACTTTGAAACCTTTCAGCGAACTAATTTTTCCCGATACCTTTCGCGCAACCACCAAACGAGAACTCTGAACATCGTGTAACGAACAAGAAAGCACCTAACGCGTATATTAGAGCTATTAACGCGTTGACCGCCGCTCGTCGTGTCACTAATGGGAGTCACTAATGACCACCGCCTAAAAACTTAAAAAATTGAAGTTTCGCCACATTCCGTCTCTTGCTACAAATATTCGGTCTATTTTTGTTTTACGTTGCTTTAAGGTGAACAAATTTGAAGAAGAGAAAATGATGGGTGGTCGAATAGTGTTTAGGACAAGGAAATCGATATAAAGGCAAAAGAAACGTTTTCGCGACGTCCTGGTGAAGCGTGGCCGTCGAGTGGTTGTCGAGGAAATAGGGAAGCTAGTGGGAGTACGTGATCCGGAACGTAGTGCCGCCTATTGGAAAATCTAACCATTATACGACAGAGGCCTGGCCTGTACTTTGGCGATGGAGTCGAGTCGGCTGACCCCTCGGGGGCTAAGGCCGTGCATTATTTTGCCTCTCGGGGAAGCCATCCGATGGAAGACGGTATTTTTATTCAAATTTCATTCGATCCGTCCTCGAACTTTCCTACGACCCGTTCCACTTGGAATCGTATTACTCCCGACTTCGCCTTGCAAAATCGACCCGCTCTCTAATACCGAGACTTTGCAAATTTATTCTATTTGCCGAAAGCCGATCGTCGCTTCTATAAATTCGAATTTTTCACTTTGACTTTCCTCGAAATTTCCACACCTCGTTCGCGATACCTCGAAATAAACCTCGATGCTACTCGCTCGCGACGCCGCGATACGCTACAAACTCTTCTTTTACTATTTACCCTGGAAATTTTCAACGCTTTTTTCCAACGTTTGTACGTGCGGCTGAATACGCGTTCGAGCCGAAAGAAAAATGGAGAAGTTACGTTCGACGTGCGTTTCTAAAGAATCCAGGAATCGCGTAAAAGAGAAAAGTGTTTGAACGGTGGAGAAAGAACAGGGTAAACGATCATGATTTACGAAAACAGTTTGTTACGAGTGTTGAATTTCTCGAGGAAGTTGCGCGTCAATATCCTCCGATAAACGGGGAACACGTTCACCGCGTTCGCCACAGCCACGCTACGTAACGCTACGCTCTGAATAGACAGCACCTGAGGCGGTCGCGTACCCGATAAGAGTTGCAGGTGTCGGTGGCAATGTCAGCGCTGAGTTATCGTCTCGTTGTTTGCCTCCGAAGTCGAGCCACGTTTTGCCAAAGGCGTTCGAGAAGCAGAAGCAGCGGAAAGGCAGCGACTAGGGGTGGGATGCTGAACGAGGGAGGAACGAAAGCTAACACTACAAACAGCAGCCGAGCTTTTAACAGAAGAAGAGGGGAACGAACGAGAGGAGCCAAAGTAATTTCATTTCTAGAAGAAGAGGAACCGGTCGTCTTCGCGACAATCGTCATCGTCACCTCCACTCTCTTCCGACACATTCTATGTAAAATCCTCGAATACCTCTTCCCGCTGACTGGCTGACTGGCTGACTGGCTGACTGGCTGACTGGCTGTCTGGCTGGGTGCCTTCGAACGTTCGATATCCTCGACACGATCGCTACGACTCCTAGATCTTTTCGTTATACTATCCTTACTAGCTCCTGCTGCGAACAAAACATTTTTCTTCTTAAAGAGTTGATAAAAAGAAGGAAAAAAAACATAAAATCATTTTAGAAACAACTTTTTAATCGATAAAAACGTATTTAACGGTAGGAGAGAAAAAGTGGAACTGGCCGCGAACATGCTATGTTGCGACAACAGTTGCAGTACGAGGAGAGTTGCTAATGATTCGCTAACGAGATACGTGCTCCGTCCGTATAAAACGGACGGAAACGAAAGAAAAACTGACCGTCTTAGGACAGCCAGATACAAAGAGGGAAAGAGAGAAGAGCCCTTTTTCTCTCTCGAGGCTCTTCGCCTCCCTCTTTTCTCTGCTACCGCTGATGAACTTCGTCTTTCTCTTTATCTCATTTTCTCTTGCCTTCTTTTATCTCGATCTCGTTTTTTCCTCGTTTTCCTCCATCGCCACTCCTTTGCATCTTAATAGTATTGTATATCGTTTCGTTTCACCTGTTCATCGTAGATTCGTTGCAGACTCGAATTTCGTAGCAACCGTTACCTCTGTCTACTAAAATACTTGAGAGGCTAAGTTGACGAACAAAACTAGATATCGAGATATCGTACGAACGGACACAAAACGAACGAACAAAACTAACAACGATGCGAAACGAAACAGAATGCGAGCCAGTTTTTCTCGCAGATGCAACAACGACTTTCCTCTCTCGATCTAGAATCTGGACTTGTTTTATTTTCCAACCGCTTTACCTTCGAACTTTTATTTACGTGTCGGTCGGAAAAGCGTTCTCGTGTCTCGACATCGACAAAACCCTCGTCTAACTGACGCTGTGCCTACACGGATATTCCGATTCGCCTCGAACTCCTCTGCTCGCGTTTCCATTAAACCTAGGACCTCCGCGACTCGATTTTCGATTTCTGCCTACGAATATTCACCGCTATGGATACGCCGACCGTGAAACTTTGCTTCGATACCTTTCTCTCTATGCGAATATTGTGTGTTTCAGTTTTTGAAAAATCGAAATCGTCGCGCTGTCGCGTTGGCACGGTGAAAAAAGGCTCGCAGTGCTTACTGTGAGTTTCGAAAGATGATGGAATGTTGAAAGTTGAAAACTTTTCAGGAAAAAGTTTCGAAACTCGTAACTACTTCTTCCACTGCTTGTTGCGTTGTAGAGTCGTTGCTTTTGCGTTTTTCATATGAACCTCATAATTTCTTGTCATTTATAAACTTGCGAAAATTCCACGTATTCTCTTAATGTTGAATCAAGATAATGAAAGTTTGCGTCTATTCAATTTTCGTCTCTCCTGCCAAAATGTCGAACGTCAGAATGACCGATCGGTAACCATTAATATTTTCGGCAATGTCCCTTCGCAAGCACTCACGCTTCCTATTCGTCATCCGTTATAGATTTCGCAATATGTGCCGGTATACACAGGGTAAAAGTGATTCCCTGTCGGCGATATGCCTTCGCCTCTATCACGTGCCATCCATCCTCTAATTTCAAAGCGATCGATCATTTACCAATTAACAACTCCAAGTTTTTTTACCTTCGCATCTATTATTATACCTACTTACTCATTTTCGAATCATTCCATCTACATATACGTTTGTATACAGCATGTCACGATACAATTATGTAAATCATTTCGAGCTAATTTAATTGATGATAATGAACACTTAGCGGTGATCAATTTAACGATACTTCCTTGAAACAAAGAGCGGAAATGAAATTAAAAAAATAAGAAATTCCCTCAAAATTAATGGTAATACATACACACCTTTTTTCGCGCTAAAATCGGGTCGGTAGCAACACTAGCGCCAGCTACAATATATACTAGAATGTAAAAATAAAAAGAAAGATTACGGAAAAAATGAACATAGCATTGTTAGAAGAAATAAATAAAAGGCTGATGCAAATAATAAAATCATTTTCATTAATATGTACAAACCTAGTTAAATTCGAAGGCACTTAACTCGTGTCAACCAACGCCCAATAAATCACATAAACCATACTATACATTTGTATATAGAATAGGTGTAGTAGACAAACTCGCGATCTCTACAGAAGTTCTTTTGTTTCATCATCGAAATGACGATCAAAAGTGTGATTGTCAATGTTGTGTGGTTCTTATTACTATTTACAGTAGCAGGTAAGGGAAAAATTGACTATGTAAGGTCTGCGAACGTCAACAACAATGTAAATAACCCTATCGATTACGCCCAGTTTTAGGTTATGAAGAGTCGTTGATTTCGATGAAATTTTAACTTGTTTGAAATAAATTTTAGGTACCGGAGCAATTCGTTGTTATCAGTGTAGCAGTGACACTGACGCCAAAGGTGAAGATTTATGTGGAGCGTACCAAAAATTTGACAAGGAGAAAAATATTGCGATCGAATGTAACAGTGAGGAGTCTCATATGCCAGGCACATTTTGTGTGAAAATAACCCAACAAAGCCCTCGTGGTTTCATCTGTAAGTTCCTTTATCAATGATATCTCATTTCTTTCCCTTATTTTTTCACCTTTTGCGAAACACGTATTCAATTTCGTTATAATCAACATAATCAGTTTCGTTACTTTATTGTTTACGTTCGTTTTTAAAGGGAACGGTAGATGGCGGCAGGTGATTCGTCGATGCGCTTCCGTGTCCAGTACCGGAGTTACAGGCGTTTGTAATTGGGGAGTGTACGAAAACGGAGTATATTGGGAAGAATGTTCTTGTTCCGAAGATTCATGTAATGGAGCGTCAATATTATCATCTTCCTCGATAATGAAACTTTTCTTCTTGCTTGGAATTCCAATATATATATATATTCTTTAGCATGAATAACTCAAGACATTTGACAAAAGTGCATTGTTTTAATTATATAACAAGAACGTTTCCGTCCATAATACAATTAAGTATGTTAATATAACAGGGATATTTATAGCGTGTTGTTGAACGTCGAACAATGTTATTATGTCGTATTATAAGATTTTTTATTAAATTTTTTATTAAATTTCGGTTTAACAAGTAAGATGTTTCTAAAATTACCTTTTAGAAATAAGTGTAGATTTAAGCATGTACCCATTTTAAATGACTTTTATATAAATCAAGTTTAAACAAATAATCAATGAAATGTTTAGTCGTTTGGTAGTCTGACTGTAATTATCGCACATCTTTCAAAATCATCGATTATCGTTCGCCATGCGATCCACGAAGCGGGCAAGTAGTTTAAAATTTTTTCGCGCGTGCTCTGACTAGCACCATGGGCACCAATTCACCACAATTTTTCCCTAAATATCCCATAGGATAATTATACTGGGGAATTTTGTATTAAAAGTTTTACATTACTGGTTTTTGTACGTGTGCTCACTCTACGCATGCTTTTGCGCGTATCTTTCGGTTCGTTGTATACAACTATTCTTTCTTTGGGAAACCCTCGGGTTGCAAGTTCGAGTTCTATTCAAGGTGGCCGTAAGATTATAAAAAAGGTTATTGTCATACAAAAATAAAATAGTATTCTACTTAACGAAGTTGTACTAAATTTAAATAAACAATGAACGTTGCTGATGGAGTTGGATATTCACGATCAGAAGTATTTGTGCTGGTGGCAAGAGTATCTTTTATTGCGGCCGTTGGATTTTTCAGTATGAAATGGATTATGAATCAACTTGATCCTACGAACAATGCGAAAAAGAAAGCTAGAAAAAAGGTTATACATTTCATCTTTATAACGTGATTCTTACATAACTCGCGATCCACGGATTTCAGAAATAACCTTACTTTCTATACACCTCTTTTGAAAAAGCATGATATAGTCATTGTTTTAATTCTAGGCCCGAGAACAATTTAGAAAATTAGCCAAAACTGATAACTTGTTATGCACAGTAGACATGGATCAACTAACGGATTATGAAATGATGATAGCTAATCATATAGTAAATCCTCAAGATATTCGAGTTTCATGGGAGAATATTGCAGGTCTTGAACTTGTTATTCAAGAACTTAAAGAAACTGTTATATTACCTATACAAAGGAAAGAATTGTTTGAAGATTCCCAATTAACACAAGCACCAAAAGTACGTAGTTACATATTATCAGCTGATTCGTATGTTAATTAATAAATTTAGTTTAGATCTTGCATTTCATTCTTAGGGAGTGTTGTTACATGGACCACCAGGTTGTGGTAAAACAATGATTGCCAAAGCAACTGCAAAAGAAACTAAAACATGTTTTATTAATTTGGATGTAAGCATACTAACTGATAAATGGTACGGTGAAAGTCAAAAATTAACTGCAGCAGTCTTTTCATTGGCTGTAAAACTTCAGCCGTGCATAATTTTTATCGATGAAATAGGTTTGTAATAGAAAGAAAAGATTGTCAACTTTTGTATGACAGATGTATTACAATTTTTTGTATCGTCTGTCCTATAGATTCGTTCTTAAGAGCACGTAATTCGCAAGATCATGAAGCAACTGCAATGATGAAAGCACAATTTATGTCTCTTTGGGATGGATTAATCACCGATCCTTCTTGTACAGTTATAATAATGGGTGCTACCAACAGACCTCAGGATTTGGACAGAGCTATTCTTAGGCGTATGCCAGCTACTTTCCACATTGGTTTACCGGTAAGTAAAATTTACAAACAATCAAACATATTTACGTGTGAAAGATTTTATTGTTTTTACATATTAAATTGGCAATAATTCTAAATGCATTTCAGAATGAGGAACAACGAATGAAAGTTTTGAAATTGATATTAGAGCATGAACCAATAGCGGAAAACGTAGATATCGGAAAATTAGCGAAAATGACCGAAGGTTTCTCTGGGTCGGACTTACAAGAACTTTGTAGGAACGCGTCCGTTTATCGTGTTCGAGATTACTTACGGACTCATACGCAGTTAATATCCAACATTAATAAATAATGAGTATTCAAATTTTCGTCAATTTTATATTTAAATTTATTTTCTTTTCTTGTTATTACAGAGATGCAAGTGCTAGTACCGATGATGAAGAGTATCATGACGCTGTACGACCTATAACAATGGAAGATCTTCTTACATCGTATAAAAAGATGAAAACTTCTAAAATACATACGGGTACTCTTAGTACAGCCAAATTAGATTTAGATTAAAAAATATATTCATACAATATTCATATTCATTAAAAATATATATTCATACTATGCTGTTTAACAGTCTATTTTGAAAGACAAAATTAGGAGAACAATTTTATAATATATAATTTTATTTTTTCATTCATGTATTTGAATTCATTTGTTTATTTAAAAGAAAATTTTTGTATATTTCACGTGCCGGATACAATCATCAGGCGTGTTTTATTTACAATGATTGGTATCAAACTGCTATTGGTTATTAGCGTACCAGAAAATTTATTATTGGTCGATAAATTGGATTTATTGGATAAATTATTAACCGCCGATAGCGTGTTTGAGATTGGTGTTCACGGATAAACTTACAACGTTAGTAGATAATTGCTAAAACTTTTGATTCGACTTCGTAACGTAAAATCGAGTCATAACTGGATATATCTCAACCAGCTGAGGTATGGTGTTGTGAGTTCCTTGGATCTTTAGATACTATTATTGAAATAAAGATAATGTTCTATTATTCTGATATTAAAACGAATGTACATATTGTTCAAGTGAGAACATTACAAATGTTGGAATAGGTATATGAGTGCAACGACTGTCGCTTAATTCTCTATTACAAATTATAGTTCGTTTTAATTCCGATTGAGCGAGAATCTATCTGCTTTTGGATTTACATTATCAATGGATAATAGGTGTTTAAACAGAGAATTTAAGAATATCCATACTTAATTACAAACGGATGTATTGTATGGTCAAATAGATGTTCGACAAGAACTTGGCAACCTAATCTCGTTGGGTTTTACTTGAAAAAAATAGTAGAAATGAATGATTCTCGCTTAGCGGTTCTCTCTTAATTCTGAAAGTGCACTCTAATTTGAAGTGCCTGATCTTCGAGTAAAAGAAAGAATTTGGCGAATCTAACAATACACTAGCAATACTAGTAATACCAGCATACAAAACATTGATGCACAACGTCCGTCTTTTAAGGCTCGTATACACTTGCAACAGAATATCGTAACTGTAGTTTCATCGCGTAACACCATTGTACAATGCAGAGTAACCGCGCAGCGAACATTTAAACGCAACATAAATGTTTGCGGTGTCAATTGTTCTCAAATATACATACACATAACATTACCCTTATCCGATCATATTTACGATTATGTTGCAAGTATGTACAAGTCTTTAATACTTTAATAATCAAAGAAGAATTTTGTTCTGTTTCTTGCGTAGTAAAGCAGTTGTGTGAATACGTCGTACGAATTTATAAATAAAAAAAAAAGTTTTCTAACAATTGATATTAAAATCATAATAGAGTATGAGCATTTAACATTATTTATACTTTGTTAACGAAAGCCTATAGCAACTAATAATTTTTATTCGTTAATCTAATTTGATAAGCTTGGTTGAAATCGAATCAAATCTTCCAGTACTTATGTTCTGTTGCTGTAATTTATGGCATCTTCTTTTTTGCTAATTAATAGACGAAACATTTTATACTGGAAGTTTCTAATTTTCTGTAAACTTTTTGTAAGTTGTCTCTGTTGTGTGTGTGTGTGTGCGCGCGCGCGCACAGATGTCATGATTTTTTAAAAGATCACAACATAAAAAGCATTCGATATAACTTACTGTTATGTAAATTGTATCGTGTTATTATTACATATGTACATACAAATTCCTGAATCTCTTTGTAGATGACAATTTGTAATTGTTATTCGTAAGTAAAAAAAAAAAAATATTTGTGACGACATTGATAAATTGAGCCCTTGTAACTTATACGAAAAAAAGAAATCTACAGGAACACATTTTAATTATAAGATGTGAATAATTTAGCTTTAATGAAATTTGACGGTATATTGTCTTGTAAAATAATCGATCGTTTACATAAACTATATAGCTTGATTTGTTAGTTGATTAAGTCAATTGTATATAATAGGTAGTATGTTAAATCAACGAAGGTGTAAGTAATTTTAAGGATTATAATATGAGGTTTCAAATAACATCTATGACTTATACGTTATTAAATATATACATGAAAAATGTATAAATTTTAGTACAAAGGGAGATTGTATTATAAATTTAGCAGTGTTAAATGCAAAAAAATTGAATATTTCGAAATGTGTAACATATTAATCCAGTATCTTTGGTTTCAGAAAAGAGTCATGAATTTATATGAAAAAAAGAAAAAATGTACCCTGGGTTAATAAACGAGTTAAGAAAAGAAAAGAATTAATTAGGAAAGTTCAATTAAAATACTGAAAATGATACAGTGATTGTGCAAGTGAGTAGGATACAAATGTTAATTTCAATGTTTATGAAATTCGGCGCGAATATTTGGTAAAAATGAAGGATGGAAAAATATAGGGGAAAAGAAGAAAGACGCATGCGCAGAGAAAAGTATCTCGGTGAGCAACGCAAAGTGTCTGAGAATTTCTACCCTTTCATTTGCTCTGTAAATTTCGCGATATGCCGAGAACAGGCGAAAGGAAATAATATTTTCTCAAGAACAAAAGCGAATGCAGTGAATGGTGACAACGAAAAGCGCGATACAACCGCGATACAATAACCGCGTCATTGTGTGAATGGCGCTTCTAGTGACAAAAGTGGTTGCAGATTTTCGATTTCATACCAGACGTAAACTGTGCTTAAAATGGATGTTACAAAAAATACTTCCATTCGCTGATTAAGCGAAACTGAAATCGAATGCTTATTCTTTGAAGCAGTTTTATCCTACCGATGGTTTAAGCAAAGAAATGAAATCAAACGTTAAAAGAAGATCGATGACAGCGATCGGATCCCGGCACGATTGTCCGTAAATCCTGGCTACCATCGTGATGGTTGGTTTGCAGCGTGGACGACCGTTCCGCACCACGCGCGGTGCATGATCTGAGCATTGGCGGTGGATGTCCGTGTCATGTGTGCGTGTGCTATCCGTGTTGGCTAAGCGAGGATGTAACATAAAGATTCCCGTTCCTCAGTAGCGCATACATATAAATATGTGCGTTCAATGCATCTGTAGAAGTTACATATCTGAAAACCACTATACCTTCGTACTAGAACGCGAATCAAGTTTGTACGCTACCGCTTTGACACGATGACACAGTTGTTGTATGAAAACGTGATCCTCCTGTGAATGAAGCCTTTTAAATGAAAGTTTACACCTTGTTCGGAGCGATCAAACGCCACTTGTCAACCGCAAGGAAACTAGACTAACGAATTCGATGGATCTTCAGAAATGTTTGGATATGTTAAGATTATTTCTTAGAAATTCACCGTAACTGGGAGTGCCGCTAGACCGCGGTTGAACATGCTCCGAAAGGATTCGACTGAATTTTACGTTATATGCAAGAGAAAGATTGGTTTTTTACTTTCCAAAAGGAGCGTGCTGCCTTGAACGATTCGTCTGAAATCTTATGGCGGTTGTTCGTAAATAACATGTGAAGTTTCAATCAAGGCATCTCGAACAGTCTATTCACTGAAACTGGTATGAAAATGTACCGCGATGTTAAGTGGCCTCTGTGATGTATTGAGAACGATGCTTAACCTAACTTTTCAGTCGACGCTTCGACACGGCGTTTTTTTGCGAGCAATATTCTTTCGATAACGAACTCGAAACCAAACGAACGTAAATTATAAAAGATCGTCATTTCTTTTAGTTTTTCTTTCTTTTTCTTTCTCCGGTGTATCAAGTGCCGTTTTATATTTTCTGCTTGCTCGTGTGTATTCGATTTATCGTAAAACATGGGACGTGATTGTAATTTTATAAAATTGAAAGTACTTTTTGTTAACTGTACCTTCGATTTTGTCGTGGAACAATTTAAAAATTAATCTTACAGTATTTGTGCGAATATGTTCTTAACGATTTGAAGTATAACGTATATGTTCAAAATGAAATGTAGGTTTATTTATATTTTTTTTTCTCTTTAACCGTGATTTTTCTACCACTTGCCAGTGCCTGCATAAAACGTATTTCTTAATACTCGTTGCACAAATATGAGTAAAATGTGCGTGTACATGTATATGTTGTGTTAGTTGTAATTGGCGATCCATCTTTTATACATTTTTTATAGCAGAGGTGATGGGTAGTCCTGACACTTTATTATCAATATTTGCTGCGTGAAGAATTTGTTCAAATATTGTGGTATATGTTTTCTTTATCTTGTGATTTTGAGACTTGAAAAAAAAGTTTATAATTGTCGATCGACGAATGGTCATAGGCCATTAAACCTTATACGATATACATTTTTAAATTGTGTTGTGCGTGAATTTTATCAAGCTCACTAATGTGTAAGTTATATACTAATTATTGCATCGAACCGGTGATGGTTATAGTGACATTATTAACAAATTGTAATTACGTGACAAGCTGTTGCAAAAGAAGATAAGAAAACTCCATGAGTTGGATAATAGAAAGGACACATGCTCTGGGAATTAATGGGTATATGCTTTTCCTGCAGGAGACCTACAGGCAGCAGGCTGAATAATAAAATCTCAGAGCATATCTCGGCATCAGTAACACCCCTCCATGTTTGTCTGGAGGAACAAAGAGGACCAGAACTGGGCTCTTGCGACGCCTCAGCTTGTAAGCCACGGGTAAATCGACTTAGGCTTAACATTCGTTAAAAAAAGATTGGCTAACGATAGATTAAACGATATTTGTTTTCTTTTTCTCTGTTCTGTTTAGGCAAAAAAGTTATTGGAAAAACAGGAATCAGAAGAGGAGCGTGGCCAAGAAGAAGTGGAGACTGAAATCGTTGGAACGGAAGCAGATTTGAAATTTAGTCAGCCGAGTATGGCCAACACTATCAGTAATATGAAGATGACTAATCGTATAAAAGGGCTTGTAAGCAAACGTCGTAAGCGGTTTACAGAAGATGGTTTCGACCTTGATCTCACATGTATCCTTTTACCGTAATCGTTAGCTTTAACGATCGAGTAGAACGAAGTATTTAACGAATAATTCTATTAACATTTTTCTTAATAAGGTCCGTATCGATAACAGATATAATGGATAATTTAATAGCAATGGGTTTCCCAGCCGAGAAGTTAGAAGGAGTATATAGAAATCACATAGACGATGTTGTTAAATTCTTGGAATCTAGACACAAAGATCATTATAAAATTTATAATCTGTAAGTGCGATGTTAGATGTTACGGTATATTTGAAAAGAATTAGGAAAATAAAGTAACACGTATGTTTCAGATGTTCGGAAAGGACTTATGATTTTAAGAAATTTAAACAAAGAGTAGCTACTTATGCGTTCGATGATCATAATCCACCGATGTTGGATCAGATCAGACCGTTTTGCGAAGATGTACGCGGATGGCTTTTATTAGATGATAAAAACGTAGCGGTCGTTCATTGTAAAGCTGGTAAAGGTCGAACGGGTGTAATGGTGTGTTGCTACCTCCTTCATATTAAAAAGTTTCTCACTGCCTTGGAAGCCCTCAACTTCTATGGAAATCAAAGGACACACGATAGGTAATTATAATAATAATCATAATAATTAATAATAATAATAATAATAATAATAATAATAATGATAATAATAATAGTAAATGATCGTATAGCGGTGTTCTTCTGGATATTTTTTGTTTTCGTTGACGGTATTCGTTATTTAGGAAGGGGGTAACAATACCTTCTCAAAGGAGGTACGTGGAATATTATGCTACTCTTGTACAAGAGGGATTAAATTATCAACCAGTTACATTATTATTGCGAAAAATACAGCTGGATCCAGCACCCATATTCCACGGAGGTCAAGGATGTAAGAATAGTCACGTAGCCAGTGGTCAAAGATGGAATTAAACGCAAAATACGGTTACACGCATAAAAAAATACGATTTTTATCTTTTAGATTTGTATTGCGTTATATCGGAATCCAAGGAGAGGATATTTAGCTCGGGTAAAGTGGAAGTACGGAAAGGAATGCACAGTGTTAGCATTCCGTTGAAACACTGCGTAGCACTGACGGGCGATATACGAGTGGATTTCTTTAATGGACCAAAAATGAAGCGAAAGGTTTGTTACGTTTATTACGTTCTTGTTAAATTACGGCATAGTTTATCGCGATGCAATTAACGATGATTATTTTGCTCGATGTTAACGCAGGAGGAATTGTTTCATTTCTGGTTCAATACGTTTTTCGTGCGAGATAACTTAACGTCAGAATACGATAACGGAGAGTTACC
This sequence comes from Anthidium xuezhongi, assembly GCA_022405125.1. Taxonomy (NCBI): domain Eukaryota; kingdom Metazoa; phylum Arthropoda; class Insecta; order Hymenoptera; family Megachilidae; genus Anthidium; species Anthidium xuezhongi. The sequence continues at coordinate 339,319 of CM039638.1, forward strand.
AGTCGAACGATCAACAAGGGCATTGAGTTGCGACGGTACAACTATGGACTTACCCATGGTTATGTCGCACATAAAACCTAGAGGTGGGTCGCTAGCTAGTCTCGGACCTATGCCACCTACTCTTGTTTTAAGCATAGATAAAGGGGATTTAGATTACGCGCACAAGAACAAACATCACAAAGCGTACAGTGAAGATTTCCGAGTAAGTCAATTTTGTTCCTTTTTACCTTTTCTCTTTCTCTGTTTTCTTCTTTCTTCTTTCTTCTTTCTTCTTTCTTCTTTCTTCTTTCTTCTTTCTTCTTTCTGTTTTCTTTTTTCTTTTTTCTTTTTTGTCTCGGTGGTTTTTTCCTCTCGCCATTAAGACGAAGAATTGAAAGGCAATAAATTGTATTGGCGGATCGATGGAATGTGCAGGTTAGCTTGTTTATGCATCGAATGGATGGTAGTAGATCGCAAACTGTGTCAACGACGTCAAATAGAACAGGAGAGATAGGGATGGGAGGAACAGGTGTACAGATAGGAATGGGAGGACACGAAAGCCCTAGCGAGTCGAGCGAAGCGGATAGCAGCGAATGTGACACGACCGGAGATACGACGGGGGATGAAGATGGGGAATCTGGTGAGTCCTCTGCATCTCTGGTGGTGAATCACCATCCTCTTACACACAGCAGTAGCCGTACAC
>CM039638.1:342500-351676 GCA_022405125.1 Anthidium xuezhongi
CTCAATCTTTGAACGTTTCACCATTTTCTCTCCTTTTTTATACTCGTTTGTCAACTTTTATTTTTTAACGATACTTTCGTATCGACAAGTTTTATAGCAAAGACACAACCGATGAATTAATTTATTATTATCCCGTGAATTATTTAAATTCATTTAAGTAAATGGATGATCTGTGCTCGTTCGAACGTGTGATAAATATTTTCAATTTTTACGTACGTAGGTGTGATTGTTGTATAAAATTACTAGACTTTTTAGATTGTGCATAACAATAAAGTAAAAAGATTACGAATGGTTTGCCGCAAAATCGTGTGACTGTTATTGTTGTTGTTGTTGTTGTTGTTGTTGTTGTTGTTGTTGTTGTTATTATTATTATTATTATTATTATTAATATTATTTACAATGTTGTTGACGAGAAAGCGTGACAGAGATAGAAAGTTCCAAACGATAAAAAAGAATTTTGATTACGATCGATTATGTGTATACGTTGGTAAAATTGTTGATACACAACATGTTAGTTTTGTAAATATGTAGCAAAAATATCGCAATAATTATTGGGCACTTTGATCTTTAAATACAGGGACTAGATGTTCGGATAATCGATTTAACGTATCGATAAATTCCTTTCCGAATGTTCTTACCGTTTAGATAATTATATCGCTCAAAGTTGCGTACCAGTAGTTTTTCATTTCAACGTATACCACACGAAAATACAAAGATTACAATAATTTCTAACAATCGGTTATAAACATTAACTCCCCGATACATTTTAATTTTACTCTAATTATATTTTGCATCGTTGCATGTCGATACTTGATGAATTGAAGTCATCACTGTAATGTCTGAAAAAAGTTCATAAAATTCGTGCATTGCATCTTTACTTCATATTCTGTAATGATTATTTTGTGATACTATTATATTTATCATTATTATTATTATTATTATTATTACTATTAATTGTATCGTTGTTACACCCCTATTCTCGTTCTTTTTCTTCGTATTATTAATTATCAATTATTTATTACTATTACTCATCATCATCATCATCATCATCATCATCACCACTTACGATTATAATTACTATTGTCGATCACTGCTACTACTATTACTTATTATTACTGCTATTAGTGTTATTATTAAAATTATTATTTTACTAGTAATATTATTACTATTATTATTATTATTATTATTATTATTATTATTATTATTATTAATTATTATTATTATTATTATTATTAATATTAATTATTATTATTGTCAGCAATAAAATATTAGCGATGTTTAAATGTAGCTGTAAATTATAAAACATATTCCTGTAACAAATATTTTAAGGAAGATATTACACATGCATTACATTTATAAAGTAGTATGTTTTCAGTGTCTTATGCTTGCGTCTTCCGACTCTGTGATCCGTAAACTTTACATTTCCAAATCCTACCGCTAAGCGCTCATTTCTTATTTCCTTTTATCTTTTCTTCCCCTGTCTGCTGCTTTTTACCAAATAAATCAGCGTGCTTTTTTGCACCGCTTTGTAGTTTTTATTTTCATGTTGATTGATCTTTGAGATACGGGGCTTTCAGGGGCTCTTCGGGTCCGAAGAGATGCGTTTGAAACGACTCAACCCTTTGATAACGGCAGATTTTTGTAGAGTATCTTTTGATTTACATTTTTAACGTAGAAAATCTCTCGCATGCTTATCTTTTCTCTTAATTTGTACTATAATTAATCGAGTGTCGATTACTTTTCGTATTCCTCTCGACATTTAGATGTATTAAATTGTACCGCAATGCGATCGGTTAATATTGTTTTGGATTGGTCGTTTGCTTTGGCATGCTTGGACGTCACGTATAGGTATCTATGTACGTACTGTAATCTTTTAAACGATAATTGACACGGTGAGGGTACGAGTGTCGAATAGTTTTAAGCGTTGTTTCCTCTTTCCTTCTTCTTTCTTACATTTTCGAAAGACGCGATATTTCGAAAGATAATTTCAATTAACTGGCTGTTTAAGCGTCGAGGAGAAGGAAGAGAAGGGAAATGTATTTAGCCGAAGGCTCGCTTTACCCTCTACCGCATCGTGTTTAGTTGTAAAGTTGATCCAATCATGTACATATACGTATAAGCGTGTATGTACACGTACAGATACACTTGTTAGGTACCCCATACATGTACACACACAACAACAACAACAACAACAACAACATACACACACACACACACACACACACACACACACGCACAAACACGCACGCGAGCAAGCAAGCAAGCAAGCAAGCAAGCAAGCACTCGATTATTGACTGATTGCGTCTCTGTGTGTCTGTTGACCCCCTAGTGGACATGGACCAGCGTGTTGGCCGATACCGCCTTCTCTCAGACGGAGGAATGATAGATGTTTTGTGAGTGCATCACCAGTCGTCCTCGTACATCGATTTTACTCTCGTTCGTGTTTCACATTTCTTGTATCGACACGGCGTGCAAACATCAACAAACTCGACTATCCTTGTTATCGCGTTCAATCAATCGATACGACCGATCGCGATATTTTAACGAACGCGAAACTATCAATTTCCTAACGATAATTACCTGCGACCTTACTTTCTGTTTTTCTATCGTTCCGTTTGGCTGATTGTTCACACACTGGCAAATTTTCCGCCGTTTCCGCCGTTTCGCGCTTAATATTTTTTTATCAGTCTAATAGATTTAGCAGAGCTTGCAAATTTTCTAAAATCTTCAATGTTCGGTAGAGAAATAGAGAAGAAATTTCAAGCTCGGCTTTATTAACGATTCACGTGTGTGCGAGCTTTTTGTGTAACGTCTTTCTGATTGCGTCGTCGAATAACGCAAAGCGATCTTTTCCTAACAACGTGAAAGTTTAGTCGAGTTGCGCCGCTTCGTAAACGCTGACTGGTGTTTTGAAGGAATGTTCGCGTTGGCTCTGTAAGCTGATCAAGGAGATGCGCTTATACATAGATTACGGATCCAGATGAAATAATACTGTAAAAAAATGGCAAGACTATTTTCGTAACGTTAATACATTGTAAGTCAATAATAGTAAGAAGAAGAAGAGGAGCAGGAGTAACGACAAGTAGAAGAACAACACGAAGAAGAAAAACAGCGTCAATAGGAAGAAGAGGAACAGCAAACAAAGGATAACTGTTAACGATAATAATAGCGATAACGATATTGGTAACGAGAACGATAAATACGATACCGTTTAGAAGGAGAACGAGAATTTCGCTACTTATCCTTATCGTTTACCTTTGCGTTAACTTTCTTTCGTTCGTACGATAGAAACGATCGAATCGATGCGATTGCGTTTGCGTTTGCGTTTGCGTTTGAAACGTCGACGCCACCGATGCCGACGCGTAGCTTTATATTTTTCTATGAGAAATCAACGCGTTTTTCCGCGGCATACGTACGGATAATCCGTACGACGGAGGCTACAAACGAGAGAAAAGAAAAAGGAAGCAAACGATGAAAAGAATAGACACGAAGCGTGCATCGTACACTATACGTATATCTTCCCCTCTGTTTCCGATCCTCGAGATCGTTCTTCTTTCGATTCGAGCCGATCTTAACGTAACTTTAGTTTCGAAAGCTCGAATCCGGATAACGAATTCTCGATCACGGCAAACTATGGATCGAACTTGAAAGAAACGTTTCACTTTGCGCTCCGCCTTTTCAACAGCCAGCTAATTGTGTTGCTCGAACTGCTCGATGCTCGTACGGTTTTTCTTTTTGGATGAAAAGCGTCGAAAGAATCGAAGGGATCTAGAGAAGTGGAGGAGTCGTAGGAGTAGGAGGAGAAGCATGGTTTTTGACGCCGTCCTTTTCTAACGCGTAGCTTGTACGTCGCGATAACACGAGACGATAGCTTGTAAACTCGGTGCAACTCGTCGTTGACTCGAATTCCTCGCGTTGCGCATCGATTTCATTCGGCTCTTCCTCTCTCTTTCCGCTTTCGAATGAAATTTATGAGAGATAGAGAGAGAGAGAGAGAGAGAGAGAGAGAGAGAGGGAGAGAAAAGTTAATTTGCGTGAAGCGGAAGTAGCGAATTTTGGATTACCTCGAACGAATTAGTAAATTTACCTCGCTCGACTCCCGAATCGATTTCCATGAATCTCGCGTACGGATCGTTGAATCCGCGTCAATTCGCCGGGCGATCGTTACGATGGCTCTGTTTTTTACCCCGTCGAAGAGTAAGTAACGGTAGAAAAGAAAAGGTAAACTTACTAAATGCGTTTCGTTTTTTATTCCGGCAACGGTTACACGGCATACGAGTACGTACGTACGCGGACATTGATTGTTAACTTCGTGTGACGTACACGCTTCTCGAACATATTTTTTCTCGTACGAAGCTCACGAAATACCGTTTTGTATAAGTGACACCTCTTAAAATTAACTTTTATATGATTCAATGCGGAATGTTCAAAAATATAAATAAGATGCATTATTTTCTCGGTGATATTGTATACGGATATCTGTGAAACAAGGAACTCTCCCTTATTCCTCTTTATTATTTCGTTCGTTTGTCGCATTACTATTCTCGCCTCTGTACTGTGCTTTCTTTTCTTTCGTTTTTAACGATGATTCTTTTGTTTTTTTGTTCCAACGAAATACACTAGGAAACAGCGTGTATAGAGTACAGAACATGGAACGGCAAGAACAGAGTCAGTCGCAATCGCAGCAATTTAAATTTATTATCACAGGTATGCATCTCTTGCGTAGATTCCTCCTAATAGAGTATTCTTTTTTGTCTCTGTTTCTGTTTCTGTTTCTTTTACTTCTGTGCTTTTTCTTCCTGGCAGCTTTGGCGTTAGGCTTTATTTTTCATTAATAGCCGTATCAGATTTTTCACGTGACTGACGCGCTGACTCTGCTTACAGGGGAGTCGACGTATTTGTGACTTTGAAAGCTAGACCGCTACAATGAGTGAGGATCGATCCGAGCCTAAAGCTCCCTTCTCAGGAACGTTCCCGTCTGACTGCAACGCATCGCTTCATTACCGATTACGACTCTACCTGTGCCTGCCAGTTCACCGCCACAAACACAACACGCGTATCCGTCTATTCTTCTTAACCGTTATCTCTCTCTTTCTCTTTCCAAGTATCTTTTCTTCCGGTTTACCGTTATTTCATTATTCTTTTCGTCGAAACAAACCGTCAATTTTTATCCGCATCAACGATCGTCCTCTGTGATCCTCTTATCGATTTTAATCTATCGACACTCGTAACGCGTTACGTTTCTTTTTATCGTGTTTCATGAAATGCCCCTTTTTTATTCGCACTGACCAATGTTTAGTTTAAACATTAGATTCTTTGGATTTTTCGTTTGTACGAAATCGAATTGCCTCGCGCGTCTATTCCTCGTCGCGATACAATTAACGAGAGAAGAAGAAAGAAGGACAAACGATTAATCGTGATCGATGCGATTCCGTGTGCGTATATTCCGGACGAATATATCGCGAGTGTTTGATCGTGGAGCGCGGTCCGAGCACGCGTTACCGGAAGTTCAACCGGGGCCAAGAGATTTCAAAGTTTCCGCGCGTCGTCGTTTCCGCGGATAGAAATTGTAAATGTGGTTAATTATTATTGTAAGATGTATTTATAGAGATACGCGAACACGTTCTCGAACACACAAAGTACAAAAGTAACACGATCGGATCTCAAACGTTTCGAAATAACTGCGTCTGCTTCTTATAAGAGTACGTGTATACTTAAGATATTTTATATACATATAATCGTTCATAAGTAATTAGTCGACAGTTGGTTGCGAAGCTCGTTACCGTTAAATCGTTTACGCGAAAATTAGAATATATTTTCGTGGCGATTCGAGCATGCATTCTTATGGATCTCCGAATCGACTGGTCTATTTCGAACGCGATTAGCATCAACAGATTTATACGACAGACGCTGCTGATCGCACGCGAGTATGTACGCTAAAAATTGTAAATTTCTTATAAACGTCGTCGTCGTTGCATGATTTTATCTCTCTTCGTTCAACGTCCAAAAAGAAGAAGAAGAAGAAGGAGGAGGAGGAGAAGGAGGAGAAGAAGAAGAAAAAGATGATGAAGACGACGACGATGATGAAAAAAACACAAGAAAGCATTCAACGATCGTAACAAACGTATTCGATATATTTGCAGTGTCGTTCGCGCATCAACGCCAACATTATTTACAATCGACAGTTTACAGAAAGAAAAATTGCGTCGCGTTCCGATCGAATCTCCGAATTTGGAGATTTACAATATGTAACGAATGAAATATCGTACAATACAGAGGAGTACAAGTTCCGTTTACGAGGATATTAGTAGCAGGAGAAATTCGCGTTTTGTTTCGATGCGAAACGCTTTACCTTCCTCTGCCTCGTCCACGACTGAATCCGCCTCTACCTCGACCGGCGACTTTTCCTTTCGGCGGCGGAGATTTTGGTCTGAGCGCCTCGATGCGTTCGGTACAACCAGTTGTAATTTGACCGTTAGCAAAATAACTGGTGTAAAGGTCCGCGTTGAAATTCGTATTTGTTAACTCGGGTCCGACGGTCAGCCAGCCAGGTCGAATCGTGCTGTCGCGGCCGAACAAGTGCAACCTGAGAAACAATATGCAACGAAAGGTAGATCGTTTGTTCGCGTTGTTAACGTCCGTTTATCGCGCTTACCGTCGTCTGCCGAGGCAGAAATGTTCGATTATGTGAAATATCTCGACGGGCTTCTCTATCGAGCCGTACTCGGGCTCCTCCGATATGATCAGATCGATGTCGACGTTCGCGTGAATAAAATCGCCGTCCGTGGATCGTCTGACGGTCCCCTTGATGCCCATCAAGCAGTGTTCTTTGGTTCGCTGAAGAACCGCCTTGCTGTCCAGATTCTTGCTGTGTCCCGGATTATTGATGTTTGTACGAATCCAACAAATGTCCTCGCATCGTCTGAAGCCCCATTTGCGAAGACAAAAGCGTCCCATGTCTAATCCGTCGCTGCTACCGCACCACAGAAACACGAAGCTTCGATTGGCTGCCACTTCGCCGATATCTAATTCCATTATCTACGAATTTGTTTTTAATACGCGTGTTGCGAACCTGCGAACCTGCAAACCAGCCGCGTCGCCTTCGGCACCCTCTTTTTTCCCACCCACGAACCATGTCCGCGCCGCCCCGGCCGAAATCTTCCTCACTACTCACCTGATCCCAATTCCAAAGCTGAACGTTCGTGGCGCCGCAGGTGCGCTGATATTCCTCCAACGGGGGCTCTATCAGTATAACGTCAAACTTGCAATTCAATTCTTTCAAATTGTACGCGAGCAAGTCCGTCTTGAGGTACATGGGCGGTGTAGCGGTTTCCGCGATCAGGTCGTCCTTCAGCTTGATCAGTTCCCGCAGTTTCGGGTACTCCTCGAATCTGTCCGCCAGGCCCACGTCCCTGATGAAATTCTGCGGTCGTTGGCCCGTGTCGATGAAATGTTGACAGTAATCGTTATGCGGATTCGACGACTGCGTCCCCTTCGGAAAACACAATAGGAATAATAATGCGTGGACGTTGCGCAAACAAGTCACTGACCTACTTTCAGGAACGTCGACGAATCCTTGTAAACGATTTCGTCGGTCGGGATCGCGTCGTTTTTCGAGTCTTTCGCGCCATTCTCTGATCTTTCCGGTATCGACTTCACCCGCTTCCGTTGCGCCTGGTCCACGTCTGTGCCTAGAATTTGTCGTAGCTCGTCCACGCTCGAAACGCCTAGCTACGCGATCATACCATATTACTTTGGCTGTGCTGTACCGTACCGTACCGTACCGTACCGTACTGCAACATAACCTCAAAAACATTGTTTCTTTTTACCGTTTGAGCGAGCAGCTTCTTCCGCTTCTGTGAACGTTCGCGCAAAGTTTGAAGCATTTTTCGATGATTCGTCGATACTCGTTGAACAAACAGCTTAATTCCCAATGGATCGGTCGGTGTTGATCGGACGAGTAACGCGATCGCGTTTCATGTACGCGGCGCGGCTGCTCGCGTTTACCTGTCAAACTGAACGCGTTCGCACAACGATTCACTGGCGTTCGATTCGCAGAATCTCATATTTGCTGGTTCGTGTTTTGATCGCTCGCAATCACGATAAAACGCGTACGTTCACGCATTGCACTTTGCGCTGTACGCTTACGAGCTTCGAGGTCGAGATTTCGCGTGGCGCCGTGTCGAGGAACGATGCCGCCGCGTCGCCCTCTCGCGGCAACGCGCCGAACCAACCGAACCGTCACCGGCTCGAACACGCGACGCGTCCAAACAACCGAAACGGTATACAGGGTGTTTCAGAACTCCTGTAGAAGCCGGAAATGGAGGGTAACTGAGACTATTCTGAACAACAATTTCCGTTGCAAAAATATCGGATGGGGCTTCGTTTTTGAATTATTAAGCAAAAACACTGACCAATCAGAGCGCGTCTCGGGCGCGCGCTCAGTACCGTCAGTGTAGCGTCGAGCCTAGTCGCCTCGGTAGAACAAGAAGCGTTAAACACAAGTAATATTGAATATAAATATAAAAAACAAATGGTAGAATGTTATGAGAGTAATCGTACCTTAGAATAAAGGGAATGACTGAATGGCTGGATATCCCAACAGAAGGAATAAGTAAAAATTGCAGAATATTTTTCGGTATTATAAATACAGTCCTGGGGTCATCTAATTTGTATAGTAGAAAGATAAAACATTGTATTATTATAAAATAATGAATTTAATATCGTTCAAGCTTTATTTTGCAATTTTTTTAAAGAGCAACTGAGGACGGTACATGGGGTGTTACCGACGAAATTAGCGAAACAGAAAATTGTGTTTTTTCAAAAACCAGGCCACTTTTCGGATAAACTAAAGTTATAGAGACATTTATAACAACAAAATATTTTATGTAATGGTGTTAAAAAGCCGATTTTTAATAAAATAATTTTTACCGACTTTTTATTTTACCCCTGGCGCCACCTGCGAACAAAGTGCTGAAACTGCTCAAAAATTGACAGGAATCTGCCGTACCTACAATGATTATTTTTTAAGAAAATAATTTTTTGCTGTTTTCGCGTGTTTGAAGCATCTAATCGCTTCTATTTTACACTAATTATCGATTCCAATTGTCCGATTAATCCTAGAAGCCCGAAATATTGAAATATTAAAGATTAAATCGCACATTGGGAGAGTGAGA